>CALSCE010009645.1:11971543-12047934 GCA_943593645.1 Bovichtus variegatus
ACACACACACACACACACACACACACACACACACACACACACACACAGCTGTGCACGTGGGAGTTTACACTTACTGTAAGAGCAGCGGTGGAATGTAAGTAAGTACTTTTACTCAAGTACGGTACTTGAGTACACATTTGGGGTACTTGCACTTTACAAGAGTATTTTCATTTTACGCAACTTTACACTTCTGCTCCACTACGTCTCAGAGGTAAATAATGTACTTTTTACTCGGCCACATTGGTCTGACAGCTTTAGTTACTCAGATTACAGTTTGTCGTCCCTTCCCGCTCCAGTAAAACCCTTGCATCTCCAGATGTGTTGATTTTCTAATGTTTGTGATAAACTGAAGGATGAAGTGTTCCTTTATGCGTTATGTCCTACTTCTTAAGCTAAATAGACTATTTAAAATCCCTCTCGTATCAGCGGGAAAATGCATCTTCACAAAGCTGAAAACCGGGCCGCTGTACTGAGATTGTAAAAAGTAGACTTTTTCTTTTTTTAGAGATACAAGGTTCTCACGGGACAGCGACAAAGCTACAAACATATGATGATCTTGTAGAATATGATGCATTGTTGTAGATTAAACTAGCCAAATGCATATAAAAAGAGTTAAAATTAGCACAACCACAAACATCTACAGCACTAAAATGCAACATAACGCAGCAGTAATATGAATCCAAAAGCATCACCTGAAATAGTTTTTGCTTCACAATGAATACTTTTACTTTTGATACTTTAAGTACATTTTGGCTGATTATACCTACAAACGTTTACTTAAGTACGTTTTAGAATCGACTTGTTGTGGATTAGTACTTTTTCCACCACCGCTTAAGAGAGTGAATACAAACAAGACAGCAGGTCTAAGAAGGCCGTGCAAGAAGCAGATGGTGCCATTAAGAAAAGATGAAAAGAAAAAAAAAAAAACGTCGTGGATGAGAACCTGGGAGGGTGGTGCCACTTCTCCACCCAACCTCATCTACAGACTGCTGCCATTGAACCGGAGGTGCAGTTGATTTTTATATCTCCTATGTGTACCTATGTGCCTTTGAAAATATGTACTTCATCATGCCGGCAGCTGAGCCGTCTTTGATACGATGAAGACTCCCAGCATGCAATACGTATCCATACATGTGTGACCACCTTTGATACGATATCGGCTTCTCTAACCAAAGCGTACTATAACCCCCTCCTAGTTCTTAAAGCAGGAGTAGGAGAGAATTAGCATTGCATTGAGCTCCATAACTAGTCTCAGCTCATCCCTTGCGTCCCTTCAAACCACCCCCCCCCCCCCCCCCCCCCCCAGCCTCCATCTTCGCCTTGCTCTTCTCCTTTAATAAGATTTTCTGCCTCTGTTGCTGGAGTAAAACACAATTACCATACGGACGATGGGAGGCAGTCGGGGAAAGGACAGAGCAGTGAGAGAGAGAGAGAGAGAAAAGACGGCGAGCGCTGCGTCTTAAAGGAAGATGAGTTGACAGAGTGCATGTTCATAATCACAAATTACACTGCTTACTATAATTGGATGACTTACAGGCTTATCAAACTATTAGATCGCCTTCATTTGGAAGCATGTACCTGCTTTATTGGTCTAGACGCAGGGTTGAAGAGTTTCATTATGCTCTTCTCGCCGCTGCTACTGTATCTCCTTTATCTGCCTCCGCCTCCCCAGACACCACCTCAAAGGCTGAATTTATAAAATTGACTGTATACCAGCAGTAAAAGCTGCTTTTTGCTTTCTGTATGCAACACCAAGTTTTATCTCCAGCACATCAGCAAGCTGAAAGGCAGAGAGTTTTCTTTTTCTTCTCAAAGTGAAATTTCAGGACTTTTCAAAATGAAGACGGCTCGTCTAACTGGCCTAAAGGGGAATGTTTGCTGATTCAACCGTGCCTTAAGTGGCAAGTGGAGGGGGGGGGAAAAAAGGAGACCCGAGGTCGCGGCGACGATGTGATAAGATCGCGCAGATGATCAAACAGATACAGTACAGACGGCACAAGCAAGGCTAAGCGCAGGACGGACCCATCAGATCACCGTTAGCAGGAGCTTGTTAGCTTGCTCTTTCTTACCGGCGCCTCTCCTCGGACCGAGTCCTTCTTGTTCACCTCGATCTCTCCTTTGCGGTTGGAGCGCTCCAGGTTGATGGTGTTCCACACGTTCAGCTGGATTGGTTCCTTACTCCTGAATTACACACACACACACACACACACACACACACACACACACACACACACAAAGACAACCTGGTGAGTCATCTATTTGGAAACACATTGCTGTGTTCAGTTTGTCCTTTAACATGTAGCATGTTCACGTCTCATTTTACAGGGTTACAGCACCCAAAAAAATTTTTTCCACGTCTTGCACTTGTAGTACAAAAGCCCCGAGAGGCGAGTGAGAATAAAACATTCCCTTTGATCAATTTTCTAAGTCTGATCTAAAGTGTTTTCTCTCCTGTGTTTATGACTTGAGAACAGGTGGAAAAAAAAAAAGGTTTTGCCAGGATGAACTTTCTAAGTTCCTTAACTTTTTTCAAACTGTGAAAAAGTTTTTGCAGGTGATTTTATTTGTGCGATACTCATTGTGCACCACTACCCTATGTTCTAACTCCGACTAAAAGCATTCATATTTTCTTCCAGGTGAGATTTATTTCCAGGTACATATATATTGTGTGTAAGGAAGTTATGTAACATTATTGTCATGTTTTTAGTCCTCTTCAGAACACAGGGGAGTGGTGCACTTCTGCCTCTTGTGGCCTAAATAAGTATTAAACAACAAACAAAATCTCACAAAACCTTTTTTCACTTGTTCTTAAGTCAAAAGAGAGAATTTTTTTTTTTTATTTATTTTTTTTAATCAGACTAAGGCAATGGATTACCAAAAAAATACTTTCTTACTCGTCTCTCAGGGCTTCCGTATTAATAACTAACATTAGAAAATATTCATATTTTCTTTATAAAATCTAGTTCATCTTTCTGTTTTACATTTATTTCACCTAGTTGGGTAAGTTAAACCCTCTTCAGACTCTCAGATGATGCTAACCTGATGGTGGCGGGTCCCTTCCCCAGGTCGTAGCGGAACTCCAGGATGCCCTCATTGAGGGAGAGAGAGATGAAGTCTCCTTTTCCGTCCGATTTTTGGCCGTTGTAGAAGATCAAACCGTTGGAGTCGTTGGCCATGAGTATCACTGTCATGCTGACCTTTTGACTGCAGAAACAGCACAAGCAAAGCCGGTACACACAGGCAGGAGTCAGCGATACACCAAAACGTACCGGAGACTGAAACAAAACACGCTTGTTTGCTTGTTTTTGACGCACTGGTACTTTGTCTGTATTGAGATATGGTAGAGATGCTATATATTATACACGCGTAGGCCTATACATTGGCATTGTCACTTCAGTTAAGGCAGTATGTTCCATGCAGAGACACGGGACTTACCGCAGATCATGCCCGTAGAGATGGAGCCCCTTCAGCTCCAGGTAAGAGTCTCCGTTGAACAGTGGCATGTAAGCCCCTCTCTTCTCCGCCACTGGAAAAACAAAGAGACTATATTCATCTTCAGGTCCCGTTTTTGTTGCTGACAGAATTGAAATTCAGGGATAGTCAGTACATCTTTCAGGGACCCGTCAGCATTATGGAAAGAGATGGATTTGTGTTTTCATAGCCTTTGGGATTAAGACTTTCTTTTTGACAGAAATTCAAACAAAAAAACCCCAAAAAAAAAAAACCTTATGTCAGACTGATTACACAGCCCGCCATAGTGTTACAAAGAACCTGAGGAGACATGTAGAGTTTAACACCAAAACTGGGACCCATGATATAATGCAGTCATTGTATTTTGGCAGGCCTTTTTACAAATTCATGTCTTAGCGATGGCGCTACGTCTGGCTTTCTGCTGTGATTAGGAAAGGCACCGTGCCATCCTTCTAACAAGTGGCTTGACATTAAAAATCATTCAAGTGTCACCCGGGGGTTTGTGTTTATGGTAGAGAAACTGCCGTCATTCAGAGGCACGTGCTACACTAGACGCTCACGTACACACACAAACACACACACAAACACACATATACGTAACCGGCAAGAAAGCTTTTATTCGTAATTGGCTGGGATTAGCTGAGTCGAGTCAGGATGGGGAAGGCAGACGGAGATGAGAAAGCTAATTAGCTATTGTGCAGAAGACTGCTAATGATGATGGCACGCACCATGCAGGAGTGAGAAAAATGGTCTAGGATTCGCACACTTAACTGAACTCTATTAAAGTAAAAGAGCTGCTCAGGATGTAGTTTCTTATAGAGCTTGGAGGGGTTTTTCTCTTTTTCACCCTGCGTTCAAAATGAAAGCACCACAATCAATAAGTCACCAGAAGTCCAGGCGCTGGAATGAGTTGAGTGACCAGGAAAACCCGCATGACGTACGGGGAGTCGAGCTTGACAGCCAAGAAAAGTTTTTCAAGTTGAACTTTTCAGACTTATCCTTTGCTAAAGAAACTAATAAAAGCCTGGAAAAAAAAGGATACTCAGGGAGCTGTACTGCTCACGGTAAGCTCTGAGGTAATTTTGTTTAGATTTGAGCAATGCTGCCTAATTAGTACTTGCAATAAAACCCATCAAAACAATATAAAATTAGGCAAGGCAATAACAAAGCAGCTAAAATGCACATTTTACCCGTTAAAAACGCTGTAGCTGCAATCAAAGCTCATGGTGCCGCCCCGCAATCAATCAGCTCTTCAACACAGTTGCTTTGCAGTGTGAATCAAAGACACACACTGTTACTCTCTCTCTCACACACACACACACACACACACACACATGTGCACGCGCACACACAATAGTTGGTCCCTGTAGCAAAGGAGCTGAATGCAAAACATTGTTGAAATTCAAATCCCCCCCGCAGTTAGTTTTTCAAGCATCGGCTAAGTCCAAGTGATCCTGCTTTCATCACTAAATTGTAATAATTTACTCTATCACAGGGTAAAAGCACCAAGGAAAGTAGGCCATTTATTGGAACACCCTTGAGAAAAGTCCTTGATGGTGAATATTATAGCAGCGAGCAGCACTGACGAAACCTGGCAAAATTGAAATGGAAGCCATCGCTCAAATGAACGCGCGCGCACACACTGGGTTACACACGCGTAATATTACGACTAATTCACCTTCAGTCTTCTGATGAGTGGGCTGTAAGCTACCTGTCTCTTCAACTGCTCTCAGTGCAGCCCTCAGAGGGTACGTCCGCCTGGCTGCCGCCTTATCTGCGAGCTCTTGTCTGGGGATGACACTCTGGCTGACTGACGCTCCCATTAATCACGACGGGCAGGGAGGACTGATGCGATTAGTCATCTCATTGATTCCAGTGAAAAAATAGCCTTTTGGAATGGAAGATGCTCTCGCTCACACGGCATTGATTTTGGTTCACCTCAATTTATTTTAATCACCTGCTAACTGGGACTCGGGGCTTGGAAGGAGGCTATTCCCATCTGTTTTTTCTAAATTCCCAGGGAAGGGTGCGTGTTTGTCTTTTGTTTTAGATGAGCATGACAGTATATTCTCTTTCATTCACGGTTCCAGAATTCAACTTCTGCAAACATTCATGACGACATCTACAAAGCCAGGAGAGAGAAAAAGCATGAGGAGGCTTCGGAATGCGACGCCGCCAAAAATGCTAATGATGAACTTCAAAAGCATCTGAGCCGTGCTCTGGTCTTTTCCCCAACCGCGGCCCGGTTCTGCCATGTGGAGCTAAACAGCAACAAACACGTTTGAACACAACACCTGTGGGCGGATAGACGGGGAGGGAGCGGAGGAAGGCTGCGGCTTCGCTGCAGCTTACCCGCTAACAAGCGTAGCCGAGTCGATGTGGTGAATGGCCCGATGGGGCCAATCATCTACCTCAGTTCTGCAACCCACCAACCCTCCCATCCCCTCCCAGCCTGAAGGATCCAAACCCCCCCCTTTCTTTCGGCGTTTGATCTCCCTTTTTGATGCAGGTTGGATGGCAATATCACAGAGCGATAAGAAAAGAGAGCAAAAGAAGCAGAAATTGAGCAGGATGCTGCTCAGCTGACTCCGGACCAACACACCCATGCTCCTTGATAAGCACCGGAGAGAACAAGTGAGGCATCAAGTTATGGAGTTACAGCAGGATGTAGTCTTAAGTCTGTTTACCTTTCTCGCAGTGCCTCCCTTCACGTCCCATAGGACACTCGCATTTGTAGCCTCCCTCGGGCAGCGCCTGGCACTGGGAGGATGGATGGCACCTGTCGGGCTCACATGGATCATGGACGTCAGCACAAGTTGGACCTAGACACACACACACACACACATAGAAATCCCCCATGAGAAAACCACTAACGTTTTCAACCGCTTTCTCTTTTATTCCATCTAAGAGGAAGGGGAGACCCAAAAAAAACAGGGGATATGAGGATTTCCTCGGTAATAGAGGTCATATCCTAATAGGATTTGGAAATATTACACGTCTGGATTAAACAGCGAAGAGCCTCCCCGCCATGCGGCCATGTATCTGGGCCAACACCGGCTGTGGGAAAGGCACGTGAGCGTCTGGTGGATGATGGTTTTGCCCTCTGCCACAGCCCATCTGAATTCACCCGTCATTACTTTAGCAGTCAGAGCCTGTGGTGAGGAGAGCGCTTTAATGAAGCCCATCCCCGCTGAGCTCACAGGGCTCCCCTGTTTTCCCTCAGCTCTTTTTTCATATCTCTGCTTTCTCTGCTCTCACCTCCCTCATACATCCGACTGTCCTGACGTGTCTGCCCTCTAACTGCATCCCTCTCCACTCATTTATTCTGTCTTCTGGTTTTCTGTGATCCGTCCTGGAGATCACTTGAGATCCGCAATCTTGCCCACTTTCTAAACTGACACGATGACAAAATTAACTTGAATGTATCCGCAGGCAACGGCCCAAATCTCATTATCACCATTCATTTAACGCCACGTTGCCAACACAACTTTGATCACAGCGATGCTTCTCCAGAGCGGGAGGGTTATCTTTACTATACTTCTCCATAACAACAAAACATATAAGTGCCTCTGATACAAAAGGCAATAATCATGTAATGTGATACTTCATTGACATTTTGAATTCAAGTAAATGGGCTCTTAAAACGTGGCTGTGAGGTTGTTTCCCCCAAAGCTTCACCCATGTTGTATAAAATCCTTTTTTTCCTACTCAGGCATAAAAGTTAAGTGACAATTAATTTGGTTCTGGTGTGAAACTTTCTGTAGTAGGCTGCTGTTCAACCAGCACGGGGCGTGCTTGGCTGGGCGCTGATGGTGTCTGCTCTTAGCTATATTCCCTCTGAGTTGCTTGTTAAAAAAAAAAAAAAAAAAAAGGATGTGGAAGTAGAGATAGGCCAAAGGCCAATCACTGAGGATTTGGTGGAAATGTTCATGTTTTCTGTACTGCGTCAACATTTAATCTCTCGTTTCTGTGTCGGACACACAGATTTGATGGTGTTGGTGTTTACAAAATGACTTCCAGCGCTCCTGCTGGAGGCATGAGTTTCACTGTCAAATTAGGCTGTCAAGCTTACTTAGGATTTGTGAGTAAGTCATGACCACAGTGAATCCCAGAAGAGAAGGCAAAGTAGAGAAACACGATTTTCACGAGGTGTTAGAAAAGTCTGGAAAATTCACATATGAATTGACAAATGTTCTACTTATTTCCCTGCACCTATACTGGAATAAAACTCTACATAATTCTGTGACTATCCAGAAATCCCAGTATGACCAATGGGAACACCGCTGCCCTGCACCCCTTTTGTTGGCATCTTACCCCAGAATCCTTTGCTGCACTTGCAGTGGAACATCTCTGCCTCCTTGACCTGGCATGCAGCGGCGTTCTTGCAGGGATTTGGCTGGCAGGGGTTGTTGCCACATTCACCCACGCCGCTGCCGTATAGACTGTCACCCCCGTTCTCCTGCAGGTTGAGCACCCGGTTGTTGACATCCAGCAAGCGGATGCAGCCAACCAGACCTGTGGCCACCGCGGTCCTTTCCCTCACACTGGAGAAAAGAAGGGAAAGAATGTCATTTGTTTTAATGCCTTCTTTATTTGTTTGTGTATGACTGGAAAGCTGAGACTCTCGTGGATCCAATGCACCCAATTGTATTCATGTGCGATGATGCTAGTCCCAATAGCAGCCATTTCATTGTAATGAGACCATTTTTGAAACTTTACAAGCACAAATTAAAGACCGAGGGCTTTCAGAGGATGCATGGCTTTCCTAGGTATAGTCACAATAAAGGGCGTTCTGAGCATTTTCCAGGACTGTTTTTAGTGGAGTTTTTTTTACTGTGAGTTCAGTCACTGCCCGGAGCTATCCACGGTGCTGAAACAATTATCTCCGTTGCAGGAGGGTGTATGTTCTGGAAACTACTCAGAAACCACCTTATTGTCAACATACATTAAGAAAGCCATAGGTCTCTCTAGTTTCATATGATACCAGTCTCTTCACTAAAGCATTCAAACTGAGCCAGCAACAGCCTCTTAAAGACAGTAATGTAGGTCAAGGGACCCCTGTGAATATGGCCATAACAAGATTTTGGACCATCATTTAGCCCCCCCAAAATGTTTTCTTCCAAATTGGAATCCATTCTGTACACATCAAAAGATATTCTAACTTTCTGTTTAGCTAAATAACCACAAACAGGGGTTCAGTGTTTTTCTTTTTCTTGTTGATTTTTGTACCCAGGCCCCCTACAGGGTTCATCTGGCCATGGAAGTACCGTGAAAAGAAAAGTGCAGAATCACTCAGCAAAATGGGAGACTGGATTAAAGTACTGGATTCAAAATGAAAAGCTGTAGAGTAACAGGTTTCATTTAAAAGAAGCTACAGTTCATGCACTTCCTGTCTGATGTTCTTCCTGTCCTGAATATCATCACAACAAAGTGCAACTGTAGATAGAAGGTCTTACTCCTGCTTTATTCCCTCTAGCACTCCCCCAATGAACAGGTCGGTGTCGAGGTTGAGTCCGTCAGTGCCGCGTGGACTCTCGCCCTCGATGTGCGGCTCGTTGTCCACGCTGAGCATGGCGTTGCGCCTGTTGCGAGTCACCACCAGCTGATGCCAGCGGCCCTGGTTGATTTGTATTTGGCTCACCACTGTGCCCGTGCCCGAACCAGTGTTGAACCTGGGAAGAGGAGATACACAGCATCACTCAGTCAACTTTATCCAACAATCACTTCGCCATCGCACTTGATATTAGTTTACAGCACTTGAGGGGGTTATTTTCCACCCAACAGGTTTGTTCTTTATCGAGCAGAGCCTAATGAGTAGAAACAATCTGCTCATATTGTTCAACAACGCAGAGAGGGATGAAAAGATGGAGGCACAGGACTTCTCATTTGGGACTCTGAACTATGTGACTGGAATGAGGCAGTTGAAACCTTAAAAAATGTCTTCACACCCTCTTTTTAATTAAACCTTTTATCTAATGAGGTTTTATTGACAAAATGCCATATCATGACAGAAAAGAGCCGTCGTGCATGTGCACCCACACATGTGGTAGCATTAGCACAACCTGAGAGCAATTATCTGCCACAAATAATTAGTTCTTCTCCCCACGTCTTGGATTTGCAGAGCTGTGGGTGGTAATCTCACAGCTGTATTTCGGGAATTGAGGCAGAGCGACGTTTGATAGCACATGTGACTAATGATCTCCTTTAGTTTATTATGTACTTTACTCTCAATGGAGAAAACCAACCTGGCCAGGTTCGGGGGAACTGAAAGGGCTTTGAGGGGTCAGGGTGAAACATGAGAGCCAAAAGATAAGGCAAGCAGATACTGTTAGAAGTAATAGGTCGAAAACAGACGCGGTCCAGAATGTCTAATTAGTCCATTCGCATGTCTTCTGAAGACGCTACAACAAATGATTTTTCTATGCATATAATTCCACTGTGGGGAAGAGATGAGTACTTAGTGTTTCTGCCGGTTTCTGGCAGAGAAATGGTCCAATTAAACACATCAGATGAAACTTTTGGTTACTGTCAGCCAACTGCTAGCCTAAAAAAAAACTATTTTTCAAATCCTGTTATATGTAGATCCTTAAGGGGCACTACACTAATTTCACTCGTCAGTCATTTTATTGGTCACAATGAGTGATACATAAACGTTAAACTGAGGGCACGGGGATTGAATAATGTGGGTGTTTACCAGGCAGGCAGGGTGTAACTATAAAAGGTGCATTATGGGAGACATGGGATCCAATGATTTTGGTGTTGGATCTATACTACCTAAAAAAACTAAAAGGTGATTCATCACATTGCTGCAAAAACACAATATTGGCAGAGAGAAGCCACACTCATTGATTTACAACATTGCCTGTAAAAGCTTAATGCAACTAAAGATGTTGTTCGGGGATATACTCTGGATACAATTAAATGAATTGATGTAAAATCTCAGGTGGTTGGTGACTTTATTTGGTCTCTTTTGAATGGCCGACGGAGCAAAATGGCCAAACTTCTAACCCATATCTACGAGGCTGATAACGCCCATCCAATGAGCTGATAACTTCTGAAGCTAGAGGTCTGGCACAGTATTAATATATTCCTATACATACTATATGTTACTTCCATCCTGATGAACAACATGGTCAGTCCAATGCCTCTATGAGCCAATTCTGGAAACATTTCATTGCTTCCATCTGCAAATACAATATATGTGAAATGCACATATTTCTGTACATATGATTACGCCATCTGTAAACGTGATCATGCAAAGAGCTTATATGCAAGCTTGAACACATTTCTGAACACGTGCCTTCGTAGCCTGAGCCCGCAAATCTGTCAAGAAGCTTCTGTGTCTTTTATTACATTTTCTGCCGGTGGTATTTTCAACATGTTTACTTGCTGTAATTATTTGCCTCATTATCTTCAGTGCTCTCTATTTGTTTTATTCTTATCTACATCCTCTCTCAGCTGCGGCTGCAATGACCTTGTTTCCCCGCGGGGATCATTTAAGTTTCATCTGATGTAATCGAAGCAAACGCGGCAGAATCAACAGCCGACAAGGTCGTTGCCCCTCTTAACTCTCACATCGCTCACCTGAGCTCCACTTTGCCGTTAACCAGAGCCAGAGAGATGAAGTCCTTCTTGCCTTCCTGGCCGTTGTAGAGCAGGATGCCAGTCATCTCAGATGCTCGGAACTCCATGGCGATGCGGACCGTGTGATACGCACTCATGGTTTGGAAAGCCAAGTACGATTGGCCTCCAAATGACGGGATGAAGTACCTGATCACTGTGGAGGAAGGAAGACAATCCTGTCATTATTACATCATTCACTTTATCGTGGCGTAATAGCCGCATCATTAAGTTTGAGCGGAGGTGGCGTGTCGCTGGCTCTCGGTGAAAGAGAAATAAGCCTTTCTGTCGTTTCTGATGGGTTTTTTTCCGAAACGCTTGACGAGTTCATGAAAAGGAGAAGGTCGAGAAACCTTAAATCACACACTTTCGCCCGCACGCATGCATGGGAATCCTTTGTTTTTCTGCCACTCAAAAATTACGATTGTTATCGTCCACTTCTCCCTGCGGGCTCCTTTTCTCTCTGTCATTCTGTCCACCTCTCTGAGGAGAATGGCAGCTGATGAGCTCCCTCTTTTCTAATGACTCGATTGATCTGGGGGAGGCCGGCGTGCGGTCTGCGTGTGAGCGCGCGCGCGTGTGTGTGTGTGTGCATAACTTCATTTTGCCACTCTAACTCAAAGACACACACTGATTCTCACCAGCTAATCCCCATCAAAGCAATTACTGTCAATTATCTTAAGATGCAGCAGCGTGAGGTTGCTCCTCAACCCCCAAAATGCCAAAGTAGGGTAAGAGGGAAGAAACAAAAGAGTTGTGCTTCTCAAGAAGCTCTCCTTGATTTATGATTTTCTCCGTGGCGCTGATTGGATTCTGTGTTGCCTTTGGTGAACGGCTCAGTGGTCGCTCACTTCTGAGGTGTTGAACCTGTCTGAATCACTTGAGATGAGTTTGAAGAGCAGCCACCGAGGAGAGGTATGTGGTCTGACTCAATCACACCTAAACTTCTTTTTTCTCAAGTTTTTAAAAAGAAATCTAGTATAGAACTGACACTCTCTGCTGAGCTCTGATTGCTGCTGTCTTATTGAGCTTTATATGACCCAATAAATCCACATCTGTGAACACATAACATTGCATTTACATATTCCAGCACTAACTGAAAGTTGTTACTCACAGCGCTACTTAAGGCGTCACTGTGAAGCTACAATAGGACAAAACTACCGCCTAACAATAAAAGTTTCATTAAATAAAACATTGCTTTTATATTAGATTTTTTATTTTAATGGTGTGTTGCTGCTACTTACTATAAATATATTAAAGCACTTGAGGATGTGGTTAGCAGTGATTATAGAACAGCTAAAAGGCATGATTGGCACAAAGTGGAGTGCCTAAAACCCTCTTAGTTGCTGCAAACTCACTGTTAACGTCAGCCTTTGGTGGTTTCTTTGTAATTGTTAATTGCAATCGTGCAAAATTAAAAGGGAAGTCTGTTCTAGCTCATTTTCTTAGATGAGTTTGAAATAAGCTCAGACTTTGAAACTTTTGAGAGGAATACCAAATATGGTAGAAGACGTAGCTCCTTATATGGAAAGAAAAAGAGAGCCGGCTCACCCTTCTCGCACACGGCTCCTCCGCGCCCGGCGGGGCACTTGCAGCTGAAGTCGCTGCCGTCGTCCTCGCAGGTGCCCCCGTGGAGGCAGGGGTGGGAGCTGCATGGCTTCTGGGACATGTGGTGAAGCGTGCTCCTAGCATGGGCTATGGTGGTGGCTGGAGGCGGCGCGGTCGTGGTGGCAGCTGCCGTGGTGGTGGTGGGTCGCGGCGTGGTGACCGGCGCCGAGGTTGTTGTTGTTGTACGCCAAGGCCTGCGGGTGGTGCCTGGCGGGCGCCGGGTGATGTACGGGGAGGTTGGCGGAGGCCTGGTGGTGGTGGTGGTGGTGATGGGAGCAGCAGTGGTGACCGACGCCGTGGTGGTGGTCGTGGTGGTGAAGAAGGGGACGGAGGAGAGGCCTGTCACCAAAACCGGAGAGAACAATGGAAATTAGACAAAGAAAAAAGAGTCTTCAAAGTATGTTGAGAATTCTTGTTCAAGACCCGTAAAAACCTTTTGATAAATCACCTCATGAATAACTTAAAACCCCTTTTCATTTTAATAATCCCCACACACTCCTGTTAAATCCATACTGTATTACCATAATTGGTGAAGCGAATATTCTCGTCCTCCGGCTTCTTCACGGCGATGCTGGTCTCTTTAGAGGCCTTCAGCTGTTTCAGCAGGGCTCCTTCGATGTCCTCCACCGTGAACCGTGTATCTACAATAAACAAGAGGTACAGCCACTCAGGAGAAGGCCTCGGAGGAGCACTCCAAAGCAAATACACGTCTCTGGCTTCTTTAGGGGAACAATGGATATATCAGAAATCCCTGTGTATGACAGGTGGAGTATCTCCAGAGGCCACTTGTCCTCCACCCGCCTCTCGTACGGCTTTTTTCTAGATGAATCGCTCTCATAACTGCAGATGTTCGCTTTACAGGCCATGGAGGAGCGTTGGCCCGTATTAAGGGTGTGAAGGACACTAAACGACGCTCATAAAAAAGAGGGGAGAATAAGGGGGGAGGGTGGGGTTTTGTATGGGGAGAAAGGAGCTTAAAGGCCCAGTTGTGGTCATCAACCATATCATTTGGAATTGAATTTACATACATTTATGTCTTTAGAATGAAACATTTGCACTTTGTAAGAGTAGGAATTTGTCCTAATTGAAAATATAAGCCTGTGATTACAGCATTAGTGATGTAAAAAAAACCTTCATCAGATTAGAAAATTGTTGTCTAGTGTTTGTCACTGTATTACTTGTCAATCAATTTGAAAGTAACAACTGGTTCCTTTCCTGTTTTTGTTGGACAAAAATCCCGGCGCTGAAACGGTCTTTTCGGGAACTTTTACTGGCTCTCTATGAATAACAAGTACCAATCTAGGTTAAAAACTTGTTATGATTTTGTCTTTTTTTAACACGGGGGCAAATTGTTGCAAGCAACAGATTAAGCTGGCATTGAGAAGAAAATTGAAAAAAGATACAAATGAGGAGAAACATGCAGCGCCTCACAATATTATGAGCCAAATAAAGAATAAGTAGAAAGCACTCAGACGGCGCCTATCTCTGCCAAGGACGCACAATCCTCTAAATTTGTTATTTTAATAACAGAAAAGTTCTTAACCTGCATCAGCACATAGTAATAGAAACGCATTATCATTTTTTGAAAAACACTTAAATCTCGGTAATGTTTTGTACAAGGATGATTGTGCAAAAAAATTCCAGTAAATGTATCATAGCCATAAATGAGTTGTTGCTGTAGTGCCACCTACTGTAAAGGCAAAACGCCTTTTGAGTTTGCAGGATCGCTCACGGTGGTTACGTGCAGGTTCGATTTGGTTGCTCTCACACAATTGCTTTCGGGAATACGTTTTAAGAGAACTGCATGGAACGTGCAAAAATATTATCCAAATATGTGATGCAATACATTTATCGGGTTCAGAATAAAACGTGTTGGAGAAATAATTTTAAAAAATGAATAGAGTGCTGGACCAAGGAACCCTGGAGAGGACACATTTTACCTCTCCGCCTTACAGTCCAAGAGTTAGGAGGGAAAATATAAAGTGCTTTAAAATGATGATATGGTGGCTTATTCTGCATAAAAAAAAACGAATTTGGTCTTCCTTCGCCAATGGCCTAACTTTTATACCAATTTTATTTAAATTCCGTATTCAGTATTTTCTTTGGAGATATTTGTTTCATTGCTAAAACACAAAGGGGAACAAACCATAACTGATTCCACCTGCATACATCTCTCTAATGGCTGCTGTACATGATCAGTTTTCTGTTTTTCTTCTGCTTTCCTCAAAGATCTCTCACCTGGTTTGAAGTGGGCCTCCACAAAAGCCAAGATGGAGTTGCTGGGCGCCAAGTTCCGGACACGAACGCTCATAAAGTCTTTGTGCACCTCCGACTTCCTGAACAACTCATTGAGCTGAGAGAGAAAGAGAGGGGGAGAGAGAGAGAGGTGGGGGGGAGAAGAGAGGAGACAACGGACAGAGAGAAGAGATGATAAATGAGGCTGGTAATGAGCTCCACACTATCATAGCAGCGAGTCCAATTCCAGAAGACTGTACTCCAAACAAGAAAGACTGCTCCTCAAATTGGGGTGCAGAGTAGAAACCTATCGAGTGCGGGTGCACAAATTGACATTTAGCTGCAGCCGTGGCATTAATTATAGAGACAAGTTTTCGGGAGGAGCTAAGATAAATGTCGTGCAACCCTGACATGTGCTCCTGATTGGTTTTGCTTCTGATAACCCCCCCCACCCCCACCCGTGTGCAAGTTGTAACAGCCAAAAGAGCTCCATGAGGACGGTTGAGTAAAATGTTTCTTTTTTTTTTTTTTATATTTTTAAACCAACTGAAGTGAGACTGAAGAAGCCTTTAGCCAAAAAAAAAAAATCTGGGCCAGTATTTTATCTTAAAATTGGACCATTTTCATGCTAGAACTTTTACACATACTGTCAGCGTCTCCCCATAGTTCTGTTCTTGTCGCCGTGCTGGTGGATTCATTAATTACATTCACACACTTGAGAGCAACAAGAGGAAAACCCGCCGCCTCGTCCTCATTTCAGCTGCTGGTTAAAATCACAGGAGCCACGGGGCCTGCTTACCCACTTTACCGAAGCACCCTCCACTGTTGGCACTGAGCTCCTCCACGCGCCCCATCTGCACCTCACCGATTTTATTAAATCATTGTCCACAAAATGATGCTCTGTGTTTCAGCCGCAGCTCTCGCTCATGTGAGCCATTGCGTACAGTTATCAGTCATGAATTAATACGGTCACTGACTGTGTAGTGCGTTCATTTTTTTTTGGTCAGGTTATCGCAGTTATCGTGAGGTCTGCGGTTACCTTTTCCTTTTCAAACAAAAACACTTAGATGCTGTATATCGTGACGTTCTCAGACACTGGCGAGGTGAGCGCCGATGCAAAAAGCCGCTGATTCGTTCGATTCAGTGCACCCGCTTCAGCTTGAGGATTCAGATTATTTCTTTCATGTCCTAAACGTCTAATTTATGGGCTGAGGTGTGACGGCAAAGTAGACGGGTCAAAAATAAAACCCTCCAAAGGGGGATGGAAATGATGGACAAACACTGACCTAAAAACCTCCCTGATCTTTCTCTCACACATCAATAGCTTGAATCTTTTTTCTGTGTGTGTGTGTGTGTACGCGTGTGCTTCAGTGTGAGGGTTGGAAGATGAAGCGGGGGGGGAGGGGGGTGGGGTTGCTATCAAGTGGCACACCAGGCTTCAGAGAGACACCGGCTTGGAGTGTAACGAGCGCAGACACGGCACACAAATCGCTGTGAGGTAGTAGATTAGGTCCCAGTGGGGGCGAGTGACACCGATTCAACAGCTGGTAGATGTGTACTGTGTACACACACGCACACACCCTCGCTTCATCAGAGGAGGCTCTGGCTTGACAACAGAGACATTTGTTCAAAGGTCTGAGCTCAACAGAGAAAAAAGTCGGAGAGAAATTCTCTCATGGTAAACCGTCCGGGCCAAACTGCGATTATGGTGCGAGTTCTACGTCTTGGCTGCTTAACAGCAACTGGCATCTTGACCATCCAAAATATCCAGAAAAAAAAAAAAAGATTTATCTTAATTAATCTCACATGAGACGCTGCTTTCTGATACTGTGAAGTGTTCGGCAAGCAATTCACAAATTAGTCTTTGCGCAAGTCTGCAAAGAGCTGTTAGTTTTTTTTTTTTTTTTTTTTTTTTTTTTTGTAAGTTTCTCTTATTAAACTTGAAGAGTTTCTGGAAGACTCATGTAGTGCCTGTGCTAACTCAGCCCTAATGCTTATGCTGTGCTTGAAATTAAAAGCTGTGAAAATTCTCAATTAGTCACCAGTATATGTGAGGAAATTTGTATTTTGACGTTAATGTTTGCGAAAAATAATGATTAAAAACCACCATGATGGACCACAAAAAACATGGTGTTCAATCACTATATTCCTTCCTCGGGGTCGTCAGATGTAACAGTTTGCCAATATTCCCCTTTTATCAAAAATCAAATATCAACCGGGCTCCCTCTGATATGATGTATGTTCGTCTGACTGCAGCCACTGAATCCGTTTTCTTTTTATCATTGTTATATTTTTCCATCAGATCACTGACCACAGAAATCACTGCAGCCCAGTGTAGCAGAATATTACTCAGCTTCAGGGTTGTCAAGTCTGTAAAACCTGCAATGAAACAAGCCGAACCTGAAGTAGCTCAAGGAATTTGATCAGTCTGCAGGTGAAGAGTTTTAGTGTCGAGGATTCCAGACTATGTGATGTTTTCTGTACAGTAGGTGTGTTTGACCTGACACGAAACGTTCATTTGTGAATTTGTGTATCAGTTAGACAGAATTATCAACAGTATATTAGGTTTGCTGACACGCTACTGATAAGCTACTACACACCAGTTATTGTCATTTTCTTCTATACAGCTTTCATCCTAATTCAGACATATTGTACATATTTTTATAGCATATTTTCATTTATTTATTGTAATTTTCTTTTATTCTATTTTTACGTTTCTTGAATTTTGTCCTTGCATTTTTTTTCTCTTCTCTTACAGTGTTTACGTTATGCACCAATACACCAAGGGAAATTCCTTGCACGTAAAAACCTACTTGGACATAAATCGTATTCTGATTCTGCAAAAAAAAAAAAAAAAAAAAAAAAAAAAAAAAGAAGCTGCATCAGCAAAACCTCTCAGTGAATTAAATCAAGGAAAAGTGTGTTTCATTGCTTATGAGTTCAACTCTTAAATGTCTTTTTTTAGACACTTTCACAGTCTCACTTTAATAATGTAATGTAACCAAGTTAATATTGGCAAAAAAGATTATCTTACACCAGATTAAGCCATGAAATATCATGATTGCTACTTGAACTATATTCCCAACACTCCTACAGCACTTACCGCGCTCTCTATGCTGCGGGCCGTCTCTCCGAACAGCTCCGACTTGGGGTCCTCCATCTCGGGCGTGTAGAAAATCTCCTGGCCCTCCACCTGGTCCAAGTGCAGGAAGCCGCTGAACCTCATGGTGGCTGGAAGGAGAGGAGGCGAGACAAGCCGATGAGAAACAGAAACACCGCGAGCTCAAACCTTCTTCTATCACTCAGCTCCCGCTGCCTTCACACAGTGCTCGTTGTTGGGGTCGTGCCAGTTTTTGGGTTAGTGATGGATCGTGTGTTTGTGTGTGTTTGACAAGGGGAGGTTAGTGAGCTTGTTGCTGATTGCGTGGGGGTTTCAAAAAAAGGGTTGGAGTTTTTGGGGGCGTAGTGGTGGTGGAGGTTGTGGTGGTGGAAGAGGTGGACGGTGAGATATGAGAGAAGGGAGGAAGGAATAAAGAAAGAGGGGAAAGAGGGAGGGGGGGGGTGTAGGGGGGATAATGGGCCAGTTTTACCAGACTGAGACTCATCCCAAAAGCTGGCCGAGGCATGGCGGGCTGGGTAGAAAGACAACAAGTTAGACAGACACACAAATACATGAAAGGAAAACAACACACGCACTAAAGAGGGAAACGGCCCACAGGCACTCTCAAAAGTGCTTTCTTCAGCAAAGAGAGCGCCTCCCTGTGCGACCTTGGGGGTTATGTTGTCCAACATTCATCAGCTCTATATATGTTTTTCTCATACTGCTGCCAGAGGAGAACTTGAAATAAAGCTGAGAGCGGAGTGGATCTGTGCGTGTGTGAGGTGAAGAATGGAGGGAGCGCGCGAGGCGCTGATGCCATGCTTCCACGCCGCTCGTAATCAGCAGAACAAATTGCCCGAATCAATCATGGCTGCCCCTGCCTGAGCAACGGCAGGGAGAAACGGGAAGAGCACTTGTATGATTATCTTGAAAGATAGCCGTAATTGTCTCCTTAATGCCGCCAGACCGGTGACTGACACAGCCTGGTTAAAATTGCATGAAAAGGACAGCAGACACTGGCGACACGCATCCACGCCCTACTCGTGTCCCCTCCGTCTCCCCCTCGCCGTTACAGTACTTTCACGAGCAGCACACATCGATTCAGATGTGACAACGGCCATAAAATAGAGGCAAATGGGCGAGGTTTGGCAGATAAGACGAGGGGGGAAGAAAGAAAGAAAGAAAGAAAGAAAGAGAGGGGACGGAGAGATCTGACTTTTAATCTGCAAAGAAGACAAACATCAGAGAGGGTGATTTTCCAGCCCACTGCCGTGACGGACGGAGCGGGGGAAAGAAAGAGGGATGAAAGGGGCGACGGAGCTATTTGACTATCAGATCCTAGTGAACTGTAAAATGTAATGGATCCGTCAGACTTTCACTGGCATATGGAAGAGTTTACAGTAGCTGGAGCTTAGCGTGCCATTGACCTCCGCATGAGCATTTGTTGGTCATCACCTTTGATGTCACGTCAATGGCATTGCCTTGTTTGAACGTTACATATGGAGGGTCTGCAGTGGACACATTAGGCTAAAGGATGTTGCACTCAAGCCACAGAAATGTAAGAGGAACATATGTCAGCCATAAATAAACCCGGGAACATGGAAACCTTTACAGCAGAACACGAGAAGGGTTTCATGGATCTCGTGTGGACTAAACTCAAACTTGAGCCACTTCACTCTTTGACGTCTCAATAAAATGTGAAGATTGGAACGGCAGAAAATTTGTCCTTTTTCGTTCGAGACAGCCTGCCGCGCGTCAATAAAATGGACGGTACAAGGAGACGAATGTTCTCGCAATGAGGGACGTGTCATTTCACTGCTAACGAGCGGAGGAATCGGCTGAGCCTTCCTCAGGAGAAAAAAAGGATCTGGCGTATCGATCAGCCTATCCCGCTGCCTGCTTTTATTAGCGACACTTGAGCTGAATGAAGTATTGATCGCCGGCGCGCCGTCATCTTTGCCTGAGATAAATATTTACAGGCCTTAGGAGATTTGTTACAACTGTTGTCTTGCAGCTAAAACCCGTCCCATGAGTCCGTCCTCTGGATTTGGGGCCAACGTGTCACCAACTCCAAGCGACAGGTGTGCCGTCACGTTTCACTCCTGTTTGTCTGTGTATTTTGTGAAACAAGCGACTGGCAGAAGGCTGTGGAAGGCCAAAGGTGGCCTCATATCTTGCGATCATGTATAGATTGTGTGGCACTGAACTCTGCTGGTTTATTGGAAGGCCTCGGGACCTTCAACACGCCAGAAATACAACTAATTTGTGGCCTCGGCTCTTTAAAGTCATGACCTGGAGCTAACATCGGAGCCGAGAGAAACCCTCCTTTCACAATCAGTCAGACTAACACCGCTGGGACAAATAAGAGAGCAGATTTCAACTGAGGGATGGAGGGAGGGAGAGATGGAGAAGCGGAGGAGAGAAAGAAGCCCTTTATCTTTATGAAGCGAGTCTGGCAGAAGGCACTGATTGGTACAACAGTCGGCCCTTGCTAGTCTCTCGACTCTCTCCTAACTCCAGAGAGAAATGAACTGATGCAAGACTGGATTGAGATTGACTGAGCTGAAGGAGAGAAAAAGAGTGAGATATAGCTGGAGAGGGAGATACAGACTGATAAAGGGAGGAATGTGTGTGTGTGAGGGGGCGGTGAATAAAAGGAGAGGTGGGATATTAAAATAAATAGAAATAAGGTGAAGGAAGACAAGAATAAGCAGGAAAAGCGACACTGATGGTTATTTATAAACCAAGGCACACGGGCCCTAACATGTGGTGGCGACTTAAACCGATTTTCATTCAAAATTATGGAGAAAATCCAGAGAAAAACGAACCTCACTGGGAATCAGGCAGGGCACGACTAATATAAGAGTCAGACCGCCAAGTGTCGTCAAATTCATAACCATGGATTACTGCGGTAACACTTCCACTGTTTGTGTATTTTTTTTAAATGTCCTGCCACCTGCCAATATGATCATTTACATATGAGGGTGATGATTCATGAAGGCATCGCTGCAGAGAAAACAAAATAGCACCTGTTCATCTGGTTGTTAAAGGCAGATGGCACAATATCACTATTCCCGAAGTAAACATTAAATATGAATAAAATATTGTGTTGATTCTCAATGCATCAACAAATTAAGGTTATAAACTGAAGACAGGAGTTAAAAAATGAATGTGAGATAAGACGTTAGACGAGAAAGAGACAAGCGTTCTGCGCAGTGATAATACAAATAGTTGTTGTTGTTGATTATTAGCTCTGAACAACAAAAAGCGTCAAAGTTGAAAATCTGGGATTATTATGTTGCACAAGCAAGAAAAGCTATTTTAAAATCACAAAAAAAAAAAACACCAAAAAAACCCCACAAATTACTAGAAATGAATTCCTACAAGATAACCGTGGTCAACACTTTGTGGTGCGTTTTGCTCTTTTTGTATGGGCACAGATGGTAAATGTTATTATGTGAAACAGCAAGGAAAATGCAAATAACTACAAATTGTTGTCATTACATTTCCGCTTGTGTTCGAAACGCGTCATATTGCGACGATACAAAGCCGGTTAAAAATCGATAAAAGTTTCCCTTTAACTTACAGGCATGAAAGTGCTATTGAACTTAATTCACATCGTAACGCTTGCAATTGCTACAGTGGATGCTAACGTACTGGATGCTGAACCCCAGGAAGATAAAAGTGATATCAGGATTCCATCTCTATCATAATATAGGAGCAACTGACCGGAGACAAAAACACAGAGGAGGAATAACAGCGTGATACGCAGGTAATTACAGGGTAGAGAAAGGGGCATTTTGACTTACAGGGGCAGTTGGTGCCCTCTGGAGTGCTGGACGGTGTCTTGCCGTCGGGGCAGCAGCCGAACTCCGAGTTGTCACAGGACGACCTGTCCTCAACTGTGGGTACTGTGGTGCTCGCCATTGTGGGACCTGGGGGTGATACACAGGGGCTCATAATAATTCATGAAGCTTTCGAAAATTCATAAATTCAAGTTAGCTTATCTCAGAGACCCAGAGGAGAGACACTTTTCAGGCTCTGAGAGAGGAAAGCGTATCTAAGGTTAGAAACCTACAAAAGTCTTTTGTTTTTTTTCTTGCTTTTGCTTCTGCAGATGGTTGCTAGTTTCCAAAGTGCTGACCTGTGATTGGACTAATAGAGCCACTTGTCAGGAGTGATTATATGGCTTTTTTTTTTTTGTGGGAATTGATTTTACACCTGGAACTCTTTGGAGAACACATAATGGGCACTGTTGCCAGTCATGTCACACACAGAGCACTTTAAATGATGAGGGGATGTGATTACTGCTCACTGCTGATTGGCTAACAGTTACCTTCAAGGCTTCCCAGGAGAAAAAAAAAAACTTCATATAGTCACGTTTGTGTTACAGTCCCTGTATATCTGGCTGTCTTGGGACATATATGGGCATAAAAGTGGCTGTGCTTTCTCTCCGTGAAGAATGAGAGTGTGCAACAGCAGCGAAGCTCCGTCCTCTCTAATGATGGTGATGGCCGCGTCTTGGTTGGAGTGGTGCAGTTTATGGCCGCACAGAGATCAGAAATAATCGGGGAGGCAAACAGCTAGCGGCTAAACAAGTCGTAAAGACGTCAGAGGCGAGGGACGTCCTGCTCAAGGACTCGCGGTCAAAGGAGGCGAGGAGGGTGGGTGGGGGGGGGGGGGTGCGGGTGGTTGTGTTAGTGTGTGTGTGTTGGTGTGTGGCCTGCAGATTTACAGATGCTGGGCTGAAGAGAAGAGCGCTGGTGGGGAGAAAAAGGGCAGGGTACAACAGCAAGGGAACGCTGCAGTGGGAGCTATGAGGACTGTCAAATAATCACACACACACACACACACACACGCACGCACACACACACACACACACACACACACGGACACAGATAAGAGCAGATTTCAACAGAGTGAGGATACAAAACATGTACAAAAGCACACCTCTGGCCTACTCACATTTATATACTCAGACAGTGATATGTGGACTTGGAATTGGACAAACTCAGTGACATGAGGAGAGGGAGATAAAACTCACACTCACACACACACACACACACAATGGTGAAGAAACACACGTTAGTGTAGCTCTTAATATCTCTGTTGGAATCTGCACCTAATCGGCTCACACTTTGATCACAGATTGATGTGCGCGCTAGCACTTCAGCAAGCACTCACAATGTAAACCCCCCCCTCCCCCCCCCACAAAAACCCAGGCATGCTCGGGTACACATTCATTCACACACTCGCACACACACAGCCACAAGACACCAGGTCTCCTCGGCAGACAGGCTGCATGCCTCTCGCGCCACCGAGCACTCCGGTTAGCCTCTGACAAGAGAATAAATCTAAGACTCGGGGAGGAGGAGGAAGAGCTGAGGAAGAGCACATTGGGGGCCACGCTGTTCCATCAATCATATCCTGTTACTGCAAGCTGTCAGGCGAGGTGGAGGGATGGATGGAAAACAACAAGAAAAAAAAAAGAAAAAAAGAAGCTGATTGAAAAGTCTCAGTCATCCCTGGCTGTCCGAGCAGAGGCCCAGAAACCGCAGCGTGCTGTTACAGTCAGGAGGGCATGTCGAGAAAGATTTGAGACTAGTCATGTGACAAGGCACGCAAGCCTCCACACACACTCGCACCTCAACCTCCCAGTCACATCAGCCTGTCAAGTCAGGCTCTGGAGATCCCCGGATGCGGGCCAGCAGTTTCATCTGTCCTGCCGAGAGTGTATTTTACAGAGCCTGGGTTTGTTTTGCTAGCTGTTGAGAGCGAGCGCCCCGGCGGAATGGGGGAAAAGAGCATGGGTGATGTAGCAACAGTGAACCATGCAAATACGTTCCTTTCTGAAATTGAGATATACATCTTATGCGAGTGGAAATGACACAAACAGCATCTGTTTACAAAGATTTCTCCTCCCTGCCTGCCTGGCTTTGACATTTGTCTCCTCAAAAACAATTTGCATAGAAATACAGAAGCCTGGTACTTTCAATTAACAGATGATGGCATGAATGTGTTATGATGTCAGCTAAGAAGAGACTATGAGTTTGTCCAAACCCCTCTTGAAAAAAAAAAGCCCCTCCCACACAGCCCTCAAAGCATTATGGGTAATGAAGTGAAAGAGCAGTGATTTACCGACAGGCTCCTCTGCCCCACTGGCCTCCGCTGGGACGCCGCTACCCGCTTCCTCTTCCTGCTCTTCTTCTTCTTCTTCTTCCTCCGTCTGGTCGTCCCCGCTTGGCTCCCCGCTGCCCGAGCCATCGAAGGAGGACGCGGCGGCGGAGGGAGCAGGGCTGCTGCGAGAGGCGGAGGTGGTGGTGGACTGCGACGGCTGCATGTGGATGGGGTGGTTGTGGTTTGCTCGGTTGTGGATGAGGGTGGAAAAGGGGGTGGTGGCCGGGGGCGGCTCAGTGGTCTCTGTCTCTTCCGTCCTTGGGACTGGGATGGCCCACACCATGTTAGGGTGGAAGGGGGCGGTGGTGGTGATGGTGGCGGCAGCGGTTGAGCTGGGGGTGGTGGCGGGGGGGTTGGGGGGGGGTCGTTCTGCCGGCTCAGAGATGGTTTCTGGTGGAGGGAAGGGGAATAAGCAAGGAATGGATGAATGACTGAACAAGGATGAAAATGTTTGATTTTGCTTCACCTAACTCCATTACAACCTAAAAAATAAAAAAATCACACCAAAGGAACTCACATCATTCGCCGAGAAAACATAATAAAAGAATACTTGACCATTTTGCATATTAATTACTATCCTTTTGTACTATTGTTGAAGAAAACTTTGTTTTTCTCGCCTCCACAGTGAACAAAGAATAAAAAAAACGAGTTCCTAAACACATTCATTACCGCTAAAACCTTACTATTTAATACACTTCTGTTTAAACAGTCTTGTGCGCTACTAGTCTGTGCGAGTCCACAAGAGTCCCAAGTGTACTAAATAGTAAGGATTTAGTGGAAAGGCATGTGTTTGAAGAAGTGAGCGTACGACTGGATAAAGGAGGTTATTGAATGGATTATACTGCAAGAGTTGAGTGAGAGTTTGTAAACGGATGTTTTGATATGGATTTACTGCTGTTAAATGCAGCCCCCATTTACTACAATTCATCAAGTTTTTGGATTCTTTGTTCATCGTGGAGGCATGTGAGAAAAGCGAGGTTTTCTTCAAGAATTCAAGGTAACACGAGGTGAGTAGTTGATATACAAATGGTAATTTTTGGGGTGAAGTATTCCTTTAAAGATTATTACAACCTACTTTTTGACAATAACTTCTTACCTCTGCTTTTACTCAGTGATTATGTCCTTTTTAATCTTCTAACCCCTGATGCTCAACACAAAATGACAGTAAAAAAGAACACACACACAGACACATGCAGACTCCCGTCTGTAAAAGCAACCTCTGATTAAAAACCCTGCCATGGATGAGATGTTAGGAATCTTTATCTGACAAACCTTAAGTAATGAAAGTGCATCCATATGCAGAGTGAATATGGAATATGCCAACAGATGACACTCAGCGTTATATGCACTGCAGTGAGTTTTTTCTGCAGATGAGTTATGTTACACGGACAGTGTTACACTACTCCAGTCGGTGTCAATGCAAAGTGTGTTTGTGCCCGTGCGTACACATATGGTATGCATGTGTGTGTGCACAATATGCATGTTCGTGTGTTGTATGCATACTGTGCCAATGCCTATGAATTAAATATCCATATTCAAATGCTGCCCTCCAGAAGCACAGCTTTAATCACCAACAGCCAGTGCCTCCGGTGATGAATGATTGATAGAAATGGGGCAAAAAAAAAGCCGGCTTTAACTCTGGCTTCAAAGACGGCACACTGCTGCTCGCGGAGAGCATGAGCATCCGTCAACGCCACCACAAACACACGGCTGTCAACAGACGCACACAAACAAACGCGGGGAAAAAAGGAAAATTCACTCCAAATGAGGGAGAGAGAAGAGGCTCTCCACAGAGAGAGGCCGTCATTACCGATGCAAAAAGCTCTGGTGCAAAAGGACAAACTGCCTGCGATAAAAGAACGATAAATAGGACAAAAACTCCTGAGGGGAGGAGAAGTGAGTTGGCAGGGAGATGCAACGTAAGTGAGCACTTCAGACTTAGCCGAGGCAAGCAGGCGTGACAATACTGTCGTTCTTCCTTTACTTCTTTGCGTCCCACGAGTATAGATGTGTGGGTGAAGTGAACAGAAGATTTATTAAAAAAATGTATTTAAAAAGCCTATATACCGCTGATTTGCGCCTCATTAGGATTTGCCTAACATTATGTGTAGGACTTAATTACACTGCTATAATCGGTTATTTGATCGGCAATTATTCACCGAGGTGTGAAATGTGATACCTACTGAGACGGCAGAAAGCCTGGGAGACACACGGGGTGTCAGCTTAAAGCTCGGAGGATATTTGTATAGAGAGAGATTTGGAGTGGAGTGCACAGAGCAGCGATGCTATCACCAAGAATGGTGGCATGCGTTGCCTTTCCTCTTGGCTACACCTGTCAGTCAGGTGCCAAGCTTAGCGTCAGGCGGCCTGCTCCCTGGGAAGTGCCTAATGTGTGTTTGGGTGTGTGTGTGTGTGTGTGTGTGTGTGTGCATATCTCGAGCAGCGAGCTCCGTGACATGGGATAAGGAAAGTAAAGAACACACGTCTGAGACAGGATAGAGGGACTGGCAGGCTGTGTTCAGCTGATGCCTTTCTTAAATCAGGTTTAACAGTCCGTTTGCCTTATTTTTGCTTTTTTTTTTTTTTTTTTTTTTTTCCCCCCCTCAGTGGGGCTGGTGGTGGCCGGGGGGGGGGGGGGGGGGGGGGGAAAAAAAACCCATTGTCATCTCGGCTCGTCTCAGCCCTGTAGTTATTGCTGAAAGGCGGTTATTATGACTGTTTGTGTTGTCAGTCGCGCTCAGTGTGGAGGTGGAGAGGGAGGAATCTGTACACAGGAGGGGGGACCGCGGAGTCAAGAAGAAAATGCTAGGGTCCAAAGCTAGAAGAGAATGTTTTAAATCAGAGATAAAAAAAAAAAAAGAATGTGGCGAGGCAAAATGAGGGATTGTGTAATGAGAGAAAATCGCAGGACATGGAGGAGAGATGGTGACGGCAACAGACCCTAAAATTCAGGCGGAGGGCTGCCGATGCCATATGCTGGCATTCGTTGCCAATTTGCCGCAAACCTACAGGTGATAACACCATAAGGGAGAGGCGGGTCATTGCCAACTTGGTGTCCATTCCCCCCCCCGACAGAATTTGGTCATCGGTCCGAATGCCCTCCCTCTGTTGCTCGGTACAGTAGCTCTTGCTCTTATTATTTTATTTTTTTTTTGCTGGGTTTTCTCAGATACCGCTTCATCTTTTGCGGAGAGACACAGCAAAGGAAAACTCCTCCCAGTACTCTGTGGCTGCGCTGCCTTTTTAGCTCGGAGACTTCAGAGAGAGCTGGGTAACGTGACAGTTAGCTGCAAGTTCTCTGTCACAAGCAGAAAAGATTTTAAGGAGCTTCTCCTGCAGGATTGCCTGCCCATTAGTGGCAGACTGTGCAGCGGTAGTCACACTCTGTGGTGTAATAAAGAAAAGTTGTGAAAGATCAATGACGTAGAAAATAAATATTTAAAAAAAGGATCAATAGTCACTCATTTACTCTATGTAAGCCCTTGGCATTGCTCTCTTGTCAAGCCACGTAGCAGCTCGGCGAGCATTAGCATGCCACAGCGCTAAGGCCGGGAGTCTGGAAAGACTGCATGTAAACAGCAGGAGGGAGGGCGGGCAGGGCTGCTCCGTGGTGAGGGGTGGAGGCAGAGCAAATGCTAATTCGCACCCAGCCACACGTGAAATGAGCTCGAGATCTAACCCCCGAGCCGACAGCAGCGGCGGAGCAGCTACCCGCAGTGCGACCGCATCCGGGAGAAGAAATTAAAAGATCCTCAGTGGCTGTCGGTGGGGCCCGAGCGCTCGCCTGTCTGTTCCTCCCCTCCGGGTCCAACAGAGAAGGAGCCCGCTGCGAGGCGTCTTCTTTCCTTGTGTGTGCAGCAATGCTAGGTGAGGGATTACACACAACACACAACCCACAACACACAACCCACTTCTCCATTGCCAGGCAACAGAGGAACGTGAAACCAGTCTGGATTTTGGCTTCCTTTTCGCTGGTAACCCTCGGCACTGAATTTGTAAGTACCAGATGTTCAGGGACTTATCAAAGCCTTGTCGATCTCTTGCAGAGCGTATTCGGATTCTTTATCTGTGTACCTGGGACTGCAATTCAACACAGATAATGTCAACAGCGGTGGCTCCTATGGATGTGACCTACTTTGGGTCTGACAAAGAGCGCTCAGGGGGGATGAAGAGGACTGGTGACACAGTATTTGGTCACCTGATCTGTGCCCACTGAGCTAAGAGGTGGATGAACATTTTTCCACCCCAAAAAATGCTCGACACCTGGCAGTGGCTCGTAGCCAGAGCCACGCAGCTGGCACTCGTCTTCCCCACTGAGCTTGCCGGCGGCGTCTCTAGAACCCCGTTGTGACGCAAGCTGGCAGTCAGTGCGACAACTTCTCTATACATGGAAACCGTGGCCTTTGGCGTGCGTCCCAGCACCTATTACACCGATCCGAACAACGGCCATTAGCATCTGGACGGAGAGGCGAGAGAGCTGTACCTTTACACACGGTACACATGTTCTCTACGTTGAGGCGGCGTCGTGTTCCTGGCAGCGCGAAGACAAAGCCAAATCCCAACAGAGGGGCGAGAAGGGAAGTGTCATTGCTGTCGTGTGGGATTGCAAGACTCAGACTCAAGTCAAACTTCAAAGCTGTTGGTTTAGTACGAGCAGGGCTTACTTTACTAACTAAATATGTGCTGCAGGACAATCCTAATCAAGGAGCTTCGAGACAGTGCAGATTAAGAACACTAAAAAAAAAAAAAAACGGGATCTTACTCCTTTACTTTGATCTTATCCATGAATCAGAAATGTGTCTTTAGAAATTAAACATTTGGATTTGCAGAGATAAGTATCACTACAGTATCATGCGCAGGTACTTTTTTTGTAGACACAAAGTTCAAGGGGAATCTGCATACACACGTCGCTGCGGCTTTCCTTTCTGAGACAGAGAGATGGAGAGGAGGAGGAACAGCAGGAGGATGATCATTTGGGGCCCACAGCACCGCTCATTATCTTTCCATCGGCTGACAACAGGTGGCCATCCGTGAGACACATGATGCATGGAGGCTTCGACGGGGCTCACCTGTGCACTGTCCGAAGTGTTGCACTGTGACGTCCTTGTCCTGCCTACAGGCGATGGTCCTCAGCTGGCACTGGTCGGCATAGGTCACCCCGTCTGAGCCACACACCTGCTCCACAGTGACAGAGACGGAGCGAGGGGAGAGGGGAACACATGTTACCTCACTGTAGGCCATTGAAACAAGCTGCTGCAAACGACTTATTTCTTAGGTGCAGACGGTTTTGAAAGACCCACCTTGGTTTTGTTTTTCTCATCGCAGTCAGGGGAAGGGCACTCGCAGTGGGCTTGATCGTTCACCTCAATGCAAGTGGCTCCGAACATGCACAGTAACTCTTCACATGAGGTCGGGGCCTCGGGACCTGTGGAAGAAATTCTGTCATTCTGGGCAGTCTCATAATCATACAGTTTATAGCAACAGAATATAGCGGCTTCATACAGTCTGTTGTGGCAGTGTGTGAAAATGTGGAGCTAAATTAAAAGATTTCCATTGCATGCATATTTAATGCTAAACTTACCCAATAACATAACTTTTGCTTACGTTTCCTAAGTAAGCAAATATTGCGCCTGTTAAACAGCCGTGCTATTAGTTTCTAACATTCGGAGTTATTACCGATGCACTGTTTATTAATAGTACGGTAGCAGTACTATAAATACTCTTAATCAAAGGCCACTTTTTTGTGTGACGTCATACCAAAGATTTTCTTCTGTGTCACCCAGTTAGTGACACAAATCCAATCTATGGTGAAAGTGTTTCATTTTATTTTATTTAAAAACACACACAAGACTGCATGAAATCGACATAATGAAAAAATAAGAAATGAGACAGGAGAGGTCAAGAAAAAAAAAAAAAAGGAATAATTTAGCAGAAACAAACACAGAAGTAAACGAAGCTAACAGAATTTAGAAGAAAATTAATTACAACAAAAAACACGCAAAATAAGCAGAAAAACTAACCTCAGTAGACAACAATTCAATAAACTCAAGAAACTATAAAAATATATATACACATGTCAACAAATAATAAATATCATGAATAAAATGTGAGGACAATTTCCTTTTTTATGTTGTTAACAGTGGCAGTTATATTTCAAAATCAGCAGATGACCAACAGCATGCAGAGATCCATCGGAACAATCAAACATTTATACTATTGATAGAATTCTTCATCTTGCTAACACAGCATCCTGCTTTGTGAAAATGATGGCACTCCACAACCCGACACCTCACCCTACTCTGGTTTGATTTAAAACGTGCGTAGGAGTTGGGGACAGGCTGTGTTTTATTACTCTGTATGTTTGTCTCCTCTAAGTGACAAAGTGACCCGTTTTTAGTCTCTTTACAGCCACCGTTGTGCAGCGCTATTGTAATCATAATATTGTCTAGTGCGACACACAGTGTGAATTATTCATAGTTTCAGACCACAGCATTTTGCCCAAACTGCCTTACTGTGGTGTAAAAAAAAAAAAAAAAAAAAAAAAAAGAGAGCCGTGTAAAGGTGTGCACTCGGAATATTCTGGCTCTTTTTCTTTCCCACAGATCTCTCCCGAAGCTCTCCAAAGGAAGCGTTTGAAGCCTTGAAGTTGCCGCAGCAGGAGCTGCAGCCGGGGAGCCCACCATCCACCTGCCAGGCGGCGAGTGTGGGGTCTTTGCATTGTCGCAACATCACAGAGGCTTAGAGTGCCCCCCCATCCCTTGGCTCCGGCTTTTATGTGCTACCACATCTTTTTCATCTCGCAGGGCGTGTGGCGGAGTGCCCCACCACTGTGCCGGGGCTGCTGGCTTCATTAAGTGTTTGACTTCCAGTCAATATCTGATGGTGCATCTTAATCAAGGAGCTGCAGGCCCCCGCAGCAGGAACTAACCTTTCCTTCAACTGGCTTTTTATTAGCTTGTGCAATCACTGGGGCTGCTTTCAATATTAATCGACGTGAAATATAGTCCGAACGCAGAAGTATAAACATACAAGTAATGTGAATCTTCCAAAATGGAGTGTGATGTAGAGACTGTAATATATCAATGGGCACATTTCATTTGTATTCTGTATTCTTGATTTACTGCCCTGCAGCCACTTCTTCCCTGTGCCAGTAAAGCAGATGGATGTTAAACTCAGACAGAGAAAGAACTCGCCGCTACTGGGCCATCAGGCCATCAGGATCGGACAAACACTTTAGAATGAATCGGGAGAAGACGGGACGAATGAGAAAAACGTGCGCGTGTTTAACAGCGACCCACCGGTTGCCTTGGTACTCTACCTTTGTCGCAGCCGTTCATGCCCATCTTGCTTCCATCTGGACACACGTTGCACTTCATGCCCTTCACTCCCGTCTTGCAGGAACACAGGCCCGACATCTGCTCGCAGTCGTCCCGGACCGAGCCCGTGGCGTCGCAGTTGCACGCTGCCATGGAGATGTAGAGGAAGGGAAAGATTGACGAGGAAACAATTAGGCCCAATGAGAGGATGAGGGATAGCTTTGTTCATATAGTGTACTGTACAAAGCTACCTTAGCCTCTGAACTTGGCTTCAGATGCATCTACGTCTTAGAGCCGAGGGTTGGGAATAGTTCACACAGCCTTAGGGGCCACGGGGGGGAGGAGGAGGAGGAGTGCGTAACAGAAACTTAAGAAAACAACCCCAGGGAAGGACATCATGTTCCTGGAATCAATGATGTGTATTTTCTTCTCCTCTCCCGCTGAAGCCGGTAGTGCAGTGTGCTGTCTGCTTGCTGTAGGTAAACCTTGTTAAGGTCAGGCCACGGGTGAGACTTCCCGCTGTTGACTGAAAATGCTCCGTGGCGTTGGGAGCGCATGTCCTATGTTACCTCAGCGGCAGGACACGGGCTGGTCACCATATTGCATTACACCAGACAAACAAGGGGTGCTGACCCCGTTCTTCCCTCGAATACAAATGAAAACTGTTCATGCAATACAGGTTTGACAGGACTGAAGGACAGAGCAGGGTTTATTTCTGCAAAACCTGCCATCAAACAGTTTAGCTGTATGTTAAACGTGTTAGTTCGTTTTTACTCTCTACACAGAGTGTTAGGATGTTTATCTTACAAGTTAGCACTCTTAAAGAGTTGGCTCAGTGGTATTGCTTTACAATTCGGTGAGAAATAAAATGTTCCTGCAACGGTTGAGAAATATGTCTTCTCGCTTACCTCCAGGGGAAGTGGAATTTTGTTTTGATAAAAAAAAACTTGGTTTAAATATTCAACTTTTTTTTCCAGTTTCCCTGTTACTCTGGATACACACTGTTCAGAGTTTTAAATGGGACTATTTCTTCCTGAGGGTTGTCCCTTTTCATTTTTTATTTTTTTTTGTGAATTGTTGAAGCTCTCTAAAACTAAATGTATGAATTTTGATTTTTGGGCTATATTAGGCTATACAAATAAGAATAATTGACTTGACTATTGAGGTCACACCCAAAATCTCAGAGACGTGTCTGAAAAACAAATGAAACCACAATCCTCTGCACGGCTAGATACCACTAATCCAAGTGAGAAAATGTGTTTGTTTTTTTGTAGGTAGTGTGAATGAAAGAGAATTAGGACCATGTTAGGTAAAAAAAAACAAAAACATTATAGAGGGGGGAGAGAGAGGGGGGGGGGGGTAATATTCAAAGGAAAAACTCAGAAGTTCCGAGATCAAAGTCGTTAATTGACGAGAAAAAAATACAAAGATATTCACGGAGATTAAAGCTGTAAATTTACGAGAATAAACTTGAATATTCTCCACGATTATAAAGCGAAAGATCTGCGAGAAATGTGCCGTTGTAGTGAACTGACCCCTTATGGAGAGAAGGTGTAAGGAAACCATCAGCATTTTTTTGGGGAAGTAACAAAAAGCAGCACACACAAAGTGACCAGCATTGCAACAAATTCAAATTCAGTTTAAGTCACGTGTGGCGGTGCAGTATACGTGTGTATGAGAGACTCCTTACGCGTGCAGCCGCTCATGTTCTCTGTCACGATGCCACGGAAGTTCCAGAAGCCGGGCTCGCAGCGGTCACACTTCTGCCCGCCAACACCTGGCTTACAGGAGCACTGGCCGCTGGCTGGATCACACGTCCCCTTATAGGAGCCGTAGACGTTACACTGACAGGTACCTGAGGAGAACAGAGCAACATGGATGTCACTTTTAACTTCTACTGCAATCCCTCTGCATACATCGCTGCTTCATGCTTCTGTCTTTGAAAGACCGCATCGTCACATGACTTACAACCGCTGAATACTGCTTACTGTGATGGATATCAAAGATTTATGCTTGTCTCGGACGTCGGGTAAGCCCCATTCCACAAATAAAAAGGTGGATGAAGTGTGCTTAGGTGAGTTTCCCCGTCACTAAATCCGTGTATATCCTTATTTCTAAGTCTGCACTTTCTCCATCCATACTGTATCCCCGAGCTAACCGCTTGATGCAGCATTTTCTCCCCCATCTGTGTGCTATCACTCGTCAAGATCATCAGATGAAGAGATTTTTTCTGTTGATACGGTGCAACATTATCATAATTATTCCTCGGATTAAGATGAAACGTTTTCAGCTCTGCAACTTTGGTGCCGTAATTGCAGTCAAGGACAATAAGTCCCATATGCTGAGATAGCCTGATAGTATCTACTTTTTCTCCTTTCTTTATTTGCATGCACACAACAAATGCAGGACACGTAGAAGTGGAAGGGTCGACGGGGACGTAGCGGAGGACTTACTGGGACATCCAGCCAGTCCGACTCCTAAGGCAGCCGTCACGTTGTCGTGGCAGCAGCCGTACACAGTCACGCTGCAGTGCTGGGGCGCCGACAGCTCAGGCAGGGATGTGGCTGAAATCGCTGATGAGGTGGGAACAAAAAATGGAGGGAAGATGGGAGGTGGCACAAGGAGGGAAAGAAGAACAGCAACATTTGAGTGATTACAGCGAGGAGGGAGTTTGGTTGGGGGGGAATTAGACAACACAATCTCCGAGCGACATGTAACTTTTTTTTTTTTGCCAACAATGAGATTGGCTCGAGGGGCAGAGGTGGAGGGGCTGGCAGCTGGCTTCAAGATAACAATTCTATTTGCTACTTCCTCCACAATGGCTCAAAATCAGGGGGAAAATGATGCTATTACCTCCAGTGAAAACAAACAATGGCGTTGTCGGTGAATGCGCGGCAGCTGACATTTACCACCTACTAGGAGGCATGTTCTCTTCATTTGCTCTTGTCTAATATTACGGAATTGCACTGCTGCCCTACAACCTTCCCGAAAAAAGAAGAAGAAAGAAGAAAAGAAAAAGAAGCCTGCTGCACAATTTGAAGGAATGTGCCAAGCAGTTTCTGCCGGCACACAGTGTGTACGAGTGTGTAGAGCTCCTTTTGTCTGAGGATGCACCAGCCTTCAAACTAGTGTGACAGCTCTGAATAAAGAACTACATTCAACAAAGTAAAAAAAAACAAAAAAAAACAAACAAATAAGTTCCCAAAAACCTGGCGCTTCTCAGAAATAGGAAGAGAACAACAAAACATACAGTGGGAGGAAAAAGGGGGTTTGTTTAATGGCCGAGGCAGAGATGTAATTGTCCAAATTGTGTCCAGGCTTTGGAGTGAAAAGCAAAGTTGTAGAGATAGAAAGCAGAAATTTTCCCCTCCCTTTTTTCTTTTTTTCCCCTTCTCTCTCCGTCTCTATCTATTCCCCGCCCGATCTCTTTTTCTTGTGTTGCTCATTTAGAGTTTGGAGGCTGGAGATACAGGGGCCATAAATCACGCCGTTACTGGTGTGGATATGAGCCCCGGCCTAATGGTGATGACTCGGCTCGCTCTTTTTCCAGTGCTTTCCCACTCCAGAGATGGGCTTTCGACACAGTTCATTTAACTTGCTACTTTCCAGCGCTCCATTCAGCTATCTGTACTGAGCCTATTAGGACAAGGCGAACTTTTAATTTCATATGTTCTTCCACCCTTCAAGGGTTTTTCCTCTTCAGTGGCCATTGTCCGGCACAATGCGGCTCACTGTGACGTGCGATATCACCCTTACATTCTCAAGGTCTGCTGCTGCGCTTTCTCCGCTGCAGCGATTGTAGCTTTTAAATTCCCGTAAGGGCACATCCGCACGTATTTGCTCATCTCGTAAACCAATAAGTATTTCTTTGGATTTTACAGAAATCCCTGACCCATATTTTGAGTTTGCAGGCAGCTACAAATGATGGTTCGAAATGTTATGAAAGGCAAAGTGGACACTGTGCATGCACGTAAGGTTTTACATTTTATTATCAACACCTTTAAATAAAACACGGTTAGCTCGTGAGCGCTGGCATGTTTTAGATAAGTTTCTGGAGTTGAGGTCAAATGAAGTTTCTCCTTAAATAGCTAATGTGGAGGGCAGTGAAATTCCCCAAGATCTGAGTATTTTCCATTCGCCAAATAGGAGAGGAGAGCCCAGAGCTCTCGTACCCCATAGAGGGCTCTTCAAAAAAACAGGATTGATTATCCATGGACGGTGGAGAAGCGTGGCAGTCAGTGCCCAAGGAGGCCAGCTTAGGAGGGAGAAGAATCTGCAGGGATATGTGTGAAAACACTGGCTGCTCCCTCTTTCTCACTCTCTCTTCAACTCTGTCCATCCTCCTCTATTTTAGACCCACGGGGAATCAAACAGGCTGGAATGATCACACGAAATCCCTCAAGTGCCTTTTGCTCTGCTCCCCCGGCCTGTGCTAGCAGAGGAGCAGAAAGCTCTTCATTTAACACAGCCATAGAGAGGATGACGACTAACCTTTGCTACTTAATAGCCCCTGATCTGACAACCATCGCGGCTGATAAATGTGATTAATTTACATGCAAAGAGAGAGGTTTTTCTTAATATTAAAGTAAGTGAGGTAAAGTGGTCTCTCGAGGGCTAAGAAGCAGTTTAATGGTTTGAATTGTCAGAATGTCCGGGCAGGGCATCATCGCTATCAGCTCGATCCACACATGTGCCCGTAGGAGCGATTCTTATCTCTGCACGCGAGCCGGCCCCAGAGGAAAAAAAGGACACAAACATACGCGCCGTATTTAACCTCGATCTTCTACGCTTCGTGTGCTTATGGCCACAGTGGTGACGCTGCAGAGAGACAAACAGAATCATACTCTGCAGACTATTACTACCCCATCAATGGGTGACATGGGTGGAGAAATGGGATGTCAATGACAGTGAGACTTGGAAAGGGTGTAATGTACCGACCTGCACAGGATCCCTGATTCTGAATCAACAAGTGCTCTTGTTTCTCACATCTGGCCTTCTTCAGCTGGCACTCGTTGCTGTAGGTTTTGCCATCTGAGCCACAAACCTACAAAAGAATGGCAGAAAGTTGAATGTGCGGTCACGGTCTTGTTCAGCTGATAGTTGGCTGTCATACGTCCATACTCAGGACAACCAGATCTGCCGCTAACGATTATTCTCATCATCTGGTCATTATTTATCTAGATGAATTGTTTTGTCTGTAAAATGTCAGAGAATAGTGAAAGTTGTCCATCCCATTTCCTAAAAGGCCAAGGTGATTTCTCTAAATGTCTCGTTTTGTCAGTCTAGAACCAAAAGATATTCACTTCTATATGAGGAAATCTCCTTATTTGAGAGGCAGAAAACAGCTTTCTCGGACATTTCTTTTGCATGGAAAATGACTTATAACAAACAGATTTTCAAAACAGCTGTCGATCCTTTTTCTGTCGAGTGACTAATCGATGGCCGCGGCTCGACACCTGAGCCACATCATTGACAATGAAGCACACTGCCACTAATGAAGACCTTGAGATGTGGCTGAGAGCTCTGAGAAAAACGAGTAAGTGGACCTCGTTTGTCAAATGCCCTACATTGTTATGTAAGAACCTAAGCTATACTACCTAGAAGTGCTATCAGTTCACATGTCAGTTGTACAAAAAAACATTCAATGCAAATTCAAACAAAGAAAAAGCTTGTTTACTGTCCCTCATATTGTTTGTCTTACTTCAATTTGGGATGACATTTTGTCCCCATAATGCTTTGGATGATTAAAACTGGAAGTACAATCCTGTCATTCAGTTAGAGAAGCCTGATTCTGATATGTATATATTTTTTAGAAATCTTATAATTGTACATTTTTGGCAAATTTGCCCCAAGAAAAAAGCAGTTAAGCTTTGCATTGTACACCAAAATATGTATGTAAATGTATTAAACCACATTGAGTGGCAGCCGCACCGGGTTGTGAGGCACGCTTTGGCAGATGAAGTCGCAGACACAGCGGTCGTCCTCTGCGTCCTCGTCCCACGAGCCTCCAAACATGCGACAGCGGTCCTGTTCACAGCTCTCCACGCCCGAGCCTGACCCTCCCGAGCCACAATCTGCATTATAAACACACCGTAAATAACACACAGCATCATTAATAAAACATACAAACACACCAGGGAGATGCCCTTTTATCACTGCGGCAGGTATAAACAGTGTCCTACTTTTATTTCTCTTTAAGTTACGGCTACATTTACACATGAGGAACATCACAAAGTTAGGATGATTTACATTTCCCTCACGCTGCCAGCGGCAGGGAGAGGGAACCAAAGGCGATGCTGGTAGTACAAGATAATGACCAACTGTAGTGAGAGCAATAGATTGACAAAATAAATTAGACACAACATCTCTGCACCACAAGCGAGGCATCCTTTTTATTTCAATTAAATCAGAGACAAAAAGGGGAGGGAATTGGTGGCAAGGCCTGCTTTATGGGTGCCTGCTCCCTGATATGAGAATACAACTAATTGCAAAGTGTTCTGTAAAATCTAATTATCAGCTGAGACTTTGGAGAAAGTTGTCGCAGCAACTCTCTAACTGCGACCCTGGAAGGCCGGCTATTTATTTCGGAAGTGCACTTCTCTGTATCGAAGTAAGAACGTTTCTCGGTAAAAGAGGTAGCAAGGCCGAACAAAGTGCCACACACTGTCCGGGATTTGCGGGTTCACAAAACTGTCATTGCTGAACTATTGTGCAAACCTTAGCACAAGGTAATAAAACTTTAACACGAGGTTAGCAATCCATACAGAAAAACGTATCCAGCAGGACCGTTTGGAGTTCCATTTATGAAAAACAAATCGGGGGCTTTTTGCAGAGCGCGGGCAAAGACAGGGGGAGGATCCAGCTTTTGATGTTGCAAATTCCACCTACAGTGGAACTCCTGAGGGAGATTAGGTGAACGCGGGGAATGAAAGCATCAGCGCGAAAGAGAGAGAATGTCAGACAGACATGGGAGGCACCCCGTGGGCTGGCAGAAAGTTCATTTGAAACTAATGTGTTATTCAAAAAAAAAAAAAAAAGAAAAAAGGAACGCAGTTAAACTAAAAGCTCCCAGCGCAGACTCCAAAAAACATCAGGTAATCAACTTGTTATTTCCTCTTCCTGTCTACTTTTAGGGCTCATTCAACTCTCGGTATTGACGCGCCTCCTCTAATAGGGAAATCAATGTCGCGGTGATGGAAGTGCCACTTAGCATAACCCATCTTCTAAAGTAGATTATGGAGCAGGTCACAGAGCAGGGGCAGATGAAGCCGGCTGTTCTTTAATATGGGTCATCAGCGATGGGGTGTGACAGCTTTGAGTGGTCGATACAGTGGAGAGGCCTTCACTTCATTAGCAGTGGATACAACAGTGGAGCTGGAGCTTTGTGTAGAGGCCACACCCCCCCCCCCCCCCCCCCACAAACATCAGGACTTGTTAAGGACTCGCTCTGTCTCCATTTAAAGCCGGCAGAAACCTCCGACCCTAATCCTTTTGCCTGAATTTGCCGCTGTATCTACTTATCGATTGCGAACCCCCCAGTCCCAGTGAAACGTAACATTTTGTGACGGGGGCTAATGCGCGGGCTAATGGCTTTCAACTGCCGCTGCCATTATCGCAGGTGTCTGAAAGGTACTAGAAGTCAGCTGACTCCGATGAGAATAAGGAATAATAAGGGCCGAGGCAGCTACCTGTGTCTCTGTACTGTACGCCGGCGCAGCAAGACACAACAAGAGGGGAAATGCAGGAGTAGCCATTTCATATTCTGCTCAGGCCCCCTTACGGAGACGAGATAAATAAATAAAAGAGGTAAGACATTAGAATGGAATAAATAAAAGTGAAGGCCGAAGGGGGGGGTCCTAATTAGCTGTTGCTCTTTGATGTGCCCGCCACCCGCGCTGCCTATGAACCTTTCAATTAATACATCTGCGGCTAAGACGGCTGCATCAGCTATTCTCCCTGCCCATCCGCTCCTTTTTACTCAATCATGTCAGAAACCACAGTCTGTTTAGCCGAAGGAGCTCTATTAAGCAGACAGAATTCAGCGGCGGAGAGAAGAAAGGGAAATGAATAGCATAAGAATAACGTCCAAGGAAGACTGAGAGGTAAAAACATTACAGGGTTTTGACAGTGAAAATAATGAATAAGTGAGGTAGGAGATGCTGTGTGGAGGTGATGGAGAAAACAGAGGGAGAAGAAGAGGAGGAGGAGGAGGAAGAGGAGGAGGACAATGAGGGTAAATAATGGAGCTGCAGGCTGAAGATTTGGTGGATCAGATAAGTCGTGTCTACTTCAGTGGCTCCGGGAGTGACCGGTATCGCTGCGATACCGCCGATATTATGACCTGTGCGAATGTCAACTTGGACATCTATCGCTGGAAACAAATCGGCCCTCACTGCGGCGTGTGACGCGCCAAAGATCGAAGATGACAACGGCCTTTTGTCGAAGGATCAGTGTGGCGCCACTTGCCTTTGTTTTGGCTCCATCTATCAGTCCCTCGTAGGGCCTGCTCTTGACGGATGTGACAGCGCGTTAGTCCAAATAAAGTCCCACGAGATAGAAAGGGATGGGCCCTCTCGCCCGGCGGGGGGGGGGGGTGTTTGGAGATGGCAGCAGGAGAGAAGCACTTTTGTTGCCTCAAAAGAAGGTTACAAGCCCTGTGATGGATGGACCATGAGGGAACAAATCCGCTGATCTCACTCGATGAGCTCTTTTACCACCCAGCCGCCCACTTCTTTCCTTTTTTTTTTCATGCTCTTTTTTTTATGTCTTTTGGAGCTTTATTGATCCGATTTGTACGACGTGAGGAGCGGGGTGTGGAGCGTGCGTCACTGTGTAACTCTGCGCCCATAATCTTGTTTATTAAGTGTCTATTCAATTAAAAGAGGGCCCGGACCCCCCCGTAGGTTATGCACTGCTCTCAGTTGCCACTTTGTCAGTGTCGAGAAAAGAAGCTGAGGCCAGGCCTACCCGAGTGTGAAATTAAACAGGTGATAAATTTCCCTGTATAGCCAACAGTGGGAACACTGTCATTTTTCATTACTGTTAAACTAAAGGCGGAAGAAAACAACTTCCATTTTTTTATGCTCCTTGGCCCCCCATCCCTCCCCAACAAGACTAATGAGGATGGTTTTTAAGTCTGGTCTACGTAAGGGAATAAATCCCATGTTCACTTCCTCTCCAGGCTTATCTTAGGTATGAAGTATGGAGTTGGAGGTTGAGCACACCGGTGATGTAGAGCTCTGCTTCTGTCTACAATGGAGCCAGAAAATACAGTCTTTGCTCTTATATATTGTGACAGACTGCTGTATTACACCATATATAATCCTAATTTTGCCAAAATCCTACCATCCATACACCTTGGGCGGGGATAAATATATCAGCTACAAATCTGTTTTTTCTACAGTATCCAAAGAGCAGCATTGCACAACCAAACACAGATATTTCAAAAGGGGGAAAAACAGCAACTTGGTTTTGATCGTTTTACAATCACAGCAGACTTCCTGTGGAGGGTCTGTGTGAGATTTGAGGGGGGCTGAAAGGACCGGGGACAGAGCCTGCAGATTTCACCCCTAGGGTGAGATTTATCGATTGCAGACAATCCCATCTCCACCCCTATCTGTGAAAGCATCGGTGCCCCCTTTGTTGAGAGGCACAATTTTGATGGAGAAGAGTGCAAAATGGAGAGAGAGACATGAGTGGGTGAGATGGCACGGCAGGGAGCGAAGGGGAATAAAAAAAAAAAAAAGAGGGATTCTTTTGTGTAACCCTGATGGTTTTCTCTGAATCAAAATGAGCAATTGATGAAAAAAAAAAAAAAAAAAAAAAAAAAGGGAGGATGTTCAGAAACGGTACGAGGGGGAGAAAAAAATAGGAAAAAAAAATATGCCATCAGGCACCGCAAGCAAAGCAATGCCCTTGGGGAGGTAGACGACCAGCAGAGAGAGAGGACAGAGAGTGTAGATGTACGTGTGTGTGCGCTGCCACTGAGTCTCTGTACACAGCTTCACATTTCTTCAAGCTCCACATACAAAAAAGGTCACTCGTCTCAGTCAATGAAATGATGTTAAATCGACCACGAGAAGATTTGGCGGCACGATTCGCCTCACAGGCCCAGGGCCACTACGGTAGAGTGGTAGAAAGAAAGAAAAGAAAGAAAAGAAAGAAACACCGCTGGCGAGCAATCAAAAAGGAAGAGGATTCCTCTCATCTCTATTTGCTCTGTCCTCCATCTATCCCCTCTTTTCTTCTCTCCAGCTGTCCCCCCCGCTGGCAGGTGTAATCTGCTCCCCTTCACACCTTGTCAGAGGATGACTATGTTTGCTTGCGACCCACCAGCCACGGGGGGGGGACAGCATCGCAGCCGTCTGCATGACAATCAGAGGTTGGCATGTTGCTCCCTCCAGAGTCGTCCCCTAGACGGGCCGAGCGAGAGGGGCTGCGATGCCCTGCCTCGTCTGTCAGCGCTTATCAAGATGTGATTTGCACGCCGAATTAGATTTCATTCATTCAGAATGTGCAGGAAACGACAGAGCTACAGGCGTAGAAATCAGAGATACTCAAATTAAGAGGCATCGGTCACACGCTCAAGAGCATAATTGGATAGAAGGCTTTTATAAAAGGCATACTGTAAATTCTCAAATTAAAAGCGAGCACAAACAAATAAAACCCGGCCCCTAATAAAGGCAGAGGGAAATGACACGTGCCGCCGCGGCTCTATGGGAAATTCAGGACAGTGTCTGCCGAGTTTCTCTGTTTTTTTTTTTACAAAATACTGTTTTTATTCACTGATGTACCTCAAAGGGGTTCCCACACCTTCGCCAAACATCAAATTCAAGGACTTTTTAAGGACTTTCCAGGCCCAATTCTCTCAAATTCAAGGGCCCAACACAGCATTGTTTGACACACGCATTAATTACTGTTACAACACCGGGAATGAAAACAACAATGAAAGAGGTAGAGAGGCCTGAGTGTGTGAACATTGTGTTACAGTGAAGGTTACAAACACTGTAAGTAGAAAACAAATCCATCAAAAGAACTTAAAATATATAAACTGAAGCACTTTCAATGACCCATGTTCATTTATGTCTATTATAAAAAACTTCCAAGACCTTGACCCCCCCCCCCCCCCTCAAATTCACAAATTGTCAAGGACACATGAGAACCATATACTCTGCTATTCTTTCATACAGTGTTAAGCTCCTGTCTTATAAGGCTTTTAGCATCTGTGCCAGAAGTGTTGAGTTTCACAGGCGGCAGCTTTGACAGCTGAGAGCAGCAACAACAATCATTTATATATGATTGATATATATTAAGACTAAGGAAGATCCATGAACTCCACACAGCAGCTGCAGACCAGAGGAGAGGGAGGCTTGTCATTAAGATAAGATAACATATAATAAAGAAAAAAGGCAAAATTACAAATAAAAGGTTGCTTCTAATGAGCCTGGGTCTACCTGCGGGTGAGGTAAATTAAAACTATTTACGGCAGCGGGGGAATTGAAGCGCAAGAGATGCACTTAAAAAAAAAACAAGCGAGACCATTAAAATGCACAGCTGACCTGGATTTAATCACCCCGAAGTCATTTCTGTTGCTGTAAAAGGTTTTTGTTGATGGACACGCCGTATGACTTTCACTTCATCGGCTCTATGTAAGCCTGTTTGCATGCTGCTGGTGGCGTAAGAAAGCCATTATGAGATGAGACAGATGACTGGATACCGTACCACAGGTCAGTTGATAAAGATAATTACACCATTTCAAAGGCCGATTGGTTAACATAATCACGCCATTTTAAAGTCCATTTCCTACCTTCGTCGCAGCTGCCGGGCTTCGCCACATCAATCCTCCTCTTCTGCATGCAGGAGGACATGCGGAGTTCACACTCGTTGTTGTAGGTGGTGCCATCGCTGCCACACACCGGGGAGAAAGCCTCGCCTAAGCACTGCCGGCACGCGCACATATTCTGGACACACCGGGCACCCCAGGCACACACAGCGCTGCCGCATGTTTCTAAATCAGAGCACGATGGGTCAATGGGTTGTTTTGATGGATTTCAGTCACAGCAGACCTTTAAATGCACCTCTGGATTAGAGATTTCTCTCGTCTTTAATAATTGCCATGCATGCCACTTCGTCTTGTAAAATATCGCTCTCTTAAAACTGACATATACATGTCCCCTTAGTAATTCTCCATCTGCCCAGGTTTGTTAGAATACGTACCGCCTGCCTGCGGCTATATGAGGCTCCTCTCGGGCCTTACTTTTATTTTTTTTATATCCACATATGATTTAGAGCTGGAGGAAAAATAACTCCATACATCTCGATGTGTTTTATCTGTGAATATCAGGCATGTGTCTAACCTCATTCATGCTTATGCCAGGAATCGTTGATATTCTTCCTTTGGTGTTCAAAAACAATAAGTATGACACACACCGCATGAGTGTGCAGGCATTACTTACTGCACTCGCCCTGGCTGACGACTCGGAGGTCCATCTGCTGTTTGCAGGCCCGCACGTGCAGCTCACACTCGCTGTTGTAGGTGCTGCCATCGCTGCCGCACACAGGCTGGTGGGACTCCACACACTCCGACGCACACACACACTGCCCGCTCTGGGCATCGCAGATTGCCCCGAAAGAGCAGTTGGCACAAGACTCATCTAGATGGAGATAGGGAGGAAAGCAAAGGCTCAGTGTGTGTGTTGCAGGTATTTTGTTACATGTTTTCGTGGTGAGTCGGCTCCAATAAATACCCTGAATTTGGAAAATATTAAGTATCTCTTACACCCGTCGATGTTTTGGGGTGTGGTACTTTTTTAAATTCTTCTTACATTGCAGTGCATCTCGAACTGATCTTACTTTTTGATGATCCCTCGAATTGATGTAAAGTTGCACAGGAATCTGTTTTTGCCTGACTACACATCTTTTTACTGTACATATTAACAAATAAGTACATGGCTATAGGCACAACATTCATTTTATATGCACGTTTGCAGTCAATATTAAAGGAATCTAGTAGTAAAAATAAAAAAAGGAAACGTTATTGCAGCATAAACAAAGCGTTAACAGACTGTTTACAGATGCACTATTCAATATATGTAATCATAATTTCCCTGTGTTTTAACATTCATAGTGTAAACAACACAACATTAAACAATTAATTGGTGAAAATTAGTTGTTGTCCTTCCTTGACAAGCTGTGTTGCTGACAGCTGGTGTAGCGCTTAATGATGCAGTGCAGCAGCACAGTGCAGAGATGCAAAGTTTCCACACTGAGGGGCGAATTCACAAAGAATGGATTGCGGCTGCTCATATCACCATGAATTGTGCATCATCTGCAACCGCTATATTCTGCATATCAAGGGTCAGATTCCTCCCAAAAATATTGTGGAAGAAATAATTGGTTTATACCCGTTTTTATAATAAACTTGTTTTTCATTCTTTATTTCCTCTCGCAAAAATGACATGCAGAGGAGCTTTATTCCTTTATTTGTCATGACACAACTGTCATTGCATCCTGTCACTGCGTCCCAAAATAAATGAGCTTGAGCCTTCGCCTGGCTACAATCACTGCTGCCATGATCACTGGAACGTCTGGGCGTGACATAAATATGCTTCAGTTACCACAAACTCTCTGAAGATGCTAATAATTTGCCTATAGCTATGTGCAGCTATTAGCGGTTATCTTTGTGAATTGGACTGTTTTTGCAATGAGTCTCATTTGTGTAGAAAAGGGCGAATTTTGCACCAAATGTATGCATATTACCTCACTTAAATATGTGCAAATAGCACAGGAGCACCGAGACGCTATGTGCTTTGAGAATTACACAGTTCCATTGTGTCTTATTTGTGCAGGTTTAGTGGCCGCAAAAGATACGCAATCATTTTTTGATTTCGCCACCTCCGTGCAGAATCAGTGTAACACTTTATTGGAGTCCACCTGGGGCAGATTGAATTGATTTGAAATACTTTTGAAAGGCGCACACCTTTCCATTAAAATGTGTCACGGTTCACATGCATGTGTGCGCTACAAAATCAAGCCATAAAATTCCCCCCCAAAAAAACTCTCCACAGATAGAATTTGACTGAGGCATAGATCTGAGGAGGAGGATTTATAAAAAAAAAAAAAAAAAAAAAAGTGCTGAAAATTCCCAGAAGCACAGTGGGCTCCATCACCGAAGGCATTTGGAACCACCCAAAACTACTCTTTTTCTTGAGCTGACACGGAATTACTGAACACAAAGAGCTTCAGACATTCTTGTGCAAAAATAAGAGTCTGGCAGAAGGACAACTGCAGAACTCCATCAATCAGAAACATAACGGGAGAATAGAGCTGAAGATACTCCTGAGGAGAAAATCCACAAGACTGAACGCATGAAGGAAAAGATTCTCTGGTCTGATGAGACAAGAATCAAACTCTTCGGCCTGAATGCCAATTGCTGCATATCTAGCAACACCCAGGCACTGCTCTTCACCATGCCGGCACTATGTTTTGTAGGTTACTTTCGAGCAACAAGTACCGGGAGAAAAGTCACATTTTTCCGTGTGTATTTCTCACTTTGTAAGGTTGTTCATGTCTTCTTAGAAATATGCTATTTTCCCACCTACACTTGCACTGACATCTGTATTTTCTTGCCAAAAGGCAGCGTTGAGATACCCGTTGGAGGACTCGCTTGGATCATCTCTTGAGGAATTGCCTGCTTCTGAAGGGGCAAAGTGTTTCCCTGCAGAAACAGCGAGGCAAGCACAGGCACGTTCGGGGTACTGACTGATGTCGCAGGGGGGCCGGGAAACAAACGAGAAGGCAAAAACGTGAGGCCTCGTACACAGACGGGGCCAGCGGTATTAGTGTTTCTCCCTCTGACACCAATTACACCTGGAGGATTGCATTAGCGCAGCTCGCTATCACATTCAATTAGAGGCAGGCTAATAACCGCTGCTGACTTAGCACTAATTGAGAGAGGCGAGGCTGGCCGCTGGAACTCTCTTTCCACATTATTAATCTGTTTATTACTCTTTAAGAGTCTTTCATTTCCTTCATCTCTCCATCTCGTGCTGGCATCCACTCCCTGCTCGTATTGGGAGCCTCGGCTGAGAACTGGACACACAGTATTAATTCCCCGTCGGAGCAATATATTGTATATTAGTAGAATGACAAATTTCTATGAAGCCAGACTTAAAAATGACATGAGCAGAGAATGCAGGACCAACGTTTCTGTTATACCGATGTGTCATTTTGGTCTGGGGCTGCTATTCATGGTTTGGGCTGACTTCCTCTTTCAGCACGACAATGCCTCTGTGCAGAAAGCAAGGTCCATAAAAGAATGGGGTTTGGTGCTAGTCTGCACAAAGCCGTCCAACACTTTTTGGATTATTATAACCCTGTAAGCGAGCCAGGCCTCAGCATCGGCGGCAGACCTCACTATTGCTGTTGTTTGCAAATCCCTGCAGCCAAGCTCCAAAACCTTGCGGAAGGCCTTCCCAGAGGAGAGGAGGTTGTTATGGCTGCATATTAATGCCACTCGGTTTTGGAATGAGCATAATCCATTGTCAGTGATCCCGACACTGCAAGTGGGTTTGGAGGTTTTGGCTGAAGAAAGAGGTGGAGGTATTATATAGGGTTTTGTGTAACAAAAATAAATAAACATAAAATATAAAAATGGGGGTTGCTGTGGTCGCGGCTGCTCTGTGGTTGCAGCAGCTATAAATCAGAAAGGCAGTGGTGAGTGTTGCCCTTTATCGCGCCCTGTGTCCTGATAGCAACCTCGCCTCTTTATCTGCTCCTGCCCCTGGCACCTGGCTCTCCACACTGCCTGATCCTCCAGACAACACGCATCGCAAGCATGCAAGGCATAAAAGGAGGGGAGCTTGAGTTCAAAGCCAGGAGCAGAGGGAGAATTGTCCCCATTACCAGTAATGTTAAAATGTGTACTTTCTGCCACCAGAATCATCTACAAATCTGTCATCAGAGTTTCAGTGAAAAACTCGATTTCTTTTTCCGCTCAGAGTGTAAAAAGTCTGCCCGGCGAGGCATTACGACAGGTTCTAATGTGCTAACATTTGTAATCTTTCATCTAATTTAAATGTACTTTCATGTCCAATGCAAGAACCTCCCCGGCCAAGGAAATGTACATTACAACACAGCGTGTCCAAGATCAAAGTAAGTTTGAAGACCTTCGTATGCCAGGTCTAATAAGATCTAATACCAACTCCAAATCACCTGATTCAGGCAGATTGAAGTTAAAAATTGCCACCAAATGCGACCCGCCTCTGGCCCATAAATGGCTTGTGGTGTATGGAGACGTGCGCACTTAGCTACACTCGGGCAAGCAATCTGAGGAGTTGGGGAAAATATATTTTAGGCTGGTTTTCTGGCCAAGCCATTTTGGTACCTGAGAAATCTTTTTTGTTTGTTTGACGTTATGCTTCAAAAATGAAATACAACATTAACTGTATTCAACACATATTAGTGTTGAATTGACATATTTAAATTAAAAATGCTTCCAAAACGTAAGAAGCTTAGAATCAGATATGTTTGTGTCATACGAGCCATATCATAGTCATGGAAAATGTAGTATCATGTGTTCATTAATCAGAAATCCTTACACAATGCTGTAGGTCACATTTGATGTATTTGGGTAATGACAGGACAACACAAAGAAGCTCTATATTAACACAGAGTCTTCTTATATGATGTCAACCTTCCCCGTATTTCTATATTTACTTCCATGTCACTAACTATCGAACCAAACTGTTTTTTTTTCCTTTTGCCGAGGACCTGCTAGAATTGAGTTACGGTCCTCGACATAAAGTTGGGAGCTGCTTTCGGTAGCAGCGGTTTTGGAAGTGAGAGTGAGGAATGTTGGTAGGTTGGTATAGAAAGAGGCCTTGAAAGCAAGAAGGATTGAGACATTGAGGAAGAAAAAACTAAAAACAAAGACCCTCCGGCTTCGCAGCGTTTTGTTGATATCCTCACCGGGGAGAAAAAAAAAAAAAAAACAGAAATTGCGGCTGAGGGGGTCTGGGCAGAGTATTTCCTCAGGATTAAGCAGGAAGAAGTAGGCTGGTTTGTGTTTTGAAGGCTTGTGAACATGCCTGAGTGATAACAACTCCCCAGTCGATGCCTGCCTGGCCGGTACGCTGTTGGCTCTGCCCCCACCCCCCCCACCCCCACACTTGCTCTGCTCCTCCTCATCTTATGCATTTATTACTTTCCTCTACCTCTTCCCTAACCCCTCTTTTCACCGTGTCTCTCCTCGACCACTCTCATGCTGCTGGTGTGACCTGTATTTCTTACTCAGCTGCGTATATCATTTCAAGCACCTGTGGGATAAAAAAGAGAGGGATTTGTTTCCTTTTCTTAAATGCTCTCATCTGATTGGGTAAAGCCGTGAATGGCCCTTTTTACCGAGGCGACTGATATCCAGCTGGGGGGGTCTATTAACCAAGCGCGCCTCTCCCTGCTCACCTTACAAGGTCGCCCGCCACTCAAATGCAAGGGGAGGAAAAAATCTCGGCATAATAACAAATGTCACTCATATCGCTATCGGGTTGCACCTGAGCCATATAGATAACCGCTATTTTTTCCATCCCGCAGCGAAGGGAATGAAATTACGGCTGGGCCCATGAGAGGCTGTCGTAAGCCACGCACAAACAAACACACAGTGAAGCACACGGGCCGGTTATTTTCTATGGTAGCACCTCTCACCTCTTAAACCATTGCTGTCCTCAAATTAAGCTCCTACTTTAGAGTCATAAAGCCATAAATCTGACAATTTACTGCATTTGGATGAAAATAACAAAACATTAAAAATACCCAGGAGATCACAGAACACTCGCACTTTATTCGCCAATTTCTTCCATAGCTCATGCTTTCAACTTCTAATTCTGATGCTTCCAACAGCACCTGAAGGCGGCATATGTTCTCCCCCTCTCTCTCTCCCTTTCTCCTCCATAAACATGTATAGTATATTACTGTGGGGAATAGCCTGCGATAATTAGGTGAGATAATAGCTTAAGTCAGTTAGTTGTTATGGTGCTGAATGAGGCCCAGTAAAGCTGTGCAAACAGCCCAGAAATAACCCACATTATCATCCCCATCATTCCTCGGCTGGCTCGCGCCTGGCAAGCCAATGCCTCAGCATTTTTATGGCACCATTGCACTGACGCAGGCCTGTTTCCTCTGGGAGCCAAGAACCATCCATAGTGCTGGATTACAGACGGGGCCCTCCACTCCGCCAGCTCGCTCTGCTTCTCGCTTTTTAAAATAAAGACTATTCATTACCGCCGAGGGACCGCGGGCCGACAGACCTGCCGTCTACCTGCGGTGCGGCGCACCAAATTGAGTCAGCCAGCCTGCCCACCGACCAAACACTGCTCTCGCTCCATTTCCCGTTGGCATACATCCTTGCGCTGGATTTCAATTTACAGGAGGCTGGGAGGGGAAGATGACAGATGAAACACATGGGCAGGCAGAACGGGAGTGTAGGGTCGCTCCAACAACTAACCCTGTCATCTTCTCAGTACGGCGAGAAACTCAAACCACTATTCATTTTACAAAACAAAGAGACCAGCTCGTACAAATAAACACGAACCATAAACTGCACATTTCAGGACAAAACAGTAGAGGACAATTTCATAACAGACAAATTGAATTGTATTGATCATTCATCTATCTGCTAAGCTTATCCTAAAATACAGCGCCTGACGCCAACTCATTTTCATAGTTATGGTCTTCAGAAATATGCAGGTTTTATTGTAGTAAAAATAGAGTGAATGAGGTAACGGAGAGTCGGGCCAAGGGGCTTATAACCGCCGTGCTTTTGCCCAGTGTGTGTGAAAAGCGAATGGCTTGATGGTAGACAAGGAAAATACTCATTCACCAATTAGAGTCCATGGGAAAATCAGCAATCCAAGATGGCATTAAGCCATCAAGAGTATTCACTAAGAGGGTTTACCAAGCTGTAAAAAATCTGTCCGTATGGCTGTGTGCCTGCATAGTGGATCTGAAGATATTTTTACCACTTGAAGCTCTGCTGTCGCTGGTGGACTAATGACTAGCTGATACTCCGACACTGGGAGACAAAGCCAAGTGACTTATGTGGCCAATGTGGAAAAGTATGCTCTGTATTCTCTTTCATCAGGAGTAAAGTGCATCTTCACTGAAAGGTCAAAACAAGCTAATTGGAGTCTCGTTGGAGTGTTGTTGTAGAGCGGCTGAAGAAGAGCAGGAGGGAAGAGATGAAGAGTAATGGACGACGGATGAGAAAAGGCTTTAAGGCGAGACACTACAGGCAAAATCAGGTTTTTTCTTGCACTGTTCAATTTTGTACTTGCAAGATTCTCGCTGTTCGGAGCTGTATCCTCATGATTGTTTGCACTTATTGTGAGTCGCTTTGGACAAAAGTGTCTGCTGAATGAACTGTAATTTTGAGAGTTTTGGATATTTTGCCTCAATAACATGTCTTCTTTCAGACTAGTGGAAAAAGAAAACATCCAAAAATACACATTTTGAGGTTTATGTTACTAACTTTATCTATTTGTGTCTGTAGATATCTCCTAATTTGATCAAACGTTAGCATTAGATACATAACATTTTAGAAAACTTAATAACTTAACTTAATAAAAAAATATGAATATCTGTTATATTATTACCCTATTCACCTGTAGTGTCTTGCAAAGTGTATAGAATTTCACAATACATATCTTAAAAGGTCATTTTCTCAAAATTAGTGTTTTTCTCACACTCTCCACTTCAGCAGCTCTGACAAACACCAAACTCTCCAGTTTAAAAAAATGAAATATAGTTTCTATAGGAATAGATTGATACAAATAGATATCCAAAATTCCCTCAGTCAAATTCCTTTGACTCCAATACGTCAACAAAATGAAGCTAGAATTTTGAACCTGGCTTTATCAAATGTTCTGATTCCTGTCACGGAAAAGTATGCAAATCGACACATATTTAATAAGATAATGCGTCATTTGCATATTTAATGTCGGAAAAAACTTGCAACACAGAAAATAATCATCTTAATGTAAGTAATGAACTGAGGTAGTTTCATGCTGGTTCTACCTTTCTCACCTATAGTGTCTCTCCTGAAGAGACCTGAAGATGTTTGAAGTATTGTTTTGACTTTGCTGGATACAAACGGAAAGCCCTGGGGGGGTCATCATGATTATAATTCCATGTATGTTAATTGTTAATGTCTGTGGATTATGATTTGGCCTCTGGGTAATGTAGCACCATTCATTAATTTGATCTTAATTATATTCCACAAGGAGACATCTTTCGCTACCTGTGAGCTATAATGCTCGCATTTCATAGTGATTTCACGACTGCACAGTAAATGACTGTATAATGTAATGTGACTGCTGAGCGGTTACTCACCACAGGGGCCTTTGTGTTGGATGTGAATGGTCTTCTGCAGGGCACAACCCATTGCCCGCATCTCGCAGGGGCTGCCGTAGCTGTGGCCATCGGATCCGCACACGGGGTCAGACGTCTGCGGGCAGGCCTCGGGGCACTCGCACACCGGCTCGTTGTTCTTGACCACGCACACCGCCCCGTGATCGCACACCTTATCCAGGCAGGGGCTCGGTATGCTGAGATCTGAAGGCCGATCGCCAAAGAGATAGAGAGCAAAGTTAGAGGGGGGATACTGAACTGGGCAGATGGGAAGCGGGAAGAATATAAAGCAGAGGTTGGAGAGAGGTCTGGGAGTAGAAAGGGCAGAGGTGAGGGGGAGGTAAGTTAGAGCATAGCTACATGGGGAACTGCAGGTTTCGGGTTAGAAAAGGTTTGGGGAGGAAAGGCGATATGATGTAGTACGCAATACAGCCCTGTTAATGTGACACCTCTGCTTTCTCTGCTTCCTATGTCATTTCCTCGCCTTTGTGCCTACCCTGATGTGTCCTGAATCTTTGAAGAGTCCGCCGAATCCAGTGGCATGAGGACAGCGGATAAAAAACGTGGCCCCGTAGCAAAACAGAGATGAAACGGCCCACGAACAATGGCTGCACAGCCTTTTTTCCTCTTTTTCGCCCGGATTAATTGACGTTCCCAATGTGCCCCTTCAAAGACTACCATTTGCATCTCAGTGAGAGCCCGCGCTTCAGCCAAAGCCGGTTGAACTGACATGGAGGAGCGAGAAAAAGAAGAGGAAGGGAGCGGGAAAGAGGGAGAGAACATTTACAGAACGGAGAAAGAGGGGCGAAAAAAGAAACAGGCGAAGAGAAGAAAGAGCCCTCTGCTTAATAATTCACAAAAAGGCAAGCTCCTGGGCAGAGGCAGATATGAAATGTGAACATCACAGAGAGGTGTCTGCTTCAGTCTCTCCCTCTCACGCACAAGCTCCAGCAGGACTTCATTAAAACGGAAAACTGGACCTATGATTCTCGGTAGGGGCAGATGGGTGTCGGCTGGGCTGATATAACGTGACTTGATCAGGAGAGAGAGGAGGAAACCGCTATGAACAATCCTTTGATCACACCCTCCCATCCTGACTCCATCAATTCTTTACAGCTTATTGTGTCAGTGACAAATATTACATGGCACTGTGTATACTGAGACAGGGAGGCAGTGTGTGTGTGTGTGTCGGGCTTGGCTTGATGGTTAAAGGTTTGAGCCTTAAGGTAGGACGGTGTACACTCCGGTAACAAGAGTAAGCAAGAGACGATAGCCGGGCTCCATAGCGATTTCCATTTGGGAGGCTTCATGCACGAGGGACGGATCACTCAGCTAAATGTGGTGTTTCTGCAGATTAGTGGAAAAAGCAGACGGAGGCATCGAATCATTCCTGATGAGAAGCACTCAAAGAGGTGCATTTTAATCTCAAAGTCAAGCAAACTTCTTCCTTCTCTCGTCTACCTTTTATTGTAGCTTTTGTCAGAGGGGTTTGGGGTGCTGTCATGGAAACTACCCCTTGTAATGACACCACCCATGGCTCCATCATTATCGTGACTATTACGGGATTAGATGGCATTGCAGGGGGCGACTTGTCGTGCTCGGAGCCCAATGATTCATTTATCAGCTCGGAATCGTTCAGCACTGCCTCTGATGCTGGGGTAAATGATCAACTGATAACACAGACGGAGGCAATTAGCTTGTTTCACTCTGACTGAGGGGATGGGAGGGGTATGTGCAATAAGGATCAATGCCACCTGAACGGTTTAAGACCAATTCTGTGGAGCATATTTCCAAACTATGACAGAAACTGAGGTTTAGATAGAGTGGAGCAAAAAGTAGAGCGGATCCTATACTGTAGGTTATCCACAATCGGCAACCACCAGGTCTGAAAAGTGAAGCTTAAGAAGATAAGTGCCTTAAACTCTACTGATTGCAACATAAAAAAAAGTCAGATTGTATAGAAGTCTATGAGAAAAATGACCCTACTTCTCACTTGATTTATTACCTCAGTAAACCTTTTAATCTCAATCTCTAGTTTCAAGTCTTCAAACAGAATGATGTTCATTTAGTAAATTATGGTCCCATTTAGTGGAAAATAGACGATAAAGCAGGGTACGCTTTAGGGCGGGGCTACCTGACAGGTTGCTACCACATGGTGTTGTCCGGTGTTGTCACGGCGTTGTAACTTGGATGCTCTCCGTGTTTTTATCTTTCAACTTTAACTCTTTCAGTGACTTTGTCTGGTTGCAAAACACTAAGATGGCGACAGCCAAAATGCCAAACTCAACACTTCAAACTGTAGTCCACAAACCAATGGGTGTTGTCATGGTGACTACGTTCACTTTTTACTGTATACACAGTTTATGGTTATTCACTACCTCCTACTGTTTTTACTGCTAACTTTTGTGTGTAAAGCTTTCTGGATCTCGAGCAAGGACACAAGCGCTTCCATTTTGAAAAGTGAATGTTATTGATAACAGCTATTGATTTTGTTGTGCTTTAATGCCAAGTTGCTGTTTTAAAAGAGCTTGGAGGTGCCATATAAATATGTAAGCTACTCGATGATGCTCAATTTGGTACGGCTTCAAAAAACAATAGATTCCCTGTGATGTCTTTTCAACTCCTCGCGTGTGTCTGCGAGTGAGCCTGTGTGTAACAGTCGTAAGCTTGTGATCCCAGCTTAACTGTACAACCTTGGCCTGCATAAAAGTTCACCAGCCCACTTCGCAAGGACGGGCTCCTAGAACACAACTGCAGCCTCCGATAACGCCTTAGACTCCCATTCTCTTTGTTTCACACACATAAAAAAGATGAAAGAAAATTCCCCTCCAAAACTAATTTTTTATTTTTTTTTATCATCCTCTGCCTCTGGGGGGTAAAATGTCTGCCTGATTTATTAACTGGAGAGGGTGTAAGAAAAAAAAAAAATAAAAGAGGAAAAGACAAGACAAAACTCCCCAAGTGTAAAAATCTTATGACACAGTTAAAAAGCTGTCTTGTCCTTTCTCTTGGATGCAAGCAGAAGCTTTGAAATGGCAGCCTGTCACAACTAAAGCTTGTGGGATGTTGTTCACAAGCCTGTTCCAGTTCTTTTTCTCATCCTGGTCTTTTCCCAGACACTTAAATTCAATCTTCTTCATGCATGTATCAGTGTTACTGTCAGGCAGGTCCAGAACAAACCAAAGTTGCTGGACTCAAACCAAGCTATTTTTATTTCTATGTGAAAATTAGCTTGACAGTTGAATTGGGAACATCTGCAGTGCCAAATACATAATAAGCGTAGTAGCCATCGTTTTAGTGGCTGGGCAGGTGCAGTGAACGGGCTGCTACGGCAGTGGGGAAAAGTCAGGAGAAACAGTATGAATAAAAAATTTTTTAAATGAATATTTCTTTCCAATCAAGGATTCGGCTCTGCTAGTGTGCACTCAGCTACAATATGTTTCTGTACCATGCCGTGGGTTGAGAGGACTTTACATTCAGGGTGTCACCTGAGTCTGTATTCTCTCCCACCGGCGGCTGTGTAACTTTTCTATTTTAATTAGTGTGGTATTTTAATGGCACAGCCCCGCTTCAGGGCTCGGAGGGGATTACTTCAGGTTAGGCCACGCTGTGTCAACTTGCCCCAGCAGAGGCGCTGGACGGCCATGTCGGGAAAAATTGAGAGGACATGTTCCTGTGATGTGTTGATATCGGCTCTCCTGTCCAGTATCATTACCGCCCACTTAGTGGTGTTATCTGACTGGTAAAGTGTAAAAGCTTAACAACTTCTAAAGCTTAACAAGCCCTCGTCAGGTCTCCGTGATGGCACAGCAAGCTCCGGCACGACACTGCCTGCGATTGCTGCAGTGAGCAGGCGAACACTGTTCCCCCCACCCCCACCCCCCGAAACATGTCGGTGAAATGCTTGGAGATTATTTTGGCGAGAGCTTCCACCCATCTCTGCTCAGCTCATACATATGTTAATTGGACTTTTCCCCCTCGGGTCTGTGTGCAATTCCAAATCGCTGCCTGTATTTTGCAGGGTAGTGAATCAGTGTAATCCAGGTGATGCTTGCAGTAGCCAACTGGCAGGAACAATCACCAACAAGCCATTACAACACAGGACTCCAATAGGGCACGGCCAATGTGCAGCAAGCCCCGCCTTCTGTGTTGCTTCACCTGCGGGGCTTTGATCCGACTGCCTCTGCCTCCCTCGCATTAAAAACATTTATGTATCATATTAGTCGAGGGAAGGGGAGGTGCAGACAAAAGGCTATATTAGCATACAGCAAAAGGCATACCCGCAGGCTGTGTCTGTCTACCAGTGAACACTTATCACAGGCGGGGGGGGGGGGGGGGATCGAGGCTTCTGTGTGCATTTACAACTAGGAACATGCTGCTCTTCAAAAAAAAAGTGACAAGCAAAAAACAGCGAGGAGAGAGAAGAAAGACACGCTGGGATCCCTGATTTTTTGTGACATGCATCTATCAGAGGTGAGATGGCGTCTAAAAAACATCTAATCCACACGAGCGATTTCATCATCGAGGTGTGTGCCGCAGAGGTTTCAGTTTCAAAAACGATTTCTCAGACTGACGCAAAGGCAAACATAAGTGAAAATGAAAACGGCCACACTCGACATTTACAACATCTCCAATTAAGTCAAGAGCCACAGCAGAGGAAACAGGAAAGGAAATGAAAGATGTAGAAATTGGAAGAACTGTTTGGTTGATCACAGCCCGATGGTGTGTGACACCCACAATGCCTCGAGTCACTTACGGCCTTATACCCTGTTGATCCAACTTTCTCTGCAATTTTCTGCACGGCGACAGCCTGTGGGCCGCAGTAAGTGGACCGGTGTTCCCTGGCTGCTGTCAATCTAGCTCCCACGGCACTTCCTCTAATTAAGTTGATTAGGAAAAACAGCACCGGTGATGTGAGGCTGACTTACATACTCGAGCTCCCCGACTGTTTGTAAGTCCAATCACTGCAGCCGGCAGAGATGCTAATCAGATAAACATGCAAATGATAAAATATTCGGCTAGGAAAAAAAATGTTTTGACACCTAAGGTGACTGAATTTCCTTTCCTGCTTTGCAGAGCTCTTTGTCATTGACAATGTGTCTGCCGCTGAGTGATTTCGTGTTAACCTCCAAAGGCGACAGGCAACACATTTCAAGCAACTGGCTGGCACTTCCACAAGTTTTTTTCTTCTTCTGCGCTCGCAATCATGCGCTGACACACAGAAATTCGGCTGTGTGCACATGAAATGACAAAAGAGCTGGGAATAAAGAATTCTGTCCGCAAAACTAGCTCTTTCATTTGCTCATTGCTAGTTTGCCTGCCAATGTGTTCCTCTCAAACTGTGTGTGTTTCAGTGGTTTTGCAGAATAATCCTCGTCTACGCTCTCAAAAGCCACATGCTGCTTGTATTTATGTTTTATGAACACCCTAACTACCAATTAAGAAACTCTCTGCTTCCTATTCTGCTAACACCAGACTTCAGGCCAGAACATCAACCGGCTCCAGGGAGCTGCGGTGAGCCACCTCACACTCCTGCTTCCATTGATTCAAAGCACAACTGAATATGCACTCAAATAGCTTAAAGGGACTGCGGGAAAAAAATCCATCTGAGCAGGAACTAAGAAGCCATATATGGCTTTTAAAAAATGTAATTAAACAAAGTTTGAAACTTTTTTTTCTTTTCTTTTTTTTTTATTATAAGGTAGTTTCTGATATATATAAAGATATATAATTTTTAAAGACATCATTTGTATGAGTTTGAAAATCTTTTTTGCTCCTCAGTAGAAGTGTATGTGGATAATTCTGCTTTATTTATTTTGCTAGTTTTTACTATTAGATCAGTTGACTCTTTTTTACAGTTTGTAACTTTCCATTACGCACACACACACAGACACACACACACACAGACACACAACTCTTCACAGTGATTGAACATGTCCTTTCAACGCAGCATTACTCACACTGCAGCTCCAAATATCTTTTCATAAAGCTGCAGGCAGTGTATCTCAGGGCCGAGCGAAAGCACATTAAGCAGAGTACATTACACACAGGTACAGGGAGGACTGGAGGACCCACTAAGCTTTTTTTTGATCATTATTGCTTTCCACTGTGTCTTTCCTACCAAATTCATCAGACTGGACTGTCACAGCTTAACAATTTAAAGTTTCATAAATTTCTTATTTCCTGTTGATGAGCCTAAAAAACGGAACAATCAAGTGTATGGGAAACAAAAAAAAATGAGCCTTTGAAAGCTTTAGGGCGCCAACGTACCACCATTGTTTGTTCCTCTAAATATATATCTGCTACAATATCCAACGCAGCACGCACACTTCCTAGTTTATTTTGTGCTGGTGCCCTGCTGTGCTGACATCGAATGGGAAAGGAAGCAAAAAAAAAAAAATAAAAAAAAACAGGACCTCATTGCTTCAGCTTAAAAATATTATGTCTGTGTTCATGATGAAACATGATGAAAATAAAGTCGAGTGAAAAAACCCCACGACTGATGATTTTTGAACAGGTCTGGTGATGACAAACTTGTTTTCTCCCTCGAGTGCTCTTATATATTCTATATCAGAATCCAAGGCTGCAGACCAATCACCCTCCTTCCCAGCAGCCGGCTCTGATTCACTTCCAGCAAATCCTTCACAGGATCACGTGTCCTCGGACGTCTCGAAGATTTGTGAGTCCGCCTGGACGCAAGTTAATCAGCTAAATACCACGGCGTGCCTCCATCTCTAGATTGACAAGCTTTAGATGTCAATCAAACTGAAGACAGCAGTCGATACAATATAGACATGCAAGTTCTTTGCATGACCATTCTTTGTGGAGGCGAGCGCAGACATGGGAGAGGTGACATTAGGGCGCTGTCACCCACATGAAAAGAGATTTACGACAGTGGCAGAACTGGAGAATTTCATCCGTTTGACAGCTGACAGGGCGATCGATCATCCCGCCCAGACGCACCACTCAGCCAATGAAACGAGGACGGGGATCATTATTTATCAAATCAAGATAATTGAATATATCAAACTCTTCCTTTTCAGACGCATGAAACTTTGCCTGGAGCTTTGAAACTGTGTGCCAGCCTACCGCGATCACACAGCGGCCATTGTGCAGGCTTCTTTTGACACTGCCAGTCACTGTCAGAGCACAAACACAGAAGAGAACAAAGGAAGTGTGTGTCTCACATTGTATACAGTGTGTGATCAGTGTGGGCTATTGATCCATCTCTGACAAGGCAGACTTTACAGAAGATAGGAAAACACACACTCACACACACTGCATGCATCCCTTGTGTGTCTATGAGGGTTACGTGTAACGTTTACATTACAGAGAGGGATCTCTATGTAATCTGGACTCAGTCCTACTGATGCTGTGTTCGCACCAAACAGGAAGTCACAGTAGCCTATCAGCGTTGAGATTCTTCAGACGTCCTTCAATCAGAAATGGAGGAAAAAGTTACCCTCTATGATAAAGCGGGTGAGTTTACGTCATTTTAAAGTTACACGGTACGTAGATATCTACGTGTGCAAACAGAAACGTCGCTGCCGTATTTAAGCCTAATTTAAATGACGTTATTTGGAGTTATGATGGAGCAGCTAGAACATTAGACCTGAACTCCATTCAGAAAACAAGCACTTTAGAAGATATTTGTTTTTATCCATTTACTGCAATTAAATCGCAGCGAAATCTGTTTTTGAGTTACACCGCTATAGTAAGCCGGATTAATTCAGCCGCGAGAAATAAAGTGAATAAACACACGCTTGGTGCTAACGCAGCACAACACACTGACGGGAAAAACACATTGAAAGGACATGAGGGACAGAAAGACATTTCTAACATGTGCACGGACGGACACACACAGACACACACAGACACACACACACACACACACACACACACACACACACACACCATCTTTCTGACTAAACCAACAGTCTCTGTGGGCACCTACGCTTGCCTCTTTTGATGTTTAATTAAAACTGAATTGAGGGAGAGGGGCGTTCGTGGCGCTCTGTTTTTGAAAAATATGCAAATGTCAATAAAAATGCATTAAATAAACATACTACCAATCGCTGACGGCTGCGATGCGCAGAGGAAGGGAGGAAGGATGAAGAGAGAAAGAGAAGGAAAGTAAAATAACTAAATGAGGGGGTGGGGGGGGGCTGAGACACCACTTGGCAGAAATAATGAAACAGAACAAAACACATAAGAGCTCGCACTGCCATTTCCCCCAACTTAATTTATGCACAGCTCAGACGGCCGAATAATGCTAATGAGAGCTGGAGCCTCCTGATGCTGACAACTGGAGATAACTTTGGTATTCAGCTGCAACCCGACGCCAGGGGGACGGACAGATCTCTCTGGTTTTATCGGCCTCTGTCACAACAACAATGAAAATGTGGAGAGCAGCTCTGGACAAAATAACACAACGTGTCTGTTTGGGGTATTACGTATCACACCAAGCAGCACGAGCAGTTTGCTCCAGCTTTATCATGCATGCCGGGTTATCTGGTGACGATGGGACACAACTAAAACGCTTCTAATTCAGCGGGAGGCTCACATGAGATGAGATTCACTTGATAGGCACTGGATTGAGGTAACAGGAGGGACATCACACCCAAGTCAAAAGGTGTGAAGCACAGGGCAGTGGCTCTGAAAATGCATATCATTTGGATGAATCTGCCGTTTATTTTAGGCCATAATCCGATTACGTACAGTGACAGTGCCAAGTGAAACATTGGTTTATGATGTCACGGGGCGGAGGTACCAATAGTCGCTTCTGATCTGGATTAAATTGTATTTGAATAAAGTTTACCTATGTTTTTTTTAACATTCAATGCTAACATTTAAAATAACATCTGTGCGTGGCAACTGTGACATGGTTAAACACAGGTAGCCGGTGAAAAATGTCATGTATACTATGTGCAAGCAATTTTGTAACTCTCTCTCTCTAATCGATATATATATATATATATATACACATACTGTATGTATTGAACATAAGCAATGTTTATGAACAAGTTCTGCATTAACTGAGATGCCCTCTCTGGACTGTTTAAGTAAACATGGCCTTGCAGAAGGAGAAACCCCCCTGAGTTACGGGACAGCAGATGTATATAAAATTCCTTCCTACACAGAAAGAATTGTCAATCTCCTGCACCTCATGTGGGTTCAGGTGGACGCTGTCCCTGGTGCAGCTGAGACAGTACTGTAGAGAGACTCTGTTTATGTGATGGCTAAGAGATTTGGATTGTAAGTGTTGTATTTGATAATAAATGTACTTAAACCTCATTTGACTCTGATAGAGTTGTTTCTCACCAGGAAATACCTTAAATTTCCACGACATACTACTCATCTCATTTACATGTATACTCATTTGGCTACCTGTCTTTCGACCTTCGTAGTCCAACAGGCGGTTCAAGATGTCACCTAAATAATTTTTTATCTAAACCTAAAAGGATCAGATTAGAGGGATTCCAAAGTATTAGACTGAATGCAGAGGAACTCTGACCCTAGTGAAGCTTTTATGCTAAGAAATGGTAAAAAAGAAAATATATATATATATATTTTAAACGGAGATTTGTGTATTTATAGGGCAGCTGCAAGCTTTTATGAGATGATGGAGAGAGGGGTTGTTTGGGAGGCAGTGAGGTTGGGAGCTGGTGTGCACTGCTGCATGCAGACAGCAGTCAGAGGTGAGCAGTGGTTAGGCAGGTAGGAACAGGAAATACAGCACAGAGAGCAGGGAGAGAGGAAGACTTCTCCAACCTCACGGATCACTTCTTTGCAGGAGGGTAAACAGAAGGAAAGGACATTAATGACACAAAGAGACAGAAGGAGCCAGAGGAAAAAGACAGCTGTACAAGACCCCTGCTGTTAGGTCCTTTCGGAGCGAGGGGAAGGGCTTCACCCCTCAGAGTCCACCTGATGAGGTCGCCCACTGGGTGACCCCACTTTCCACCTGCAGCCAGAGAGCCAGGAGGACGACCACATGGACAAAGACAGACAGACAGACTGACTGACGCACTGAAACAAGAAAGAATAGCTTTTTTTTAATACAAGAAAAAGCAACACACAAGAGACAAAGACAAAGGAGGAGGGGGCGGGAGAGAGAGAGAGAGAGAGAGGGAGGGGGAGGGAGGGAGAGAGAGAGAGGGAGAGAGAGAGAGAGAAAAAAATGACAAAAGCCACCGGAGTGGATGACTGGCACTGGTGAAGGAGTAGAAGACAGAAAGCGGATGAATGAAACATGAAGGTGGCGTTTCATTTTGGGTGTGTTTGAGATGGAGGGATGGAGCGTGACAGGGATGAGGAGATGGATGGGAGGTGAACGAGTGGAGCACGGTTTTTGTAAGGAAGGCACACACGTCCTGTCCGTTTGAGTTACCCCAACAACCCCCCCACACCCCCCCCACCCCTTCAGAGAGCATCAGCGAACCATTTCAAATACTTCTGAGTAAAGCACAGACATACATAGAGTTGGCCTAGGAGATAGGGAAGGGAACACACTTTGAATAAGCATTAACATAAGCAGAGCGAGGATCGAGAGGAAACGGCATGTGGAGTAAAAGCTCCTCCTCTCCCATCCTCCAGCTCCACTCACCACAGGGCCCCGGGTGCTTGATGGAGATGAGGGTCTTGCTCAGACACTCGGCCTTGCGTCGAAGACAGTTGTTGGTGTAGGTGCGGCCGTCCTTGCCGCACACGGGCTTGTAGGTGCCGTCGCACTCGATGGGGTCGCAGGAGCAGCGGGCGTTCAGCTGCTCCACGAGGCACACAGCGTTGAAGAGGCACTCCTCCTGACAGTCCTCTGGAAGAAGGAAACGGGTAGAAAAGGAATGAATTTGAGATTTGCGGATTGGATCCGTTTAGAGTTAAGCTAAACTCGTCATTTGTCCGCTCAGCTCTTTTTAGCTTTTTTTCCCTTTCATTTGTCAGCCATCTGTTTAAACACTGTTGAGGCTTTTTAGCGTTAGCTTCCAACTGGCATTTTTGGAACAGCGTGGACAAGGGCAACAGAAGTACTCAGCAAGCGTAAAAAAAAAAAAACGAAAACATTTTCGAGCTAGCAAAGTGCGTGTCCGAGCGTGGGGAAATTAATCAGTTTTCATCTAAACAGTAATTACATGTTAGGGTGGAGTGATGCCACTGGTAGCGCGCGGAAAAGCTTTTCTTTCAGCAGGAGAGGTCGAGCCTTTTTCAGAAATGATTTTAACAACTCACCAGAAATGATTATATGTTGTGTTAATTGAGTATTAAGTAGTTATTATAAGAATAATCAAGGGGACTGTTCACAATTATATAAAATGCAATAACAAATCCGTTTGATTACATTTAAATAGTAGGGAGTCCAAATAGCAAATGTAAGATCAGACAAATTACATGTGAAAACAATACGAGCTTAACAGATTGCAGGTGGACAGATACAAAGCTGGTCGTTGTTATTAGTTTATTTGGACTGTGCAATGTTTCTTTGGTGCTGGGAGAGAAGCAGTTCATTTGTTGTTGTTGTTTTAGAGAAGTAAAATCATTCATGTGTTTTTGCTGAACTTGAGGTGAATTCTCTTGAAGCTGGGAGAGTAATTTACCAATCTGGCAGAAATGATTGCTCTTACCAGAGAGACTGGGGGATGAAAAAGTGAAACTTTCAGATGTTATTGAAATACAATAGTTTCATTTTTCTTCAGGATAATATTCTTTCTATTTCAGTTCAGAAATAAACTTTTTTTTCTTACATTTCCCTGTTACTTTTATTGAGATTATTACAATAATGTCCATGGCCAAAAAAAATCCCACTTAATAACATTGTGATTGGTAACCCATGACAGAGATCATATTTGCCGTGCTCCTATCAAACTTTTAAAAAAAAAAAGTTCCCCTCTTTTATTAAAGTTATTGGGGAACTCAAAGTACTCAAGAATTTTATTTTAGGGTCAAGTTAAAGTCTAAACTATTATATTCATTACATTTTGACTCACCAAGCAGAAATCTACTGCGGGAATAAAAAATAAAAAAAAGAAATACTGTTAATGTGAAATAGCAAATTTGCCATTGAAGTGGGAAAATCCAATTTGAAGCAGGCCTCTGTTCTGGAGGCGCTCACTAGGCTTCGAATTCATTTCATTCCTGATCAGTGGATCAAATTTGTACAGCAATTCAATTCCTTCTTCTTCTTTCTTTAAAAGCCTGTCACGCCACACTTAATTACATCGCTGCTGTATCTGAGTGAGAGGGCTACAAGGATGTGCAATGTCATGGTTACAAGTCAAAATGGCCATTTTCATTAGATACCAATTTGTAATTTGCTTAGGGATATGATTTCATGGATCTCTGTTTTAAATTGAATTATTCTTTCATTTGAAAAAGGCACAGCGGAGAAAAAAAAAAAAAAAAAAAAAAAAAAAAAAAAACGTTCATCCACTTGCTCACACACGCGTCCACACACACGAACTGACGCGCAAACACGAACTCGGACTGGGGAATTTGTGCAATTTTAAGCCCTCGCGCTCCTCCATCAGCCTGTCAAGCAGAGCGGACAGGAGGACTCTGGTGTGTCAAAGAAGTGTGTATCAGCCTTCATTGTTGACTGTATCAAAGGGGTCATGCAGCGATCTATTCTTGTCTTTGGTATTGTCGGGGGTCTCAGTACGTGGGTGTGGGTCTCCACACATCACTGCCGTAAACCAACACAGCTGTGGCTTTGCGAGGCCCCCGCTAACAACACAGCGGGAAAATTGGATTTCCTCCGATGGCTATCAGATGTACAGGAAAAGCTGACAGCTCTTTGTTGACTAAGGCTTAAAGCCCCTGTTCTAATAGCACCGATAACAACCCTGGAGCCTCTTATCAGGCCGGAGGAAGCTACTGCTAGCATGGATACAGTCCGGGCCACATGACCCATGAGTCATTTATCCCTGTACCGTGCCGTGGAATGCAGTCGGAGTCACGTTTCAATGCGAGCTCACCTACGGTACAGCTGCTCAAATTTCAGAAAGAAATCTGAATGTGCACGTTTGATGACGTGATGCAGATGTTTCATGACTTTTGCTTAGTTAACAGAGCATTCTTTTTGAAAATGACCACCGCAGTGACTGAAAAAGTTTCGTCGGTCGTTACACATTACATTAAACATAAAAACATGTTCATGTTCTTGTAACCTTTCATAGCATTACCAGCCCGTGGATATTCTACAGCGCTGCAGGTGGGTTATAAAAGAATAAATCTAGGGGAAAGATGGCTGTGAGGTGCAAGGTTGTGGCAAGTATTGAGCTGGTTGAGCGAGTAGCCACAGCTACAGCAACAAAGGAACGTCAGGGGGACGTCATAAAAGGGGTTGACTAAAGGTAGAGCATAAAATAAAAAGTCTGCATTGGAGTTACGAGTGTTTGTCTTTCCCCTACTTCCTTTTATGTCTACCCACCAGGTTTTTCTTCCGCTCCTCATATTGCCATATCAACCATACTTTCTTTTTTAGTTTTTGCTCTATGCCCGTTTTTTCTAAATTATTTGTCAGCCACATCAAAGACAAGCTTCCACTTCACGATGATGGATAAGAGATTTTCTGATTCTAAAAAGTTGCAGAATCCCAGCAGACTTTCCTTTCCACCAGAACGCTGCCCTTACCCAGCCTTCTGCATCGTCCGGCGTGGATCTTCTTAAGCTTGATGCCTTTCTGCATGCCCGTTGCTCCCATGGCGCACTCGCTGGAGTAGGTGTGGCCGTCGCTGGCACACAGAGGCTCATTGCTCGGCGGGCACGACTCCGGCAGGCCGAAGATGAGGGGCTGGCGGGTGAGAGCCTCCACCCGGCACATGGTGTTCAGACTGTTCTCATTGTCCTTACACGGGTCTGTGGAGACAAAGCCTTTCATGAATATGTGCTGCGGTACAGCCCACTATGTAGGACAATTTTATTTGTGAAATAACATTTCACATTAATTAGACCCTGGGGAATTGAACAAGAAAGCTTTAATCAAAAAACACAACTGTCCATCTTTTAGTCCTCTGTGGAAAACAGAACAACAGTTGCTTGTCAGAAGAAGAAAAAAAACTAAACACATTAAAATATATCAGGATATAGCCGTTTCATTTCTTTCAAAGTCAAGTTCCTGTTTTTAAACGGCAGCAAACAACATACTGTAACTATCTCAGTATAGGTTGAAAGCATTAACTTTTGTTTGTCCAGTAAATTGAGAGAGTAGAGAAGAGAAGGGAAAGGAGAAGACTCGGAAAGGCAAGAGGAGACATGGCCCTCCATCACTGCTGCTCCACAGATATTATCAGTGGCCCAGCAGCTGAGAGAAGATCAGACTGGGACCTTGGATGTGAAGGCGAGACAAGGAAATGGATGAAGAGACGGTCGGTTTGATTTGCTCCCTGGCACCTCCCTGCTTCCAGGGGAGCGTCGGTCTGACACGCTCGGCCATATCAGTCCGTGATCATAATGGAATTGGTTTGTGGCTGTGCGGGACAGGGGGGAGAAAGGGGGGGGGGGTTTACTTCTTGAAACAGGAGCCCGAGCTTCATCCTGCCCGCCACGCTTTCAGCATGTGGGAAGACAAAGGATTTATGTAGCACCGTGACTTATCAAATCACTGCCAAGCTGCCGGCGAGTCATTCAAAACACACCAAGGATGAAACACCCTATCATCGGGAAAGGAGTAGAGAGGAAGAGAAAGAGAATGAGAAAGAGGGAATAAGGGGAAATGGTTTCCAAAGACCTCTGGCAGGGATACAAGACGCGACAATGCAGAGACATAAAAAGGAACAGAGCGCTTTGGCTGCGGAGGGGCTCGGAGGCGGAGTGACCAGGGCCAGCTCTGCCCAGGCCTCAGATTGTCTTCTATCAGCACAATGCAAAAGCTTGTCGAGACTAGCAACCGAGCAAACAGGGTTTTTATCGTAATGCATGCAGCGTCTCCGCATGACGCAGTGCCTCACCCGGCAGCCAGACCATTATCTGAGAGAAAGACCATTACCTCCCATAAAGTGAGAAGAACCGCTTCCAGGATCCATGCTTTCCTCTAGCTGAGCAAGTAGGGTAATTACAAAAAGAATGGCCTGTTTGCTGCAAAGACTAGCAGTGCGGATAAATCAACTGCATTTGTCTGGCTAGGGCTAGCGACTTGAAATAGCCAAGGCTTTAGATGAAATGGCTGTAGGAAGATTTAGAGGACCATCAGAGCCGATCGGTCCCCTGAGCTTCGGGCCTCCCCAGGGAGGACGGGCCAACTCGGGTCACTTTGACCGACTCAGGCTGGATTTATACGACCAACCTTCCGCCGGCAGACCTGCACATCCATCTCTCTTCCCCCACCACCCTGCTCTGTCTCCCGGAGGCTCCCGCTGCTTAGAGACAGAGCTTGTGTCTGCTTTTCGTTCCCTCCATCTGGCTCCAAACAAACAAACAAAACCTCAAAGTTGAGCGCCTTGGGAGTAAACAACTATCGCCTGATGATAACAAGGATGAGCAAAAAAGCCGGGCCTGATGAAAACGACAGTGCTGAAGACCTACTTAGAGAAAACAACAATTCGCACCGCAGGTGTACCTGTGTAAAGCAAAGCAACCTGAATGAAAAATGAGAATTAGCAGAGGCGTGCCGTAAGTAAGTGGGGTATGTGAAGGAGAAACAACAAAAGCCAGAGGTAGTAAACAGAGTAGAGAGAAGGTAAAGACAGAAGCAGAGAATGTAGAGGAGAAAGAAAAGTAGTCATTCAAGTAATTCATCAAGCAAAAATGCCCCCAAAAATTAGCATCCAGCAGCTGAAATGTGAAGACATTCTTCTTTTCACTTGCTTATATCATTATCTCTGCCAGGCGTAAGCCTATGGGGAGATGTGTTCAGTCGTGTGTGTGTGTGTGTATCTATCTTTCTGTCAAACGCAGCTAATCTCACATACTACTGGACCCATCAGCCTAATATCTGTTATGCTCATTTATGACTGGATGCCCAAGGACCTCTCATGGTTGCGGTGATTCATAGTTTATGAAAAAACTATTTTATTAACTGTTTTTACCGCCATTGACTGCTGACTCCTCACTCCTCCTAACTGGCCAGTTAGGGGTCGCAAGTGATAAACAAACTGCTTCAGGAGCAAAAGGCATTTCCAGATATTGGCTGGGCTAAAAAAACAAGCCTTACTTAGTCTGTTGCAGGCCAAATGTTGGCCTTTGTCGTGGCTCAAAAACTGACACCCATAGAAAAGACAGACAACATGAGGAGAGCGCTCACCGCAGTGCCCTTGGTATTGCACTCGTATGTTCCTCTGGTTCTTGCAGGCGTGCTGATACAGCTCACACTCGTTGCGGTAGTCCTTTCCGTCGCTGCCGCACACCGTCTGCTCGCGCTTGCCCTCGCAGCCGAGGGGGCACATGCATTTAGCCGACAAGCCATCTGAAGACTGGATGCAGGTGCTGCCGTAGCTGCAGGCGACCTCGGCGCAGGGGTCCTTCAGAGCTGCAGTTAGTGACAGAGACATGAAAACAAGGTTTAGTCAAAAGCAGAGGGGAAGAGCACAGCCGTCAACCAGCTGTACTCCAGGACACTCACTGCTACTGTACACTGGAGTGCATCATGGATGACAGGCCACCTTATTTAAGTGGCCGCTGGTGCACTTTTGGAAGCTCAACACAGTTATTCTGGGTTTGAACAACTACTTCACACCCCTGGGTAAGTGCGCACTGCCACAGCTGTCTACTGGTACAATCGAGTTGCGTTTCGTTTCGCAGCAAAGCACGAATTGATTCGGGAGCTTTGCATTCACAACACATTCTCTCTTGCTATGCTCAAGCATGCTTTAATCGACACGGCTGAAAAGCGACCCTCTGAATATTTACCTTTCCACTATTGGGACTTAGCGAGAGAGAGAGAGAGGAGGGGAAAGAGGAGAGAGGTACCCCCCCCCGAGGACTTTGTTTCCACTCTAATTAAACAGCATGCCACTTGTCGCTGAGTGACTCATTCCAATCATTGGACAGGGTGCAACTTTTAATTCTGCCTGTGTTCGCCACTGACGGGAGCTTTTCCTGGGTCTCATATGCTCGACAAAAGCCGGCCATCAGATTACAATCGCTGTCATCCCGCTGCATGATACATATTTATGACTGCCGTGGACAAACCCGGGCCGGCAGCCCTCTCATTTCCTAAGCTCGGCACTTTTAGAATAAATATTTACCCATGTCTGATATTATCCCCTCTTTTGTTACAACCAACATGGACAAATTTAATTTAAAAGAGGGGAGTGGGGGGGGGGGGGGGGGTTGGGTATACTGAATCACATATTCTTTGCTGTGCATTTTGTTTTGAGACCGGAACATGTGCAGCCGAGATATATTATGGATGTGTAAGGAGACAGGAGTTCTACGAGGAGTGCTCTTGATCAAAGGATATCCCCCCCCTACCTCGCCTTCCTCATCTTCATGACACATTTTTTCCCCTTATTTCTTTTTTCCGCTCGCTCCTGTCAAGTCCTTTTGAGGTTCGGTGCGTGAGACTCGCTAACGAACACTTTTCCATTTCATATTTGTGCTGTACTGCAGCAGGGACTGGCTCTAGACATAATTTATGACAAAGGCAGCTCAAAGGAACTTCAAAATAAAGTACTAAAGTATAGCTCAGACAAAGGGAGACTCATGGGAAATGATTCACTGAAATCAGAAGTCATTGTGAGCGTGGTGGTTTTAATGGCGGACTAGATAGCGATTGGGTCTAATCATATGAACAATGAGACACTGATGGCCTGTGGAAAACAGCGCTGCAGGAACGACCTTGTTGTATCTGCCAGAGCAGGTAAAAAGTCAAGTTAAATCACAGCAGCAGCAGTTACGCACACGCTACAATCGCTACACAATTCTCACTTTTAAAATATAACTTGTTATGTAGCATATCGTAGTAGAAATAACCTTCAGCCATTGTGTTTTGATGCACCTGCTGTAGAAAATGGGAGGAGGAGGTATGTGTCTGTCTGACGAGCAGAAGCACCTTGTCAGCGCGCTCACAGCTTCGCTAATTGGTGGTTGTTAAAGTGTTAGCGGCAGTCACAGCTACCGAGGAAGAGGAGGAAGAGGAGGAAGAGGAGGGAGAAGCCCAGCGACCCTCTTCGCCTGCAGAGAGGGGCCCCTGTTTGCTTTGTGACACTTCTAGATCTCATTAAATAATAGTCCGGGCTTCCTCTCTCTCTACCTCCAGCCTCCTTATACTCCGAGCGAAGCAAAGACAGCAAAGAGGGGTGGAGGCGATAGTAAGGAGCACAAGAGCGAGGTAGAGTAGGAAGGGGGGGGGCTCCTGATTTGAATGCTAACAGGGGCCGATTTGGATACGAAGCGCAGCCTCGATGGGGCGTTAGTGCAGATAAGCCTCCCTTCTCAGACTCAGACAAGCAGGCAAATTGCCTGGGCGAATGTGATCTGTGTAACAAGCCCAAAAAAAAAGAAAAGAAAAAACACGCTCACCCCAGCAAACTTCAGGGAATTCTCGCTCATATATTTCTCATTATTATCATGCGAAAGGTGGCAAAGAAAAAAAAAAAAGAGCTGAGAAAGTCAGCAAAGCTGGCTCCGCTAAATTAGAATGATCCTTGTGCCAATTAGATCAGTCTCCTCTCGCTGGAGGAAAGCTCAGCGAGGTTTAGACTGCAAGGATGTTGAGGGGGGGAAAAGGAGATAAGGATACAGATAGACGGAGAGATAAAGACACAAAGTGACACTGAATCGACGCCATTGCAGCACAAAACAGAGATGACATCTCGAGCTCATGACGAGGGGAGGAGAGGACACCCCCAAAGAGCAGCACACGTTCTGTGGCCCCATTAGAAGGATATTACATAATACGTCTACATGTGTACTCAAATAGACCTTAGACACTAAATGTTGATTCATTTACATTGAAGATTTTCTAAAAATCCAGCTATTTTCCCAAAGCACTTTGTACTCAGTCCGTTAATCACAGCTGGACCGGAATTTGATTGGCTCTTTAACTGAACAATCGCTGCTCATCTGAATGGACACACCTGCAGGAATATCTACACTCAGCAGGTTTGCTCCATTTGAATCAGACTGCTGGCATTGTCTGCCAGTCGGAGACGTATTTTCTACCTGCGTGCCTACTTGTGAATTCATGTGCTGTGGCAATTCCCGGATACACACCTTCACCTCAACTCCATTTGAGCTGCAGATATGAAGAACTTATCAAGAGAATTTGAAAAGAATCTGTTGCCAAATCTTGTTTGCCAACAACTCTGAATCTCTCTATTTTTCCTGCATGCATACAAATTCCAATGTTTATCTTGAAGGGATGCGAACCTTTTTCAGTAAAACCACATTCATTTGCACGTCAGGGTAAAGAATATAACATTTGCACTTCCAGCTGTGTATAGATTGGAGTGCAGAGCTGCTTGAGTGTTAGCGGTTGTCTTGTACAGTAGTTTTATTATGTGAGGTCTCTCTTTATTGAGTATTAGTTTGACATGATGAAAACTGAAAAGTGCAGAACTTTCAGAAGAGAACACTGAAGAGCAGGTGACGTCTCTCTGAAAATTGGGGCAGAGGGGTTTTTGGAAGAGGGGGGATTACAGTGATCCTCTCCCCTCTCATCCCTCCCCCTCGCAGCCAGCAGACAGCCAGGCAGGTGGGGAGCTCTGCTTCTCTCTGATCCACTGTTTTGTGCTGCAGTTTATTAATGCTTCATTAGGGACAGGGAGCTGTCAGCGCCATGCTGGCTTTACCAGCAGCAGCCCAGATGTGTGTGTGTGTGTGTGGAGATTGTGTGCGTTCATATATGCCAGTGCACGTTTGCAGGCAGCCATGGAGTTGAGATAAGTCTGGCAAGTGTGTTTGGGATATGTATGCATGTGTATCTGTGCATGTGTGTGTGTGTGTGTGTGCATGTGCATGCGTGTGCGTGTGGTGTCTCCCGTTGTGCTGCTAGTGATAAGGGAGGGAGCAGGGGGTTGGAGCTAATCAAATGCAATGATGCGATGTGGGGGGACTTGGCAGTGTGTGTTCTAATCAAGAAACCCCCCCCCCCATATCACCCGCAGGAGAAGTAGAAGAGAGAGAGAGATAGATAGTGAGAAAGAGAGAAACAATGTGACGACGAAAACAGCAATGAGGCGATTGAGTTAAAATGTTGTAGAGAAAAGACTGAGCCGTAGACTTTATACAAGAAGTGGACGTAGTCACTGTGACGTCACCCATTGGTTTGTGGAGGATTGTTTTTAAGCCTCGAGTTTGCCGTTTTAGCCGTCGCCATCTTGTTTTTTTTTGGTACCGGAAGTGACAGAAGTGAGGGTTCAAACGAAGGCTGTGCGAGAACTTTATAAGCAGCTGAATGAACTGAAAACTGTTTCCTAACAAGGCCATACGATGTCAAGCTTGTACCTCAAAGTGGCCATAAAAATGTAAAAAGCAGCTTTAATGTATAGGCACGACATTAGTATTGATTTAATTTCACACTCTTGAAAAATATATATACAACATTTTCCAGAAATGCTGAACTATTCCTTTAAAGTATTGCTCTCCCAACATAGCACATTTTGTTGTTCAATAACATTAATTCAATGCTGATTCAACCTGGCTAGAAAAGGGAAGCTTGCAAACTTGCTGTGTCAGAAATCCACTAATGTTGACATTTTGTTTTCCTGTGTGTGTCCGATTTCTGAATGAAAGTGTGAATGAATATATATATATAGTGGGTTAAAAAATGTAAAGAAAAATAATTGTAAATTATACTCCTTATTTTTTTTGGGAAATATTCACTGGCATTTAGAAAATGACGCATTCTAAAGTACAAAATATATTAAAATGCTTGATTGACAAGCAATGCAGGGCGAGTGAAATGCAGGAAGACCGCATCAATGAGCACTTCAAAAATATTTTTAATAAAATAAATATATATATATATATATATGAGGGTGGTGGGGGTTCAAACAGAGACGGGGACAAGCAAACAAGGAAAGGCTTAAAGTTGAGAGGTGGTGATGGAGAGAAGTGTGTAGAAGTGAGATAAGGGAAAGGGTCAGAATGGGAGCAAGAAAAAGGCAGCATGGAATGGTCAGAAAATAAACAAGATTAACAAACTAGATCAATACAGACCAAGATCCAAGAACTAAATATGGATGAGAATGTGCAAGCAGACATCTAAACCAAGTGACGAGGAGCAGCGGGCAGGGACTGAGGGAAGTCCAAAAGATTAACAGTCCCACACACCTCTCAAACATGCTGACCACACACACACACACACACACACACACACACACACACACACACACACCCTTCACTTTCTCTACTGTGAGGCCAATGGCTGGAAGATGATTCTCTGTGTTTGATGTAGTTCTTCAAAGAGCCCCATTGAACTGCAGCTGTTGCTCTCTTTTACACGCTTTGCTGTTTTACCCTTGAGAATGGAAAATGAAAAACCCTCATCACACTCCAGCCTGCTGGTGGCCACACTCACAGCAAAGTAGTGTTGTGCGAGTGCACATGAGTGTGCGTGTGTGTGTGTGCGGTGGCCCGTGTGTGCCTGGACAGACTCGAACCAACATGTCTGAGATGTGGCCAATGCAAAAAGGGACAAAAACCGGGGACTTTATTTGCCGCACTAACAAAAAAGAGAAAGGTATATAAATGACAGGTGATAAAACACTAAAATGTTGATTTCAAAATAGACAATTTTGTGCCGTAGTCGTCATTTTTAAGTGGCAGATATCTCCCGCTTGAAAAGGTACAGTAAAGCACAGGTGGGATGCTGAAAAGCCTACACGGCGCCCATTTATTCTGCTGAGTGACAGCAAGAAGGCAGGACAGATTTAAAATAGTCTGAATGTGGCATTTATGATAAACACAGACGGAGATGTACAGGTCTTTAAAAGGACAGCGCATAGTTTCACAAAAAACACTTCACTCACATGTTTCATTTAAACATCAGTGAATATTAAAAACACACCTCTGGAGACATTTCCTCGGGTTGATACACTTAACAAAAAACATTGTCATAACCATCTTATTTCATGCCTGATAATCTCAACAATCTAAATGTAATTTTAACACACTCATTAAAGGGACATTGGAACTTTTCTTGCGGAGGTCAGAGGCCAATTACAGCTGGTGAGGCAAGACTGGAAGAACCTGAAGAATGCACAGGTTCTAAGAAAATAAATTATAATATATATATATATATATATATATATATATATATATATATATACACTGTATATATATTTTGACTAGGGCCGCTTTAAAATTTCAGTGGCAAAACAACAATTGAGAGGCATTGAATGAATTTCCTTTATCAAATCAACATGCTGCACATGACGGAAGTGATGTACGATGTATTTCTTTTTGTACAATCAATCCAGGCTTTGTGTAACGACAAAGCTCCCATGATGACCACCCCGTCAGAAAACTGACATACCTACAACTGACTTTATTACAGTCACGTAAATCCACATAGGCAAGATTAAAGAGATGAAAGATGAGAAGAAAAAAGAAAAAAGCTGATGGACAGTCTCTTTAACCTTGGAGCCTCCCTGTCACCCTATTGGCCTCTGGGAAAAGTAAGTATTACATATTGGAAAACTGTCAGGGCTTGTAGAGGTGCATCTCTCAGGCCTTTTGAGACCTACAAAGAAGCGTATTTGCCTCATTTTCACGGCATGGTTCGGCCCCACTCGCAACCCTTTATCTATTTTATTAATATTTTCCCACTGCAGATAGTACGTCCTCTGTGTAGCCGTGCGACACTGCCCTCACATCGCCTTCAACGTGACACTTGCTGAATTCTTTCATCGGCAACCATACAGAGGAACGTCTGCACTTTGTCAATTGTACGCCGTGGTGTACGCCGTAGCTTTGTGGGCTGCCAATTCTTAAAACGGCGGGTTTGTGCAGGATGTCCCGTGTTGCACGAGTGACGATTCTCCCCGACCAATCAGCGGTCTGCAGTGTTTAACTCCACCTTCTAGTATCGGCTCAGCTCGCTTGGAACCTCGACTGAGGTGGTACCAAAAAAGTACCGGTTACTATCCACAACCTTTGATAATGGAAAACCAAAAAAGAGCAGAGGAGCCGTGTCGTACCGTGCAGAGGAAATGCGGCAGAAGAGTGCAATCAGGGATGCTATGAACTGCCTGTTTGTTTACCTCTTGACAGCCTGGATCACACATAATCAATAATGCATTTATGCTTCTTTAAATTGTCGAGTTCTACAACAGGCGCCCCCGAATCAAACTGCAGTGAGATGAAACTCGTTAGACCCAGTTAGCAAATTTAGCACTACAGAAAACATTTATACCGCAGCTATGGTTCACTGATGAAATGTTTTCATCTCCAAAAACGTCACTGAGAGCCACAAACAGGAGATATGGTTTTAGTGTGCGTAAAAGTTTAAAAGCTGAACACTTCCGACGTGCAAAAAGACCTTTAACGCCCACAAGCTGACAACAAAATGAAAATAGAAAGATGATGTGTTTGAAACCAATGAACTTCAATCAGAGAGCGATGCATTCGGAATGTAATTCCGGCCATAGAAAGAGGTACGAGGACTCATTTGGACTAAGTGGCGCATATGCCACAAGTTCCCTTTCATTAGCTCCTGATTAACGGGAGCCGGTGGTGGTGGGGAGCCAAAATCAGCAGTGATGTGCAGCGAAGCGTTGGCTAATCATACTTGGCCTTTGCCATCAACATTCGCTAATGAGTGATGGCCGCTGGGCGCAATATGCTGATCAGAGCTTCTAAAAAGTCAGTTACAGTATGTGTTGGTCCTCATCACAAACACAGGCACATCTGTATGAAGGCAGACGTTATCAACACACACTTAAAGACGTGCTTTTAAAAGTCTCACAGTTCACTCTGCTTTCTCTCTCTTCTCAACAGTCCCATGTCTTTCAACAGTTCTCTGTCACTAACTGACATAAAGGTGATTACATCTGTACGCCTTTTATTAAAGCTGCCCTACAGTCAGTGATTCCCGTCCTCTGGGGTCCGGGCTGCGAAATGAATGAAAAACATTTCTGTGATGCAAAGTTTCTTTTTTTTTTTTGTTTTCTAAAAACTTCACATGTTTTTTATGAACCGTGGGAGAATTTTTTTTTTTTACCAATTCTAAAAACTGCTAAAGAGAAGCAATATGAGAAGCAAATATGACATCACTTGTGTCCTGGCAGTAAATGGTCAGAAACCGGCCACAACTTTAACGTTTTCAGTGATTGTTTTGGAATAAACTGAAACAGCAAACGCACCAGCTACAGAAACTCCATCAACACAAAACAACAAGAAATTATCTCTTGTATGCAAATGCAGAAATACCACAGCAATGAGTGCTTCCAGCCCAAGATTGAGACTTAATTGAAAAAATAACAAAGATCCGGTGGATTATAATTTAAAAGTTAGAAAAAATAGACCAACACACTGTTTATCCTCTCTCTCTCTCTGTCTCTCTCTCTCTCTCTGTCTCTCTCTCTCTC
>CALSCE010009645.1:12048334-12060680 GCA_943593645.1 Bovichtus variegatus
CTCTCTCTGTCTCTCTCTCTTATCTTCCTCTCTCTCTCTCTCTCTCTGCCTCTCTCTTTGTCTTATCTTCCTCTCTCTTTCTCTCTCTCTCTTTCTCTCTCTCTCTCTGTCTCTTTGTCTCTCTCACACACACACACAGTTATTTGCAATCAGATACAGTAAACCCCCCAAATCAGCGAGGCCATTTCAGCCTCGCAATATAGGACCCTGTTTAACATGACAAAAAATTAATTTCAACTATTTTGATAAGCCTCTCTGGGAAAGGAATGAAGCTGCAGGAGAAGCAGAGTGTTCTGACATCCACTCAGTGCAAACAGTAGAAGAAAATAACTTGTATTGATTCTCCTGCTTTTCTGGCAAGCATTATTAATTCAGCCAGGCCCCGTGTGTGTGTGTGTGTGTGTGAGTATGTGTGAGAGTGTGTGTGTGTGTCTGTTATTCTAATTGTAAAGAAAATTGTTAGACCTAGGAGTGAGAAACAAACATTTTTCAGGGGTAAATGAGGGTATATTGGCCTCGCCTCGCAACCCTCACAAAGAATCAAGTTAATGTGATTAGAGTAAACAATAAACAGAGTAGCATTCAGAAATTGTTGCCAGGGACAATAAGTCAGGCGGTCAGCATCCCCAGTCAAGTGATTCTGATAAAACACTATGAAACGGACTTATTCAATCCACTGACAAATAGTGCTTTAATGGCTTCTTGCTGGTGTTGTTCCACTATAAACAGGATGTAGTGTCAGGAGGGCACAGAGAGGAAGAGTTCGAGAAATAGGCATGCTCCACTGCGGCAAGGCAGGGAGGACTGTTGGCTCCTGGGTGTAAAAGCAAGTCACTGTGATTGTCTCCTATAAACATTTGGCTTCTTTAAAATTAACGATTTTACAGCCACCAGGACGCAGTCGTGAAATCTTAGGTAACGAAGAGCCACGCTGCCAATCATGCCACTTCGGAAACTATGAAGTTACAGGTTTTATAGGATGATGGGAATGCTTTCCAGGCAGAAACAACGAAATGAAATCCTTTAAAGACTAATGCTCGTTAATCTTTGAAAATCCAATCATCATCTTTCTTTTTTCCAAAGGATTATTTTAAAGTTCCAATCATTAAGATCTTTTTTAAAAATGTTTTAACTATTCATGGCCAGCATTTTTGAAACAATACCAAAATGATTTTTGGCCATTACCACATGTCATTCCAATTGCAAACGTACGCTACACGCATGTACTTCATAATTACTGTGCGTAACTTTATCTCATTTATGTTCTCCTCACGATTAACCGATGGCTGTTATATTTATATTATATTACAGATGCAGGGAAGTTACTGCCAATGCAAATCAAACTTTTTCTGCTGCCGGGGCTTCGCGTTAAAAGTTGGAGAACCACAGGGCGGCTTTTTAAGAACCAGCCACAGGGGCCACTGGGGTTAGCATCGATATCGATCGTTCATTAAAAACGCCTCGCATAACAAACAAGACGTGGTCATTTTCGGAGCTTTTTTGTCAGCGCGTCATTAATAGACTTAAGAATTGACACTCACAAGAGTTAAGTCTCGACATATTTTCTCTCTCCTCCCACTCATTCACATTCCGACCCCGGTGTAAACAGTGTCTCATTACATCGCTAACATGAACAGCAGCAGGACTCGGGAGTCCCGACGCCCTGGATCAATAACCACTGCTCTACTTCTTCATCTCGGCTTTGAGACGAGACAATGCGAGGTGATTCACACTCACACACACACACACACACACACACACGACTACATCCATGCGGCTGAATATCTCAAGACAAGCAGAGGAGTAAAAGTTTTAACATCTGTTTGCTCACTTTAAATCAGCGGTGGTGGAATTTACAATCAATCCCTCATTGAAAGCAAGGGCCGTGTAAATTGCCCTCTGCTGCCACAATGTGAACACAGCATTACTCTGGGGAGCGAGTGCAGTCGATGGAGGGCGCTTAAATAACTTGCAAGGCAGGAGTGGTGCAAAGTGCAGCGAAGAATCTAGACGTATATAAGACGTTCAAATGTTTTTGAATTGTTGAACATCTTGTTCGGATGGACAGACTTTAAAGCCAAATGATTAATGAACTCAACAGAAACAACTTTTTGTTTAGTGCTCAGACACGATTCTGTTTTGTCTCCTTCTGTCTCGTCACGCCAATGAAGTCACACACACACACACACACACACACACACACACACACACACACACACACACACACACACACACACACACACACACACACACACACACAGAAACCAAGGCAATACAGACACAAACAGATATCTTTTAGAAATGCGGCTGCTGACAGGTTGTCACCATTCTTGTTCCACACAAAAAAAAAATAATATCCACAATTGTCTGCTGAGCTGGTAGTTATCCTCATATTTTCAACACCGCTCTGCTTTTATTATTTTCCCTCCTTTCCATGTCTCCCAGAGTATGCGCGGGGAAAATAGCAAATAACGATGTATTATTCAGTAGAAGGCAAATGCATAAATACAATAAAAAGCCTCAAAACACAAACCCTTGTCTGGTATTAGCAGGTGTGTGTGTGTGTGTGTGTGTGGATATCAATGTACGTGTGTATCTGTGCAGATAATTGGTATTTTTCCTGCAGGTTTTAGAAAGGTGAACGTTGGATAGAGAGAGAGCTGAAGAAGACAGGATTTGTCTTACAAGTATCAGTGGACGTTTGGAACAGCGAGTAAAGATGGATAAAGGATTCCAGCAAAGCCCATTATCATCTCTTTACTGTATGTGTGTGTGTGTGTGTGTGTGCGCGAGTGTGGTGAAAGGCGATAACAAGAATGTATATTTTTCAATCTGTCCATTTGCAAAATGCCTAGAGTGTGCTAGCATTTCACTAAGTACGCCTGTGTATGTGTGTACATGCATAGGGGCATAAATACAGTATCAGTACACACACACATGCACACACAGTCAGTCTGTCAGGTTCTGCATGTTGTGGTTATGAATACCAAGCAAGAGTCAATGCCCCAGGGAAATGAAAGCACGAAAAGCAAGTTATTTACAATGACCTCTCGCCCTGTGTGTGTGTTAGTGTGTGTGTTTGTTTGTGTGTGTGTGTGCACATAAATGTGTTCAGCAATCATGCCGGAGGAATTTGATACTGTGTGTGTGCGTGCGTGTGCGCGCGCGTGCATGTGTGTGTGCGTTACTACTGATGAGAGTAGCAGCAACAAACAGAAAGAGGCACATGGAAGAGAAAGAAGGGACTGAGAGAAAGTGAAGGAGAGGGAAGGAAGTAAGAAGCGGTGTGGGAGCACGGCAGAGTTATTTTTAGCCGGTCTAACAGAGATACAAAATGAGAGAGACACGAAGAAGAATGGACTCAAATGGAAGAGGGAGGAAGAGGGGAAAAGGGAGGCAGGAAGTGAAAAGAACAAGGGAGTGGGAGAAGAAGAAGAAGAAGAAGAAGGAAGGGAGGGCAGAAGGAATGAACAAAACAAAAGAAGGGAAGCAACAAGGAGAAAAGGAGGTGCGGAGGGAGAGATGACTAATCGCCAGTTAGACTGTGCAGAACTCTGTTATCTGCTCTGGCAAAGCCAAAAGTCATCTCCACCATCTACAGCTATTACCAGCAGTTCATTGTCACCGGGGGCAACCGGGCGTGTCACGGGGGGTAACAAAGGAGGTCGTCAGAGCAGGAGCAAAAAAGAGAAGTACAGGAAAATGAAGCGGTCGCGGGTGTGTGGGGGGTAAAGGAGGAATAAAACAGGTTGGCTTTCATCTCCTCACTCCGTATGAGGCTTTCTGCTTGCAGGAGAAACCTTCCCTCCCAGACAGTTTTGGCAGCTACGAGGGGATAAATCAAGGCTTTACCCGGCCCAGCCCAGACACCTTAACAACCAGCCAGACCAGCATCAGACAAAAGACTAAAAGAACAGCTGGGGTAACAAGCTCAGGCCAGATACGGCTTTAGCTTCTCTGGGAAAAAGCCTCCAGAAAAAGGCAACACGAGCAGTCTCAGTAAAGTGTGGTTGCACCGCGAGTAGCTTCAGCTCCTTGTCACAGATTCTCCAAGTGTGTGGAACTCGACTGGAGGGAAAAGCACCGTTCATCCACTGCTGATTTCTAAGCGTGGTGCTTTTATGATGCTAGTGGAGACAGTGTTACTCCAAAAAGCTCACATAGGTGTTAAACTGCGAAAGGGATGGCACGTGATGAATCGTTTTCATATTCATCAAAACACGTTCTGTACGGAAGCGTCGAAATGTGGCTGTTGATTTATTCAGGTTTTTACTTTAATCTGCCACCATCTACATCTAACAGTGAGTTTCAGACGCAAACAACACATTAGATGCAGCAATACTGTTCAGCACGTTCAGTAAAAAAAAAAACACCTTTGCACACACTAAATTCACAATACACGGATATACAGTGTCATTAAATTCTCTATATCTGCAAGTATATCCAAACAGAGGGCTCACAAATAATGACTAATGTGATTCAGCGAATATAATTAGAAGGAAACTTAATTGTTGCCGGAATTTCATTTATTTGGACACCAGAGACCCGATCTCTTGAAATCCCAATCTTTCCAAACATTAACCAGGTGCTTGAGTTTTTCAAAACATAACCATAAAAATGTTAATCATGCTTTAGTTGCCCGGAGAGGATATTGGAGGGGGGGGAAAAAATCTAAATACAGTGAACGCTTTTTGAAGATATGTTCAATATTGATGGATGATAGAAAATGTGAAATGCCAGCATTAGCATTAAGGTTGGTACAAGACGTACGAGTGAATGCGAGGTAGTTGTATATGATACAGGTTTGAGCCTTTCAAGTAGTGAATGCAGAGCATGAATGCATCTGCATGAAATCACTGAACAGCTCTGAATTTTTTTTCAATAAAGATTAAATCGAGAGCATCCTCAAGCTGCAGCACATACTTCACGTTTGAGATGGAGAGGTTCACATCCACCCAGTATTGGGTCTGACTGCCTGCAGTATGTTAGAGCAGACAGAGCAGCAGGTGTGGAGTACTGATGCCTTTTCCCTTTCACTGTGAGGACACAGGAGTGTGTCGGTGCCGGAGAGATAAAGCCCTCTCTAAAGCACAGAGAGAGCGAGTGCACAGATACGAGTAGGAGGCACAGGGCCGTGCTTATGGGCAACTCTCAAGAACACGCACGTCCACACATACACAAAATCAATCTCCATTGATCACTCTCTCGAACCTCAGTCACCTCCCCACACACTCCACTTTTCTTTTTTTTTTCGCATTACTTGTTGCACTCCTTCAAGGAGAAAAAGAAAAAAAGTTTTTCAAAAAAAAAGGAATGAAAAGTCCATGTTCCACTCGAGTGGCCACACAAGATGAGTTCTGCAGCACTTCTGTGCTCTCTCTGGGGGAGGGAGTGTATTTACAACTCTGCTCCAAGTTAAATATTAGGAGAGCCAACATGGTGCACGTTCTCCAGCCGATTGCGGCGTGTGCATGCCCGCACACACACACACACACACACACACACACTGATACGCACACACACGTCTCTTGTCTCTCTGAACCAGAAAGTGCTTCTGCTGGCTGTTTCTCTCTCTGTGCCTCTGAGTTCTTTCTTTTCTTAACTGTCCGCTTTTTTTTTTCTTCTCGCCTTGTGTTGTCAGGGCTCATTGCTGGACCAATTTAAACACGACTGCTTCTTTTAATTTTGATGATATCAGAGGCCATTATCTGCTCACCCCCCGCCCGATTGACCGCTAGAGATGTAACCCCGCCCATCCTAAATCATCCATCTAGAACAAAAGGAAGATAATGAGGAAGCTGGCACAGAGCTGGTCTAAACCATTAAGGGCTAGGTTATGTGAATATTTGAGCGGTGCACAGTAGGCATTAAGTGCCCACGCTTCAACGACGAGCGGGTCGTTTTGTCCTGCCCTCAGGAGGGGACTTACACCGTTACCCTGGCACTTAAATGTTTTAATAGCCAGTTCAATGTTATGAGAGAGGTGCTAAATGAATGTGGTTAAAGGGGAATTTTTACACTGTTATACCAAACTGAGCTAAATTGAACTGTGCAGTCAGAAGAGTGGGAATACATAGGCAGGCAATAGGGGAGGACTGGGACAAGCCGTGTGCACACTTGTATGGGGAGTAAAGTGGGACAAAGCTGTGACAGGAAGTTGGTCTGTTGTCTGGGATGGATGTTTATAACTGGCAGTCCGGGTCCCGATTTTACTGTTTATCTTCCTTTTCTATTCTAAATAAGTCCGGCCAACCCGTGGGGTTGTTTAAAGCCGGTCTGACCATGTGACTGCTCGTGCCTCCTGCTTTTACTTTTTTTTATCCCAAATCTCAACCATTTAACTACGGTAAATACAATGGTATGACCAATAGGACAAATGGCCAAAGTGATAAAAAAAACAAGACCTAGTTTTTATGAAACCAGAACTTTACATTAACATAGGCAGACAAAGAAACAGAACTGTGTAAGTAAGTGGCACCAAGTGACAATTACAGGATAATGGTAAACGCAATAATGTAGCGTACATGTAGCACAAGTGGAGAAGAGTCATAAAGTCAAGGAAATATCAGTTACGCAGCTATTAATGATCTAAAGTCTGGCTAAACATTAGCCACCACATGCTGCTGGTCATACCAGAGCGACCGAGGGGGCCATTTACAGTGTGAGAATTCAACTTCTGATTTGCAAGAAGAACGTGTTATTGCTTCTTTTAAAAGTGACTGTTTTGCTTTAAGTCGGCACCAATTTGCCCGCCTTGGGAAATGTAGCGGTGTCAGCATCCTACATATGTCAGGAACCTGCTGGTTCAGGCTTCCCTCCTGTTCGCAGAAACACACCCCCAAGCCTCCCACGTGTGTATGGTGCTAGCAACATGCTCCAGATAACTACAGCCCTCTTTAAAAAGGGGATAATCTGGGAGAAAAAAAACAACTCATTTTGTGCCTGCACTCCTGAGTTTATTTGAATTGGACATGATGGCTTCTCAGAACGGTAGCCAATCCACTTACCCCAGCGAAAAAACCCACCATTCAAATCAAATGAGTCAAACGAGGCTTCGCACAAAAGTGCCAATCCAACCGCCCACACTATTCTTAAAGTTAAAAGCTCTCTCATTCTCTCAGCTCTCTCTCCTCTTCCTCGCTGTCTCACGCTTTTCCTGCTTCCCATCTTTGCCTCTTTCTTCCTCCATCAGCCCTGACAACTCCGTAATCTCGGCCAGAGTGACCTGTCCGGACCCTCTGTACACGCAGTATTTATTGGAGGCAGAAAGAGAATGAGAACCTGTCACTCTGCTTTCCCTGACCTCCTAACACCCACTTTCTCTTTCTCACACACACGCACACACACACACAGACACACACACAGACACGCGCACACACAGACACACGCACACACGCACACACACAGCCTGGTAGACATGCACGTATAGCATCCTGCACTCTGGTACCTTCACTTCTACAGTAATTGTACGAACATTCAAAGTAGAAATGCAAATATCCTTCAGTCCAGTCATACACACATATGTACACACAAACCACTTCTGACCCATCTTAAACTACAGCTTACTGTACAACCTGGCCCAATCTTCTCTATATTCCTTATATCCTTTGAGTCGATTGAGTCTATACTGTCTATTGGCAAAAGTCGCCGTGTTATGCGTAGGAGCTTTCGACAAGGCTGTTGCAATAGAAGAAAAGGTAAATATAGCGACAGATGGCATGGACTGCTTTCATTGAGTTCATTGCAACATACAATGCAATACAAAAATAAATAGTACATGTAAAAAAAAAAAAAAAGCATGGCAGAATTAACAGGAATGGAATTCATGGATGCTTTCTGTTGTGTCATCTAAAAGTCAAAACATAGTATCTTGCTTTCCATTTAATAAAAGCACTGGTGGCCAAGAGTTTGGACTTCAAGGTCACCTGCATCAGCTCCTGGCAGATCCGCCAATGAAAAGAATGTCTTCAACCATTGTGAATACTGTTTTAAAACCTAGAAGGGCACTAGGAGAGCACACTCTTCCGCAAAGGCCCTTTCCAAAAGTGGAAAAAAATAATTCATGTTTCCGCAGTTAATAGTTTCCTCCTTGGCCCGTGCTACGCCATTCCACCAAGCTTCATGAAAATCGACCCTGTAGTTTTTCCGTAAACCAACAAATCGAACAGGAGGTTTGATCTTGAACCATCTGATTAAATATATGTAATGTTTGCATGAGTTATTATTAAGGACGATACTATTTATTACTATTTGTTACTGTGCAATACAATCACGTGCAATACGTATGTGCAATATATCTCTTTCTACTATGTATTATTGTTACTAATGGCTGAGTATTACTCTCACTTGTTTCACTTACTGTATTACGTCAACCTGCCACTTACTGACCACGGTTGTTGTGTTTTTTGTACTTATATTTTGTACTTATACATTTGTACTTAACCTTTTATCTGCACTGTCCCTGTTGTAGCGCTGTAAATTTTCCCGCTGTGGGACGAATAAAGGTTTTCTGATTCTGATTCTGATACAAAGTCATATTTTGGAGGGGGGTCGGGGGTCTACTGTCTCATATTCATTGCTTTTTTGAACATGTGTCAAAACTGAGTAGAGCTGAAAGAATGAGAAACACAGCAGGATGGTAGAGGATGGTTTTACTGTATTTTCCCTTTTGTTTTACTGATTTTTCCAAAAGGCAGCTGTGTTATGCGCCTCTTCACTGTTTACACATTTTACAGTACAAGAACATAAGGAAGCAAGGCTACCGCGACGGACACCATGCACTCATGCTGATTGAATCTTTTCAAATAAACTTCTTACTTAAAGAGTGTTATTTGAAAATGAAAAAAATCGCCTTACAATTAGCATCAATTATATTGGGCTATATAAAACGCAGGCAACAGAGGAATGAAAAAAGGAGTTTTTGACTCCTTGTGCCGGGTGACTCTATAAGAGATAAAGTCTCTGTTCTGTGGTGAGCATGTAGTTATTATCATTAGTATTAGTAGTATTGTGTTTTTTTCCCCTAGTGACTGCCTGCTGTTGTTGCCAGTGGTAATTATGGTGCTTCTGATGGCCTTAACCCTCCATAAACCATCATAACAGCACTCACACTACTTTCTCTCCCTGGATTTAATTGACTCCTATACTCTGCTCACCTATTTACTCACTCACTCACTTGCTCTAGCATCGCCCTGGTTCACTATGTTTCACATCTCATTCCTCTTTCAACATTATTCCCTCCCTCCCTCTCCAGATGCTTCTCCGCTGCACTCTCTGTTCCCCCTGTCTTCTCTCTCTGTCCTTTATATCTCTTTATTTCCTCTCTTCCACTGGTGAGCAGTCACCAAGCTTGTTATTAGTGCCAGGTCCAAGCCGGCACTGTAATCAGACCCCTGGAATTAGCAGTGGGCCCACACTGGCAGGCAGGCACGACGCTGACAAAACACTATAGTTATTATTGAGGCTGCTGCAATGTTGCAGTTTTGGCAGGAATCCGCTGCTCTCCTCAGAGCCCTGGATCTTGATGGGCTTTGCTAAAGAGAGGCATTGAGAGGTACAGCAGGAGTGTAGGCACCCACCAGAGGCTAAGGGATAAAACACACACTGGATGGCTACCAATGGGAGCATTCAGTGGCACAGGTGGCGATTAAGCACTGGGAGCGTAGCCATATTGGAAAGACAATAGACTGGACATAATGGGGACGTGTTTTTTTATTGGGGGATAAAGATAGGAAGGCAAAGCCTGTTGTATTAGGACAGGGTGTAATAGAAATCCATTTACTTGACAATAACAAGCAATTTAGTGTCACTCAGAGACTCGGCCGCTTTGTGTTTGCTGAATTTACCACGCTAGTTTTCTGTCCCAGAGATCAGAAAATACCAAGTCCCGTGTCTATTATTTCAAACCTCCACATTAACCATGCTTTAAGCAGTTTATTCACCTACACATCACAGCTTTGAAATTGAACTCAACACAGCGGTTTTAATGGAGAGTGTCAGTCTCGGGTCAGATTGCTTTCTGTTGATAATATAGATTGCGTGAACCCTCTGGGATTGAACTTTTCTAGATCAAAAGTACCAAATTGATATCTTAAAATGTTCAAACTCTGTATATACTTATTGGAAAAAACGAAGAAAAAAAAACCCCACACTGACAAGAAAAACATTCTTCAAAGAAAGATAAGAATATGTTTTTGGAGTGAGGTGATCTTATAAATACAGAACAGCATTAATGCATGTATATATAATTGTATTGCTTCTTACATTATGTTATTATATTATATTGTACATGTATTTTATATTTACTATTGGTCTTTAATCGAGCCTCCTAGCCAAATAATTTCATGCGATTGTACTTGTATAACCAAATCGTCTTTGTTAAAATGGATATCTCGTGCCGGTGTCTCTAGGAGTGGATGGTAGGTTGTTAAGCAGGTGGAGTTACTTACAGCAGGGCCCCTTGCGCAGAACCTTGATGCGTCTCTGTGTGTTGCACTGAGCCTTCTCCAGCTCGCACTCGTTGGAGTAGGTTGACGAATCCGAGCCACAAACAGGCGCCACCAAGGATGGACAATCCACTCTCTTGCAAACACACTCAGCCTTGGCCGGGTCAGTCTGGTCACGCTCACATACAGCGCCGAAGCCACACAACATCCCTCTGCAGCCTGCCAGACAGGAAGAAAAAAAAGGTGTTAGGATTGATACGAGAACATCTGATCCTATGAGCATATTGCTCATTTCAAGGTCAGTTGCAGAATCTCAAAGCTGTGTGACCACAAAACTGCACAATGCACAGTTCAGTTTACATGAGTGAATGCAAAGAACGTTTATGGTACGTCTGAACGGATCCACCTCAATATGCGTCAGCCATTGGGGTCTTTGTGCAGAACTCTGCACAGTTCAACACAAATGCATCAGGGCTTAAATGTGATCTTGCCGTAAAGCAAACAGATGCTCTCAATTCATTCAGGGAGAATCTGTCTACCCATGCAGAGCAAGCACAGGGTGGTATTGGTCCTGCTGAGCCTATTGCACAATTTGGAAAAGCTTCAATGTTAAAAAAAATTTGAAAAAGTCAGCAACAACATTAAAATCAATCTACAGTCAGCACAGCAGACTAATGCACAATATTGTGGATACAGTTTATTTTCATCTTCTGAAGAGGCTGCAGTCTGAAACATCAATGATCCACTGTCCAGAAAAGCATGGTAGGGACGGCAACACGAAGACAAACCAAGGTTAGCCAAACACTTCAAGGCTACACAAGTCTTAAGACTTTGATTCTAAAATTCCCTTTGACTACTCAGCTTTGATCAAGTAAGAAACAGCAAACTGTAAACTTTGTCAGAGGCTGCTAAATGTGCAAAGCAAACAGGGTGTACCTGTGTGTGTATGTGCTCGTGTTGTGTGTACATAACATCAACTTAGAGAGTAATTCACCCGTGTTCTGGCAGCTACAGCTGCTGTGGCTCTGTGCCCACTTTGAGGGCTGCTGGGCAGCCAGCTGGCGTGACGTCCTTGCCTCAGCATTGGGGGCGTTAAAAGACATGGCAAGCTCTCACAGGTAGCCAACCTGATTGGAAATCAATGGACGAAAGCACATAAAAATCCACTTTAAAAAAAGAAAAGTGGTTGGAGTCCACTTGGTTGGAGGGGCAAACAACCAGTGTCACTGCTGGGGATATACATGTCCCACACTCACACAGCTACATCACACTATTTCTTATCAGTGGCTCCCAGGCCAAGACTAAATGCACGGCGGCATGTCCACTTGGGCTCGCTGGCAGGTGGCTTTTTTGCAGTACTGGATAGACAGATAGTAAGTCTGGTACACACACACACACACACAAACACACACACACAAACACACAAAATTCTTTGTGTGAAGCACGGACAACTGTTCCAGCATCTGTCCAAAGCATCTCATTCTGTCTCTCTCCTCACAGTGAAGCACAGTGTGTTAACGTGTGTTTGTGTGTGTTTGTGTGTGTGTTTGTGTGTGTGTAGAGTGACAGGCGAGGAGGCTGTTTTTGACTTGCCCACTGTTCCCTGTGGGAGAGCGCCTGACAGCTACCTGAGCTACCTCTCTTTTGTACCAGGGGAAAAAAGAAGTAAGTGTGTGTGTGTGCGCGTGTGTGTGTGAGAAGCTATCCATGAATGCATCTGTATTCCTGACAGCGCGTGTGTGTGTCTGAGAGGTGTAGGCATTAGGTGTCTCACACACATACACGCAGCCAGGTGCTAGCATGAAGGACTTGTCATGACTGGCCCGCTGCTCTGCCAACACTTCTCACCATGAGCTGTGTGTGCCTCTGTGTGTGCCTCTGTGTGTGCCTCTGTGTGTGCC
>CALSCE010009645.1:12075865-12147111 GCA_943593645.1 Bovichtus variegatus
AAAAAAAAAAAAAAGTAGGAGTGATTTAGAAGAGCGATCCAAACTTTAGGAGAAGCAGCTACTGGCTTCGCTGTAAGTTTAAATTAGGCTAAAAGCGGAGGTGGACGAAATGAAATCAGCCACTGTGGGTAACTTTTACGGCCGCTGTATTCCTCTGACAAAACGTACAATCCAGCAAACTGCCCGGACAGAACCGAAAAGCGCCAGAGTGGATCCAGTTTCTGACTGAGCGGAGGGAGCGAGGGCTAAACAAAGTGCTCGATTGAGTTTGCAGCAGAGCTCAGATGTCAGATAAATTGAGGTTGCTCCAGCTGCCACAAGCTTACACTTTGTTAGAAAAGAGTGTAAGTCTAAGGTACGCTCGCCCTCCGAAATGAGCTGTCAGCTCCACATATAAGCGTCGAGCATTAGCGGTTGTAAAAAGGGCAAAGTCACTTGTATGAAACTGTGGGCACAGATGGAAATCATATTACCGGTGATGACTTTCCCGTCTTGATATATGCAACATTGGTATGCATTTCCCACTGGGATTTCACAATAAAAGCACAATATGGGCTGGGGATTTAACCTTAACAGTTTTATAAGCACTGGGATTCTTCAAACTAGCTTTAGAGTGAGAGACTCTCCTATAACACACACATACACACTTATTGAATGCCAAGCGAACACAACACTGCTATATCCTGTGGCAAGAAGGAAAGCAAGAAGGCAATGTTTTCTTCCGTGTCCAGTAGAGCCTCGACTGCTGTGTGTGTGTGTGTGTGTGTGTGCGTCTTTCTGTGTGAGAGCGCGTGAGACCGTACTCTGCACTGAGACAACGCATTCCGAGATTTTTGTCTGCGTGTGTGTTAATGGTCTGTGCAGCCAACGGAACGGAGTGGAAACCTACCGCTGATCCATCCTCTCTAGGATACACAAACAAGCGTGTGTGTGTGTGTGCAACAACAAGTGAGTGCCTGCAGGTGGGTGCTACCTGTTCTTGGGCCGAGTTTAATGATGTGTGTATTTCACCTGAGTGTGTGTGTGTGTGTGATCTTGACACACAGGTGTAAGGCAAGAGAGCAGATGAGCTTCGAAGGAGGACTTTTAATTTTACTCCATTACAGTGAGACACTTCTCCCCCTTTGTCAACACGGGTGTCAAAATAAAAATGGAAATGTGTGAACACAAATGCAACGGTATGACAACAAAACAGGGCTCATAGACAGACATTGATTTCTCTCCCTCCCCGTTCTGTCCCTTTTTCTCTCTCTGGAGCTTATCTATCACACTGCGCACCAGCCAATTTAAATGGAAAACAATTTTAATGTGCGGCAACAAACACATCTCCTGCGAAAGAGACAGTCTCCTAAAAAAAAACATAGCATGGTTTTATATATTAAAGGCTTCTTGGCTGAGTGATTCAGCATCTCACAATGTTTAACACATATGGAGACGCAGATAAATGCTTCCCTTTGTCTCCACAGTCCCGCGCTTGCTCGCCACGCTCATTCCTCAGCCGTTTCTTCCCTTTCTACCTTTTGGAACAGAGTGGGAAGAGAGAACGCGGGGAAGGTATTCATTTCTGAATCATCATCGACTCCACTGCATGATATGTTTCTCCCCGGAGGGCACGCTAATGATCCTTAGCCCGAATGACATATGTCTGAGGCCGATTAGGACGGCGCATCCTGACAACATATCAACAGTGATCATGTCAGGCTGAGTTAGTTCAGCTCCGGTGAGGTGGGCTGGAGACGAGTTTGGAAAGTGAGGCAGCTGGGATTATATCGCACGCATTACTTCACGCGTGTGTGTCGAACTGAAACCTGGAACAAATCTAGCTTCTTTTGGCGCTTCTTGTTTCTTTTCAGAGCTACAGAGACGTAGAACTATGCAAGGCGTTCTGGGCTGCAGGTGAACCTCACTGAGCAATATCCTGTCTCCAAACCTTCATTTTGGAGTCGATAGGAGCCGTCCTTGGCTCAGGAAAACACTCCAGCATGTGTTCCTCCTTGCCAGTCTTTTGTTTTCCTTTCATATGCGGTGCTTCTCTGAAATGATTTGGCTGCTAGTATCTCACGCTGCCTTCAAGCTCCCCTCATAAAGCTCATTCTTCCAAGTCCACAAAGAAATGGACACTGTGACAAAAGCCTCTTTTTTTTTTTTTCCTAAACCTACTGGCTGATTTTGGAAATGATGCGGGACAGAGCTGCCGTACGAAAAAAGAAAAAGGAAAATTGTGCTCATGTCCATGTTGACTTACGTTTGCACATTAACAACAAAAGAATCATTAACACGGTTCTTTTTATCTACATAAAAAGACAACATCAGGTACATGACTTTTAAACATTCATTTCTCTCTTCATAAAGGATACGAAATTCCAACATTGCATTCGCCGCTTTGTCGGCTTGTTCGTTTGTGCTCAAAGCGTTATTAAGATATATCCAAAAGCACTTCAAGGCAGAATAAAGTGACAGCAGTACGTGGGTTTGCTGCTGCTAAACTAGGCAACTGTGTGGAGAGTTTGTCGTTGGAGAAGAAGCCAGCACATTTCAGACGAGCAGCCTTGAAATTTAGATTGCATCAGATTCTCTTTCCATTTAATGGAGTGCCAGACTGCATTAACTTGAATCACTTATGCTAAATGCATTGCTATTCATATGGTAAGTGGTGCCGAGTATGTGTTTTTGTCCCAGTGTGCATTTTATGGATATCTGCGTAGTAAAGATATGAAAAGTAACAACTGCTTTCGTGCGGGAAAATAACACGGAAACAGAGAGAGACCCAGGGGCCTTCTTGCCCATTATGCATGCAGCGTTTTCATTTCCATACACGACAACAGGAGATACAAAGCAGTCCGCTGGTGTGTGTTTATCTGTGTATGCATGTGTGTGTGTGTGTCATCTCTGGTCAGAGCATCCGATGCTGTCCAGGCTACAACAGATATTTAGCTTTGCTGAACAATTAAAGCTGAACATGATGAGATTGTTAAGCGTCTTACAGCAAAACCACAGTGAGAGCGTTTCATTCGGTTCACGTCCTCTGATCATTTCTATTGTGATAATATCCCTGTCATTTCATAGAGACAATTTCCCCACAGACCAGTGCTTAAGCTGCAACAGATCTAATAACCAGCAGCAAAACAGGTTCACGTTAATGCTTTTAATTCTTAAATATTTTGTGTGTCTCTGATAAAAAAAAAATTTAAAAAAAAGGAGTAATAACAAAATACAGTGTACCGATGTATTAAATCTGCCTCGGAAAAAGCTCATCATGGTTTATAAAGATTGATTCGGGATTTAAAGGAGAGTGATTTCATTTGTTTGTAAAGCTGCATTAAGCTTTTGTTTTCAGAACAAACTCAGAGAAGTGGCCTTTATAAACCGTTGGTGTGTTAGCAAGCAGCCGTCTAGTCAGACACGTCGGCAAACACTAGCACACGAGCTAAGCTAGTTGGGGCTAACATTGTCGCTAAAACCACGAGCTAAAAGAAGCTAAAAGCTGTATAGAGCTGCAGAGTTCCTTCTCAGTGAGTGTGGCAGTACTAGTAATCCTTTCACATTACTCATTACTTTGATAATATGCAATATACCGTCCTCCGTGCTTCCCTCAGCTCACACAATCCTAGATTTCCACTCATTCCACACACACTGTTGAGCAGCTCCACTGCGGCGTCTGGTTGTACGGTGTCTTGTTCAAGGACAAGTTACCGAAGGAAGGGAGCGTGTTAACTAACTCCCCCCACCTCCACTTCCCCCATCATGTGTGGTGGCTTCATACCAGAGACCTTACACAACCGCTGGTTTGCTTGTCCCACTCTCGTCTCTTCATCCACGTTTCCCTCTCTTTCCCATCAAGCTTCCCTTCATTGCCGGCACGGGTGTTTTCAATTTGGCTAGCCTTTATTACGTGACCCTACCGCCATACTGATGTGCACACAATCGCGCTGATGCATGGACTATAATGCTAACGGCAGTGAGATTAAATGCACCTGCATGAGCTACCCAGGGGCCACAAGTTGAACCAGTCCATGATGCTTGAGGTGTGTGTGTGTGTGTGTGTGTATATATGTGCGGGGGATGGAAAAAGGGGCGGTGGAAAGGTCATCATGAATAGTACATGAGTGTAGGTGGGGTCAGCTTGTTCAATGTCCATCACCTCCCTGCAGATGATCTCCAGCTGGTTTGGGTGGGGGTTTGTGAGCTGGTCAGACACTGGTGTGTGTGTGTGTGTGTGCGTGTGTGTGTGTGTGTGTGTGTGTGTGCGTGCGCGGTAGCAGGGGCTCTTCCATATTCATGCTTCAACCTTACTCATATGTATTCAGCTCCACATGAGACCATTTACATCCTGGAAATTGGGCTGGAAATAATGGGAGTTGACGTAGGGGCGGGAGTGTGACCTTTGACCCCCACTTTGTGTGTGTGTGCTTGGAGGGGGGTGTTCAAATAAAGAGCCTTGATTGGTGCCGATGGTGTGAATTGATGCCTTGCTTGCAGAAACATTTACGCCGATACAACACCGATGGCTTCAATAAAGAAAGTCATTCTCGGAGCTGCCCTGTCGATTTAATTTCAATCCAACCTCATCGGTCAACACACACGGACAGCGTCTCGCTGAATGGAGGCACGGACACATCTCACTCTGTTTTGTTGCTTTGATATATTTTTTAATATCCATCTTCCCTGCACTGAACAGAATTTAATAACTGATACAGGTCAGGCACACATCTTCAACCATCCGCTCCTTTACTAAAATGAGAGCAATCAGCAGCAGAGCAGGGCTGAGACCTGTGACGGTAATGGCAAAAATGTACAGGAAATTACACCGAAGAATGAAATATAACTGAATCATTGAGAGGTTTTGCTTGTTTTCACTTTTTTACCCATATATGCAGGGCATGAGCAGTTTCTTTTATTGCTTTATGCTCTCTGTAATCACGTATGAGAACGGAATCACAGCTGGCAAAATCAGACTAATTGCTGCTTGAAATTGCTTTAAAAAATAAATTCAAATTAGAAGGAAGCAACAGAGAAACATTTTTAGGTTTAACTTTTTTTTAGGCATATTTTTGGCAAAACCATGAATTCAGAGTGATTATGATCAATTTTAATTGACTCCATGAGAGTGCATTTTACAATAAGGAAGTGATGAATAAGAACATCTCTGTTGTCACATTTATATGATTAATAGTATTTCATGTTGTGGCACTGCACTGGCCAATGTCGGTGAGAGCCTGCCACTTAAAATACTTATTTGTGAGCGAGGTGCAATTCTCTTCCCTCTACATCCACTTATCATCAAATAAAAGAATCGTTGACCCTGCTGAAAATTCATATTTTTCTCATTTAAAAACGTTCTGACTGCACATCTCCGATTGCAAAGAATCTGGAAACGGCGGAAGCATTTTATAGCCGCGTCAAAAGCAAGCCTGATGCACACCACGGTGAAAAATGCGAGACCTCTTGTGAGTTTTAGATATTTTAGCACATCATTTGAGGGATGAATGGAAGACAAAGCGAAACATTAACTCCATGAAATATGGAGATAATAGTTTCAATGTCACTGATCTGAAACCAAACTGACTCAGTGCTCATCCTCAGGAGGGGTTTTCTAATATGCAGGGCCAGTCAAGTGTCAGTGCTGAGAAACGTGTCAGAAAATGTGTTAGACTGAGTTATTATCACCCCAAGGTACAAGAACAGGCAGTACCAACCCCCGCTCTCCCCACACACACACACACACACACACACACACTCCACCTGTAAACGCCTCCTTTCTCTGCCTTCACTCTCCATCTTTGACATTTCAGTCCTCCATTATTAATCTTTACACCAATTCTCTCCGCACGCACGCACGCACGCACGCACGCACACACGCACACACACACACGCACACACACACGCACACACACACACACACACACACTTCAATAATTGATACATTTCCCAGCACTCTGTCTAAAAATAGTGTAATCAACGTTGCCTTATTCACGTCGCATCTTTTCGTACCGGATCCAGAGTCAAGGGCAGACTAAATACTTTGGACGCACAGACTGGAGAAAAAAACAATTCATACCCAACAACCACACAAACACACACATTAATCCACTCCACGGAGGTGAGAGGGATAAAAAATAAAAAGAAGAAAAAAAGAGGGCCTGAGGAAGATGTACAATGTTGCACCTGGGGTATTAATAACACAACACTTCCTGCTCAGCACTGATCCCCTGGTGGGCCCTTAGGCAGCAGCATATGGTCCCACAAACACCCTCATAAAGCCAATGAGACACTATTTATATTAGCTTATGCAATGCAGGGGCAATCCGGCATAATCCTCGACTACCCTTGAGTCCTTATCCGACTGTGGACGATCCAGAGGTTTAAAAACCTCAAAAAGACTCATAGTGGATCGGGAAAACACGGGACGTCAGATGCCACAAGCCCCCTTTTTTTTTTATTAAAGTATATTTAGTGTGTTGAATTCCTTAAGCATATTTCAATGACTATACCGGGGAACTAAATGAAACAAAAGCCAGGAAACGATGAAGAGCTTGCGAGGAAGTTTGAATGCTAACACTTCCATTACCAAAGCTCTTTTGATTTCTTACAGGTGCTATTTCAACACACCGTACCCTCCCACTTCATCTTGTTGAGTTCTACGGAGGTGCTGCTGGGAGAGAACAAGAAAAAATAAAGCACAAGGAGAAGAAGAATAAGAACAATTGTAATCAGTATGCGCGCTGACGTTTTTGTGTGTTAGATGAGGTTTAATGTCCACACCGGTGCTGCGTTTCTTCTGTCTTCACCCACTTGTACTGAATTGTATCCAGTAGTGTAAATGAGATGCTAAATAGCACCAAGAGTAGCAAATTAATTTTTTATTGCAAAGAGTGAAGGTGTGATTACATTACAGAGAGCTCCAATTAGTGCCTTATCTTTCCCCACTGGTTTAAAGTTGAGTATCTGTGTGGAATACGCTATGAAGTGTATTCTTCTCCCCCCCCCCCCCCCTCCAGATTCTTGTGAATCTCGGCATCTTCTAGCACATGGCAGGAGCTCAAACTGTGAATGCAAATGGTGTGCGTGTGTGTTCGTCAGGCCGGGGAGTGGGGAAATCGTGATCCTTACTTTTGATTCAGCTCGGTGATATTGCCTCTGGGCGTACCATCCCAGCACAGTTCACACTGTGCTCGCGTTAGCGTAGTATATCTCTATAATATAGGTTCCAAGTGTGAGGTGCAGCTAAGAGGGATGACTCAACCTGAGTTATGGCTTCACTTCCCACCCGGGCCTACATGTGTTTGCATTCACAGGAAGTAAAGCTGCGTAAAAGCCTCACTAAATGGCAGCAGAGCAGAAACACTGCGATGAACGCTGGTATCTTACTTAGGTATCAACACTGCAAGCTTAATGACTCATCTTTATGTAGGAATATGTGGTGCATATGTTACCTCCATCTGCGGTAGTTCCAGGCCTGGACACATTAAAGAGCCCTCCACTCACATATTCATATAAAATATCTTCTTTTCAAATCAGTATAATTATTCATATTAATATGGAAAATTTTAACTTGCACATTAGCGTCTGAAAGAGGTGTACAGTAAAGGAGGTCTGTCTGACAGCATAATTATTTGACTTTATAACGTTTCAGCTGTGGTGTGAAATTAATTTCAAGAAAGGACGCTCCACCAAGCAACCATTTTGGATTTTTAAGTAAGGAGGAAAACAAGAAGGTGATAGAGGTTTTTTTAAAGATGGGAAAACTTGCACAAAAAAAAGCAATAGACGTGCAGTAGACCAGAGGTTTATTTATTCAGTCGCTCTTTCAAACTCTCAAACCAGAGTTGGTGAGACTAAGAGGGTTTTGTTGAGTTTCACTAAAGTATGTTTTACGATCAGCGAGTTCAAATGACTATTTCTGTCAATGGAGTCTGGTGACTTTGAGGAAAGCATATTTTTTTGTATGTTTTGCACGTTAATAAATTATAATAATTGTCCGACTCCCTGATGATTGGGCGTATTGTTTACATCACCGCCAATCCGAGCTGAAGTCGATAAATCCCTGTGACTGCTGTACCTGATGAAGACTGAGAGATGCTGTTGAAAATCCCAGAAAAAGATAGTAATTGGACCTTGGAGGGTTTTTTTTCTCGTTTTTTTTTTTTTTTTTATCAAAAAGCCAAAGACAGTTTCTAGTTCAATCATTTTCAATGTAAAATGCAAATGGACACTTTATGGTTGCAAAAAAAAAAAAAAACTCTACTGGTTTAGGCTGTAGGCTGTACAACCCCTGGGAGACCACCACCCACTCAATGTGGACTGTAACACCACCGCTCACCCTTTTACTATTTATTATTGTTATTACTGGCTGCTAGTTGTATTACTCCCACATGTTCACTTACTTTATTATGCTGCTACTTATTCTACTAAGGTTGTGTTATATTCTTACTTATTTTGTATTTGCCTCTTTATCTGCACTGTCCCTCTGCTGTTGTAGCGCTGTAAACTTCCCCGCTGTGGGACGAATAAAGGATTTCTGATTCTGATTCTGAGGATAATTCGTGAATTTAAATTTGGTCCTGGTTTTTATTCGATTCGGCATTGAAAAGAGTTTCAGCTTTGAACTAATGTAAACAGGAATGTGTTCATTATCTAGCCTCAAGTGTTGCAATAACAAGGTATGAAGCCAACACTTTGCATCAAACACAACTGTGAGCTGTAGTATTATGAAATTCTCATTGGTTAATCTGTCAAAATCGGTTATTATCTTCAACAGTCTGTATTTGCTTTGGTCTTATCTACGTTGTCGCATTGACCCAAATTCATCCTATCTGATCTCAGATGTTTTTGAGGCATTGTGATCTCCCCGTCCCCCCCCGATCCCCGTCCATCATTATTGGTGCATCCGAGCAAACAGCAGCCGCAAGAAAAAAGAAATAAAACTCCCACACCTTTGCCATGGCTTGCGAGTAGAAACAAAAACATTTCAAATATGTAAACAAAGATGCGTGAATACATCTGCGCTCATGGCCTATATCCTTCTTTAAAAAAAAAAAAAAAAAAAAAAGGCAGCTACATGTTCCCAGAATCTCAGCAAAACCCCCCGATTCAAAACAAGACTATACAGATGGACGCGCAAGCTTTGGTTGAGCTTTTACATCTCGTCTGCACAGCCGAGTCTTTCCGTTTCAAGAAGGCAAAAAGCATTACTGTGATAATCCTGTTTTTCATCATGTGTAATATTAGCTGTGTTTAATCTAGACTGAAAGCTAAATAAAAACGATGCTGAGAATCCAAACAACTGACAGCTCTGGTGTTCCTGTGGGCTGCGTACAGTTCAGGAGAGTGCCCTGGGATAAAGTGAAGTGTGCGATGTCTCTGCTGATTTCTCTTCTTGCTCATTAAAACTTGATGAACCTGAACGCTCCCTCTAAAAGCAGCAGCGGCTCTTTGACAGGGCCTTGACTCCGTCCATTAGCATAATGTGTTCAGTGATAGAAATGGCCAAGACCCTGAAGGAGACAAGAATCTAAGGAAGTTGGGCTTTGTAAAAATCCTTATACCAAGAATCTTTAACTAACGCTCAAACTGTTGGGGCAAAGTTTGCTTTCCATTTATTCATTCCCTGCCATGTTTAAACATATAATCATAAAAGCACTAATCAAAATGTGCACATGAACAATGGGTCAAATGACTATGTTTATTGTGGAAGGTGTTTCTCACAGTGACGGATCACCACACTCTGCAGTTACCCTCAGCTGTAATAAGCTTTAATAATAGTAATAATAGAGGTCCCAGAATTCATTTTGAGAAGTCCCATTATAAATGACACATGTATTGACCACAGGGGTAGCGAACTCGCCTTAAGTTTCCATTTACTTTGTCAGAAATAGAAACAAACGTTAGCCGAGAGGATTGCTTTATAATGAAGAAAATTAAAGAAGATAGTCAACGACTGGCATCCGGCATGTGACGTGAAGCCTGTGCGTGTGCATGCAGTTCATCATATGTCGGTTACAGAGGAACATTTTCATAGATGTCAAACAAACTGAACCTGCTTTTGCAGCACTAACCACCAGGCTCTTGTGCCATTTGCTGCATGTAAAGAACATCATGTTCTGAGTGACAAAGCTTTCCCCCGGTGTTTAGAACAGCACATTTGAAACCTCTGCACAGACTTCGTAATTCACGGTGTTAAATCAATGGACCAGACACGGCAACCGCGAAACAGAGATGAGATCATATGAGAACGTTGCAAGTTGGCAACTTTTAAAAAATTAAAAAGTTCCCTGAAAGCTGCGTCTAAGACAGTTAAATATGCATGGCTGTTTGCAAAATTTAACTTCACGGGGACTTGGTGAGATCCCTCCAAAGACTACCGCAGATCCCAGAACCTTTATCTGAACAGGCCTGCATGGCCACATAATTCACCATGTATCACTGTGTACCCCATATGTGCTAGTGTATGCAGCAAAGAGCCAATTTTGAGCTGGTTTGAGTTTACATAGAAAAATGTATTTGGTCAGTGAGCAGCAGGGAAAGACGAGATATCATCTCGTACTTAAGTTGGCTTTATGGCGCATCCTTTGACAAACACCAATCCCTGTTTGTTTACCTGCATTGGCTTGAGGGTGTGCTGATGCATAATAATGACTGTGTGTGTGCACGTGTGTGTGTGTGTGTGTGTGTGTGTGTGTGTGTGTGTGTGTGTGTGTGTGTGTGTGTGTGAATTTAGTCCCTGAAGCAAGCCACCTCTTATCTCCAACACCATATCTCATCTTTTGCACGAGGACTACTGTGACCAATCGAACACTGCCCCCAGGAAAAGAAAATGTGTGTGCGTGTAGATGTGTGTGTGTGTGTGTGTGTGTGTGTGTTTTGGCTGCCACCTGCCCCTGCCCTGCCTCTCTGTAGCAGCCTGACCTGGGCGGCCGTCTAACAGAAAACGCTGAACCTGGCTGCCATCCTTAACAGCTCCGGTACAGAGCCACTTCAGAGAGGATAGACGAGGAGAAGAAAAAAATACTGAAAAACTCCGTTATCTGATTGAAAGACAAAAATGGGGAGCTTCCCGTCATCACCCAAACCAATCCCTGCTCCTCTCTGCTATAATGGAACTGGTCGGGAGGTGGGGGAAGTGATTGAATCGAAGCGTGGCATCAGATGAACCCAGCATGGCACTGAGGTAATTGCACTTTCTTTGCTGCTTCTGCTCGCACATAAAAGTCTCATTTTGAACAACACAGAATGTATTGCCTCTCAGGGGATTGATGAGTGTTACATGGCTTTGAGTCTCTGAATTAAACTGTAACTGTCATCGGCGTAAATGCATTGACCACATGCTGCGTTTGAGTCCAGCTGAGAGAATACACCAGTGACCATTCAGTCAATGCAGATTTCAGCTCGGCAGATATTGAGTTTTGTTAATCTTTCATTATATAAAGTCATTCAATGATGCTGGCCTTTTATATTCCAGAGAGGGGAGCAGCTGAGCTACTGATGCTGCAATGCATTCTGGGACCACTGAAAAGTGTGCTTTTTATGATAGGCTCCAATTGGACCAACTTGTTTGAATTAAAATTGTCTATCTGCACACACACACACACAGACACACACACACTAAAGGTGCTAAGTCCACCCCTCAGGCTGACACGCCCTCAGCGGCGGTGCAAAGTGGAAGGGATTTCAGGGAGACGGAGGAAGAGGGAAAAAAATTTAAAAAGTGCGGAGGAAGAGGGAGTTAAATCGAAGGCGAATTTCAATTCAGGTCAATTTCTGAACGATGACAACTTAATATTCTCAGTATGCAGGATGATGGAAGTGCTTATATTTGAGTGTGTTCCCACCCTGCCATTCCCTTACTCTCCAAATCTAATTTCTTTCTTTCCCTTCAACTTCGTTTTTCTAGGTCTCCCTCCCTCGCGTCTTCCTTCTCATCTTTATGTCTCCTAAGTTCCTTCCCTTGCTCTTTTATTCCTTACAGGTAATCATCTCTTGACCATCTGCCAGGGTCCTGGCCCGCACATTGGGAACAACTGTGTATCTAACTACTGACCCTTCCCTCACACACTCACCAGAGAGCCTGTGAGCCATAGTTACAGCTTCTTCACCCACAGCAGCAGGAGTGCCACTTTGTGCCCCCATTTCCTCCCTCCAACTACCATCCATGAGCTACATCCACAACTAATGGACTGAATTAGACACACACACGCACGCTATTCACTAAAGTCCACACACATGCATATATGTATTTAACATTTCCTGCAGATATAAACACACCTGGCGGGTCGCGTACCCACAGCTGGTGCGTATCTGTGTGTGAGGGGAAGGTCGTGTGTGTATTTTGGGATGGTAGTCTAGCTCCGTGGTTTGTTTGTGAGGAATGTGTTTGTGTGTTAGTTTTAGAGGGTGTAGAGTACAGAGAGGAGACGGAGAGCAAAGGGATTAAGAAGAAGAATGCACACTGCAAGAAAAACAAAACATCCAGTTTAAGTGTGGGGTCTGTAAATCTATTTTTTTCCTCAAACATTAATTCTGCCATCATTACAGCTGATTAAACACTAATTCAAGCTATCAGGCAATATCTAAAAATCCAAAAACCTCAAGTACTCCCAGTTAATATCGCGTCCTTGAATCAAGCTGCAACTGATGAAGAGGAGGTGGCGTGATCCGACACTTAATTCTTTAAAAAAATAGTAAAGAAACATACTAAAATTGCGGGAAAATGTGTCAACCGGCCGATAGACTTTTACACTTAGATTTTAAGTCTCAGTAAGTTGCTACTGTACGATAAAGTTTTTGGGTTTTTTTTGCAGTGTAGTGACAGGAGACAGCTGTGGGAGATGAGAGCTGTCTGACACCAGTGGGAAATGTCACAGCTAATACACATCACATGTGGAGGGACTCACACTGGACGCCTTGTTTTCATACAAGCGTGTGTATGTGTGTGTGTGTGTGTGTGTGTGTGTGTGTGTGTCTGAGACGTGAGCTCACTCGCAATGAAATTCCACATGTGTGCAGCATGTGGTCAGAGCATGTGTGTGGGAGTAAAGGTCGGACTGAATTTTAGGGCTTTGCAGCCATTTGATACACAACTCATGCAACCGTATACTGTATACTGTATAAAGCAAGGCACACAACTAACACACTCAATACGCTCACGTGTGTACATTAAAAACACACTTAACTGTATTATTACTGGAGTGAAGACGCACAATCTTCACACTACAGCGCAATGAAAGTCATTTCTAAAAAAACAACTAATTTTCTCTTTTAAAAGGGCTACTTGCAAGAGATGGATTAACAAACACTGAAAATGTTGGTTTTTAGTCCCTACTATGGGTCAAGCTCCATAAAACCTGAATATTTCATTTCCCACAATGCAAACCAGCAGCATCTTTTCATCACGATTCCCCCTGCCAGGTGAATTCTAAACTCCCAAGGCGTCAGCGGTCAGTGGCCCTACGCTTCAAACTATGACGTTCTACAAAAGGTGATTAGATTTTTTTCTTGCTACGTTTTTCTTTTACGAAACCCTGCCAGCTATATGTAATAACCATTTTATAAAAGCAATTATCCACTTGAGGCCATAAGTTACAGTAATTTTTACAGCGTCCCTGAGCCGTTGTGAAATCAGCCTCTCGTGGCTAATAGATAATAAGTATTTCACGTACGTGAATTAAGTTAGGTAATGTACAGAGCTTTTCCTAAGTTAAGTTACGTAACTCACTTTGTGAACCTAACCAAGTATTGTTGTTGCCTGAACATAATCATGTGAGAAGTGTATGCATGTAACAAGTGGAAACCCACGCATAGTGCAACACACACAGCGTTTGTCTTCAGTGACACTAACCCCTAATTATGGAGTTACACCTCCATAATTAGGGTGAGTGTACTGGGGTGCATGAGGAAAACCAAGCTCAACTAAGCGAGTGCTGAGCAGATTTACAGACACGTGCACCAGCCTGCCTCTTGGCTTACTATGGGAAACCTTTGACATTTTTCATAGGACTTTTTGTTTTTGTGCTCATCACATTTGTGTGAACGTGGAGACTTACTATTCACACAAAAATAAAAATAAAAACCCTGTAGAAATAACTACAGTACAGAGCTACGCACACAATGAGGCGCGTGTTCATGTGCTGTGTTCAATCAAGAAACGCACAACTTCCATCTTGCTTTTTCTGGAAAAATAAACACAATCGCTAAATTGTTGAAATTGTTGTCAAATCTTCACTCAATTTCTATTTCTCTCCTTCCCGTTCTCTCTCTCTCTCTCTCTTTCTCATTATGGAAATGAGCAAGCAGGCAGATGTGCGAGGTTGTTGGAATACTAAACACACTATCTATTTGTTCTCTCTCGCACACACACTCCGAGGTGTAAGGCTAAAAAACTGAGGGCGATGTAATGTTATGATGAGTGAAATGCATGGGGAGTGAACAAAACAATACACGCACAAAGCCAGCCTTGGGAGGAAAATTAATTCCCCTCATTTGCACAAAACATCCTTTGTGCTGGTGTAAACTATTCCTTCACACAGAGGGACAGATGCAGTGGACAGATAGACGGATACATAGTCAGACAGATAATGACTCGTCTGGATATCGTAGCTGTTTTCCTCCTCGCCACAGTTGCAGCGCGGTGATTGGTTTTGAAAATTGAATGACAGCAGAGATGAAGAGCGTTCTCACGCTGACCTCCTCAGTGATTAATTTTATATATTTTTTTAAACTGAATGGCTGGTTATCTCCACGGCTGACCACACACATAATATTTTACATATCCGCACGAGTGTGGTGGAGTATGACTTTTAACGTCACTACCTTTCAGCTTCCAACTTGTAATTTGATTTTGCTCGCTCACCTCTTCTACAAGAGCAACAATTCGTCTTGGCGTAACTTCACCTGACTATACTATGAATTGATAAATGTACAAGTTGGAAAGTTGGAGATAGAATAGTTGGCAAGGTATCAACACGATGACATCAACAACTAGATGAGTTTCCGTGTTTGGCACGATGGCGTTTAATCTCCCTGACAACCTATGCAGTCTCATTGAGCGCAAAATCCCCAAAAAAACATTTAATTCCTTTACTCATTAGTTGACTTGCGAGCTAGCTAACTTACCACATGGCACGTTTCACACTGTATGTATTTGACAAAACAATGGCTAATGTCTACTTATGTTATGACAGAATGTTTGTTTCTATCTGCACAGCTCATGGTAAATACAGCCTGAGCAGATAAGCACCAATATTTCCATTGTATTCCTGCTATTTCCTGTTAATTCCTATAAATGTACTATTGGATTCCCATGGAATATATCTATACCTCTATACCTCTTCCAGTAAAAGTTCCATCCCTTATTATATATGACTATCGAATTCTTCTAAGTAATTTTCTTTGTTAGAGGGATTTTTCTTTTTCCTTTTGAAGTAAACTAATCTTGATAAAAGATCTAGAAGGATGTGTTTTTTCTTTTGTGCATAAAACATAGCCATTAAATATGAAAGGTATCACAATGCTGTCTTAAGAAGTTGGCAAAAGAGGCATATTCAATACACACAATATCTGTATATTCATACATAGACGTAACCATCCAAATCACTCTTTGTATTCAGGCTGGATGAATGCCACAAGGTCCTGAGTGGGGAGATTGCGAAAGGAATTATTATAGAAAAATTCTTTATTATACTCAAACAAATTTAAAAATGAGGTTGATATTGTAGAATAACATTCGCGCAGTATCTGAAAAGGATTTTGTCTGCCTTGTGTGTCTGCCTCATGAAACAGTCAAAAGTCAATGCCTCTTATTCCCGTCTTACACCAGAGTGTGGTGGCTCAATGGCTGCTATGTGTTCAAATGAGTAAACCATAGTCCAGTGGAGTGGAAAACCAGCAATCCCCAGCCCAGCAAGTCCAGAACTTACAAATACGCTTATATAGTGTAAATAAATGCCCCAGGATCATGCATGAAAGCTATTTTTGACTTTGACAGCTGGGTAAACAGTGTAATGTGTCTTTACCCTCCACTATGCCCCTGGCAGGCTCCGTGTCAGACTCCAGCATATAATACATAGTCTCCATTCACTACCCCAGCTACAATATATTCTGTACATTATCTGTATTTCTTTACCCTGAAGGAAAAATGTGAGCAGGAACATTGAAATAACAGTCATTTTACAGTCTTTTTCTCTCTTTGTCTCGACATCATCTGCCTGTTTCGCTCTCTGCTATCGTGCAAATCTCAGCCCAGTGAGAGGGCGGCAATCAGCAAGGCACACTTGTGTGTAAATGGTGTCGCTGACATGCTGTAGGGCCATGTGTCAGTGTGTGTCCAGTGGAGCGGAACACACGCACGCACACGCACACACACACACACACACACGCACACACACACAGATTGTGGTTGACGTCAGAGCTTCCAGGTCCGGAAGTCACAATGAAAGGGCATGACAACAAACACATGTAGGGAAAGAGCTACCCCCCCTGTGTGTGTGTGTGTGTGTGTGTGTGTGTGTGTGTGTGTGTGTACGAGCAGCGCATTATGAAGCGACTGTTTACCTGAATGGAAGTATTGGGCTTTGCTGAGACCCCTTGGACGGGTCAACAAGTGGCTGCATGTTTGGTTGCCATGCCAACCTTCAGTAAAAGTACTGGTTCAGGAGATAAACAAACCAACAAACTCAAAACTCCACTTTAAAATTGATTATTTGAGGGAGGCAATCGGTTCATTTCACCCTGTAATGTATGTGTCGGGGTCAGGTTGAGGGTGGAAGGTTCAGAATGGATAGATTCCTGCCCCCTCCCTGTGTAAGTGCCTCCAGGAACACACACACACACACACACACGCTCACACATACACACACACACACACACATTAATACAGCAGACACGGATAAAGGTTGATACGAACTGTAAAATCGGATGTTCGGGGTTCTGTAATGCGTGCGTGCCGTGACTATATGTGTGTTCTTTCCTGCACATATCCTGAGGTTCAACAGCAATCTTTAAACTACATTTCAAGCTGAGTGAAGAAAAACAAAAAGCAAGGGTTGAAATGTTCAACAGAGAGCAAGAGTGTGTGTGTGTGTGTGTGTGCACGGTGGAGAACAAGAGAGCACTGAACTGCAGATGCCTGACTTTCACAGCAACCCTTGCCTCTGCAGAAAGCCACGACATATACAGTATATCTGTGTGAACAGTGTATTGTCAGCACAGCACAGAGCAAAATGCTCCAATGACTTCCACTTCTTAATGGGAACAACACTGACTGTGATCCAGGACTCGACTAATAGCGGAATATCACAGCGCAATATTGTTCGGCAACACGACAGACCACTTATTTTCCTCTAATTAACAACCTGACAAATGAAATTTGTCCCACTGGTTACAATTCCCTGCGCGCTAATTTTCTGACACTGTCACCCAACAATTAAATCAGCACCTACACATCACAGATTAAAAAAACGGAACGACAACTGTGTCCTGATTTAAAATAACCTGCTGCCGTGTTAATGAAAAGGAATGAACGACGAGGCCTTTCTCTGGCGCTGAATGGCCGCAATCGGCGTCACCATGCGAAGAACATAGAGAGCTTGTTTAAAGCGATATTGGTGCCATTCTGCAAGCTAATTACTTCCAATATATGACAAAGAGCTGAGGAGGGGTGGGCTTACAACCATCCCTCTGCACCACCACGCTGAGCGATAAGGGCTTCGATAAGCAGCGAGAAGCCATTAATTGCTTGCATGGATTCATACTGTCGATGGGGTTTTGTTTATCCCGCTAACGCCATTCTTTTTTTTTGAATTTCATTTCCGAAACTCGTCATACTGGAAATTAGCTTAATTTACTATTATATTGTTTTTCTTTTACTCTCTTGCTCTGCCATGAGGAAGAAGAAAATCAATCGAACAAAGTTTGGATGAATTTGCGTTGCGACTAACGAGGCAAAGTAAAAAAAAGTTGCCATCACAGGAAGCTTTCATCGCTGTCGACGTATATTCATGAGGGAAATATGTGCTAAAGGCTGCTCTGAAGAACGCACAATGAAAATTGATTTGCCTGCAATTTGAGGCTGGCTTTTTAACATTTCTATGGCGGCAAGAGGACGTTTAAAAAGACGAATCGGAGCCGATATGTCGGATTGCGATACTCCAGATCTCACCTTTGTCAAGCTTCTATATAGCAGAGAGGCCTGATGGCAACAAATCCGACATGGCTATCACGGGTGCTGCCTGACAGCTTCCAGATCACAGCTGCAGATAGCTCAGCGTGTTCTCCGTCCACATCAAACAACTGCTGAACATTACAAGGTCTGAGTTCCTGGAATAACCTGCATCAACAATCGGCGGGAGTTGCTCTGCAGCCGGGGGACATATCAAAGCAAACCCACATTGCTAACTGTGGCAATAATCACTCTGTCATAGGGAATCAAAAGAAAATTGTGCTGCATTTTACAGCTCCGGCCCACTCAGTTCTCTCCTTTCTGCCTAATACTTTTGTTTTTCTCTCTTTGGACTACAGCTTTGAACCTATTTTGGCAGATCAATACTGGGTAAGCTGAGGTGAGGCAAGAGTAGGAACGCTGTCATGACGGATGGTTAGACATGGGGGGGGGGGTTGACGAAACCTGGCTAATTCCATTGCCTTTCACCTTTGTTTCTGAAAAAAAAAGAAGAAAAAAAAAGCACTGCTTACTGAGCCGTTCAGACGCTCATGTAAGCATCTGCTGAGTCCACAGACAGGAAAAGAGACAGGCTACCTTGACCGAGGTGAGGATACAGAGTTCAGCTGTGCAATTTGAAAGCTCTGTGTACTTTAAAAGGGCAACAAACTTTTCTGTTGATAAAGTCAAGGCTGCCCCCCTCCGCTTTTCCCCTCACCAGGCTCCACAATAGCGGGCTAACAAGCTGCTCTCTGGTAAACGCCGGACATGACAACTCTGCTGTGAAATCGTAATCCTGGAGAGGAAACTTTACTGTGAACCTTTGATATCTTGATGCGAGACATTCTCAGCCGGTGCCCCCACCCCGGCTAAAAGATGAGGTAGATATTTTGCCTCTCTTGTGTGAAATCTATGATGTGAAATGATTTAATTAAGATAGGGCGAGGAGCCATAATTAATTCTGCCTCTCTCCGAGTTAGGCTTACTGTCAAGAACACAGGAAAAGGCTCCGGTAGAATAAATTACAGGAGAGTTGTGTGCGTGTGTGTGTGTGTGAATCCACACCCCACACACACACACGTCTGAGGGGGTAATGGATGTGGAATGCTTAGTTACCTTATTCTTCCAGAGCTGACAAAGAGTTATGTCATTTCTTTAAGAAGAGGTAGTGTTCTCAAAGTGTAAGTATGCCCGCTGGCACTTTTTTTTTTTAAGGCATCCCACCCTCTTAGATCACATCCAGGGGTTTATTTTGTCTGTCAGTAAGGAGCATCCTCTGGGGAACACCGTCAGGGACAAATGCAAAATAGAAGAATCCAGGCGAATGGGCTCCTGCCAGGCAGGCTGTGCTGGAGACGGCTACAGTCGCAGAGACCTCTGAACTGACGCTCTTTTTCTTTAGAAGTCTCGGGAGTATTTTTGGATCTTATTTGGCCGGTGTTTAGGCACCCAAGGTTGTAATGGAAATGAAATGAAGGATAGCTCCAGGGTGCCGTCAACACCTGGTTTTACTCTGAGCCTGAAGTCCTTGAGACAATTGAAGAAGTGAATCTATTCTTTGTCCTTGTTCAATTACAACTAGATTTGGCATAAATCACGCGACATAAACACCCGGCCGGTTAAGTAATCTCTTCTTAAATCTCTAATAAAAAACGACCAGAGACGGTCTAATGCCACTGCAACCTTCCTCTGCCCTTGACCAGAGCACAAACATGATTTCTCTGTATGTGGTCGCTGACAACTGAGCGCCAAGAGCCTCATTCATCAAGCATTTCTGCAATACTAATCTCTCAAGCTACGAAATTCTCGGAGCTTTCTATCTTTTGCCAAACACGCAACAACTGTCTTATTATCAGGAGACGACAGGCAATAATGAGTGTGGCCTGAGCCCAAGCAACTGCTGCTCTGAGCTTTCAAAGAAAGAGCCTAATTAAAGGCTGCTTTGTGACTTTTGTCACTTTTTTTGACTGGTGATTATAGGCTATTCATTGGGGAGGATTCGTCAGCTATTTGCGGGAGGCACACACCATAAATATCATCTAAGAGCTTTGCTTATGTTGTGCCGAACCTGCATTTTTCCCCAGCGAGTCCCAAGATTCCCCCGCTCTAATTTGCAGAACAAATTCCTTTACTTTCAGCAGAATCTCCTCACGCTAATAAGGACGTCTCATCAACGGCAGTTCAGAGACAAATTAGGCTGTTTAAAAATGCAGACTCCTTGGTATCTAGTCTGTGATTTCCTGTAATGAAGTACTGGGGAGCAGAGCATCCTTGAGCAATGAGGACAAGTTCAGTAGAACAAGGCCTTTAGTCTTTGGAGCACTTTTGACTAATGGCAGAGCTATATTAGCTCTCTGCTGGTCTAGAGCATCTTCTAAAATTGCCCATCCACCTCTACTAAAGCCATGCATCTCCAAAAAGTGGCCTACTGTCTTATATGGGCCAACTCTAATTGTCTCACTAATCTCTCCCGCGTTAAATGACCCAGAGAAACTGCGTCCCACTGGGCAGGCTTACCCCGCTGATTGGAGACTTTGCCTTTTGTTTTCTTTGGCATATTAAAACAGCATAGGCTGCTGATGTAAAGCCTACAGAACTATTGGAAATGTAATTAAGGGCTAGCAGCAGCTTTTAAATGGTTGACTAGTGCAGAAACAAACGGTGCCCCTCAGACAGCAAAAAGTTTAATACATGGGAAATGAGTGGCTCAATCGATAAGCAGTTATTTCTTTTGAAGGGGGAAATTCAATGGAAGACAGAAATGGGCTGCTTCGCTGCCTGCACACCGTTTCTAATTTTCCCAGTGGAGAGCCAAATTTTATGGCAATATTTGCTTCGTAAACAGACAAATAGAGACCTCTCTGCGAGATATAATCATTTGTCAAGTCAATTTCATCTGCCATTAAAACAAAAACCAATAGCTGCTGTAAACTGTGCCGGCTCCAATTGAATCTCCAGTGTTTTGTGATATGAGGCACAAAAGAGAAAAAATAAGACATCTTGCACACTCCTCTGGTGTTGAGGTGAGGCCGAGTTGAGAAATGCTCCAATCAAGGACAATTATTTGTTGAAGCCAAACGCCAGAGCCATTTCACATCGACGGTGAAAAGCTTATTGTTCCGATTCTGCCAGACAATCACATTCATCATACACCACCTCTAATTTGATACATTTTTTTAAGATGACATTTTTTCGCAAACTGCCTTTCCAAACAAGCTGGCCTATGGGGCGAGTGATTGAGCAATTACCAGAAACAGATTCAGAAAGCCCCCACTGTGGACTTTTGTGCCTGACATCAGCTGGCCGCCTGGGATCATTAGAAACATTTTCTCCTCCTGTCTTCGCCCTCCAAACCTCTGGCTTTGTAGCCGGCACACAAGCAGGATGATACAACACCGTTAGAACTGGTAGGAGTCCGTCCCTGTCTGTCTGTCAGTGCAGTAAAAAGAAACTACGACACCAAAGTCTATCAAACACTGTTTCACTGTGCTGCCGCTGATAAATATTCATGATAGCAGCTTGAAAACCAGCTGTTTTCCTCCAATTAAAGCTTGCAGAGATCCACTGTTTTTTTTAATTAAAAGCCGAGCCAGAAAACAACTGAAACAATGCAGCACCCATTGCAAAGATTTATATGTGTGTGACGTGACGGGAACTTGTAGCTAACACGGGGAGGTGATGGGTGCTGCTCTGAGCTCCTGGCCTACAAACCCCCAGCCTTAGGTAATGTGGTGTGGAATACCCAGGGAAAGGGGGGGCTATTATCCCATTAGACCCTATCAGACGGATGTGAATGCTGCTGTGGTAACATGTATTGAACATCAGCCCAACTAGCCGTGCGGAGCAGATCAAATCAAGTCATCAAAAGATCCTTCTCACATCAAAGCCCTTAGCAGACCTGGCCACGTGCCTGCCATACCAACTGTGCACAGACAAAAAGCGGAGCAGCCAAATCTGGCACAGGGCACAGGCGGCTGCCCACTTCAAAAGGCAGGGATCGTCTGTCTGAGGTCATTATTCGCAGGTACAACCCCAAAACACCAGCGGTCAACGAAGGCGAGCAGAAAGGAACCACAGAGGACTTACCATCAGGAGGCTGGGCGGGTGTGAAGTGAGGAGGTTTGTCTGAAAGAGATAAAAGAGAAAGAGAACGAAATGGGTTTTTAGTTTTGGGGAGATTCACAGACTTCCCAGGGGCGCAGGCCAAGTAATTGAGTTGGTACAAAAAAAAAAGAAGAAGAGACACATTGGGTGTACAGGCTTGGCTTTTCTATCTAACACATTCTAATGCAGTGACCTGGCCCTGCAGGGCCCAGCTGAGCTAATCGACAGGAGTACATTTCAGAGATAGGGTTATCATTATTGTTTTGTCATTCATAGATTCCACGGTCTTCTCATCCCAAACCACACCACATGACTTTTAATATTATAAGAGCACATGAGAATTGAAAAACACACGGGAAGGGATGTGTTTTTGTTTTGGGTTGAAAAGTGTAAGATAAGATTTGAAATTCCACAGCAGTGATAACATGCAGTACATCAGTGGAAACGTACACACACACACACACACACACACACACAGACACAGACACACACACACGCAACCTCCTCAGCAACCATATGCAGAATAAATCAGATTTTCTTTTCTCCCCCTTAATATATCAAATGACATCATGATACTCTCTTGGTCAACACACGGCAGACGATGACATAAGGCCTGTCGGCCTAAGGAGCCATAAAACAAAACCTGTAGTGTCAAATGTCTGCGTATGGAGTAACACTCAGGAGAAAGATCTCATGAAACCCGGCCGCTTTGCAGTTTTGACACCTTAACGCTGCGAAATGAGAACAGCGTAACCAACTTATGTAAATGGATCAATAACAGTTTATGTAATGGAGATGCATGTAAAACATTTAGTTGGTTTTCATATTTTTTTTTAGCGAGGGGAAGTAGGGGATATTGTTAGTGACAAAACAAGCACAAACGTAATCAAGGCTTAACGTTTATTTGTATCGTCGATTCATCTTTTCTTTTTCCCCCAATTTTTTTTTTTTCCCCGATTATACCATTCATTGTTTAAGCTACAATTTGCCAAAAAGTTGTAAAAAAGCAATTTCCCAGAGCCTCAGGGGATGCCTTCAAATTGCTTATATTGTCCAACAACAACGAACCAAAACATAATTAATTTGAAATAAAAAGAAAGAGAGAATAGAAAAGAATCAAATCCTCACATTTGAGAAGCTGGAACCAGAATATATTTGGCGTTTTTGTCTGCTAAACGATTGGTCGCCTATTTCAGTTGTGGTAGATTCATTTTCTTCTTGGTTGGCTAATTGATTAAACAACTAATCCTATCTGCCGGTTGGTAAGCTTGGCAAAATGAAGCAAAGTGTAAACAGATACCAGGGGGCGTAAATCACAAGTTTCATCACAATACGATATTATAAATCGACAACAACAGGATATTTGCTGATATCACAAAGTCTGCCGCGATATGATTGCAATTAAATCATATGCCCGTTCAACACGATCACTTACATTTACATCGACTCACCAAAAGCAACTACAATTTTGAATTTCGGTGTCACTATTTACCAAAGGAACCTCACCAAATGGAAAGCCTCTCACGAACACGATGTGTTCCGCGGAGGCCATCATGATACGGCGGTCACAGTGTACCAGGGCAGTGGGGTACCGAGAACAACCCAACCAAACCACCATCTGCACTCTCGCAATCAACTCGGCTGTCTGACTCACTAAGCAGAACTCCGGTTGGTTGTCAGAGCTGCCAGCACCGAACGTACAGACACACACGAACACACACACACACACACACACACACACGTGTAGCCGCCCAGCCATCTCTCCGATGTCTCCTCACTGTGAGGGATAATGAGGAAGATAAAACACATCACATCAATTACCCCGCTAACATATTTTTCCGGGGCTCCATCAACCACTGTGCCAAAGCCTTTCTCAGGACGTCTGCGATACCCGTCGGCGTCCCAAGACACAGCTGAGTTTTAAATTTAGGCTCACTTAAAATTGCTTGTCAACAGCCAGGGCTTCGGGGGAGAAAGAGAGAGGAAGTGTGTGTGAGAGAGAAAAAATGAGGAGAGGGGAGAGTAGAGGCGAGGCTGGTGCTAGAGGTGAATAATGAAGTGTCGGCTGAAGCTGTTTCCCAGTCAGTCATGACGGTAACGGATTTCCATCTGGGGGGGATTTCAAGAAAACATATAAAACGAGTGAAACAGAAATTGACATGAGGGAAATATAGAAGTTCTGCTGAGAGCGAGTGTAAAGGAGCACACACGAAAACAGACGGATTCACACAGGCTGTGCTTGCCGTCTCGCATTCGTAAGCATTCCTGAACGCACACGAGCAAACACACACAGGCGTATTGTCGCACAAGGCGAATCAGAAAGCCCGACAGAGAGGGTGGCGAACAGAGTGCCGGGTGACGCTAAACGATTTCATCACATTTCCATAATGAAAAGGACAAGATAAGGTCTTTCCATAAACATATCAGCCTTTCCCATCTCCCTTTGCACCTGGCAAAGCCTGTGTGAGTTCCCGTGCCTGTGTGAATGTCAGAACATGGCCATCATTCACCTTATATCTTCGGCAAATCAATATGTGTCTGACTGTGACATTTAGCCATGTGCGGGAGGAGGGATGTGTGTATGTATCACTGAATGTGTGTCATCTTCCCTATTGCTGTGGTTGATGTGTAGTCATACAGAATGATAAACCAAGTGCGTCTGTGTGTGGGCTCTGTTGGCAGGCGGTGGGGTTTTAGGGGGGTTACTGTGTGTGTATGTGTGTGTGTAGACATGCTTCACCCCATATGGTGACAATAGAAATAGCAAATCTGAGGTTGCACGGCTCCTCTCACACCCCTCCTCCCTTCACACACACGCACGCACACACACACACACGTCACCACTATCACCATCCTATCCAGCTGTCCTTGTGGCCACATGGTGAGGGCTTTTGGAAGTATAATAGAGCCCCTTTCACTTCATCAGTTTCTCCAGAGCACATTTCTTTTCACTCGGCGTGTTGTGAGAGGTTTTGATTGGCCCGCTTTAACTGAGTTTGTATTAAATCTGATAGAATCTGTGTGGCCGAAATTGATTCTATAAACACGGAGAGGTTACAAATGATCCCGTCCAGCTCCGGGGTCCACCAATTAGAATGAGAAGGAAAGACTGACAACGATGATGGAAAAACAACAAGCGAGAAAAGAAGACGAATGCAATGAGGCGCGTGTAATGCAGCGGCGTCCTCCGGGCTACGGGGACTTTGCCTTGTACATAGCTGAAAAGTCAACAGCCTGATAACAGAAAAGTCCGGGAAAAAAAAAAAAAAAAAGGTTGACATGGAACAACAACCATGACTAAAGAGTATTAATGAACCTCTCCACTAAAAGTGTTGCTCAAATGCCACTTCAACCCCAATTTGGCGGCCTGAAAATGGCCGTGCTTATTTAACTTATTTACTTACTCATTATGATGAGCATATGATTATGTGGCAAAAGTCTTGCATAAATAATAGCCCACTTTGGAGAGTTGAGAGGAGTCTCACCTTTAACACAGTCTAAACTGGCAAGGCACTCAGAAATAGACTTGTGCAAGTCTGTGAGAGAGTGAGGAGAATGAATAAGTGTGAACACAGGCAGGCAGATGCTGAAGGTGTGCTGTTGGTGGAGAGGGAAGGTAGCATATGCTCAGGTGATGTCATGGAGTCACTGTTGTGAAGGCAAACTCTTGGTTCTTTAAGGCTAAACCCTGCAGTGGGTTGTTCTGAGTGTCCAATCTCAATACTTTTTAATACCATTTTGAAATGAAATAAGACTTACAAATTAAGTTGTCACCACAGTTGAAACATTTTCAAAAAGGCATAAGGTTTCACAAGAGACGAACTACAGCTCGTCAGAAAACTGTCTGACCCAAGACTCTACTGTGATGGTCACCATCAAAACTGCCGCCAGAAGCTAAGAGACACAAATATTACGCTCTCAGTGAGCCACTTTACTTTAGATATGCAGTGTGGCGAGGCAAAAAGACATGTTTTCATCCTCCAAAGGCATTGAGTCGCCATTTAATACTTCATCCCGCCGGTCAGAGTAAATGCCAAGTCTTTGGAGGGGAGATATGAAGCAATTTCGCAAGCCTGCAGACACAATCAAGGAAAGGGGGGCTGTGACTTTAGATGTTGTGATGTCCCTACTTCAAGTGCAGATAAGGCTGTCATGAGAGGTAAAGTGAGCTATATGGAGTATTTGTTCCAACAAGGACATTTAAAGCAAAAACTGTGTGGAATGTACGAGGCAAAATCATTTTTTCAATTTAATTCCGTCTAAAAGGCTGCACCAATACCTTGGGTTTAGGGCTTATGGCAAGCGTTCTATTGCCAAGCAGTGAGCCATAGTGTTAGGAAAGTAAAAGTGTGTGTTTCTGTCGAACCAACGTACAGTTGTTGAGGAACAGGAGCACCGCGAAGCCCAGTGTGGATGTGGCCAGCAGGATCAGACAGATGTTGCAGGGGATCATGAAGTAGCGCACCACCAGGGACACCTTGTGCTGGTACCTGCGGTCCTGCTCCTGTGGCGGTGGCGAAGGATAGTGGCACCCGCTCATGCTCCACTCCATTGACCCCCTCCCCTCCAGGGTGGAAGAGAGGACAGGGCGAGGAGGGCGACGAGGGGTGCCCAAAGACCCGTTGGAAAAAATGATGGCGGTGGGGTAAGGGCCGATGGAGATGAAGATAAAAATAAAAATCAAAGAATGCACGTAATGGTCGGTGTTTCAGCTGCGGTTCCAGCTGTGCACCGTGGACAGGACCCGGTGACCGTTTCTTTTAGAGAATCGCAGCAGCAAGCTTTCAGCGGTTTCCAAGCAACACATTTTTAGAGATAATAACATCCATTTGGGGAAAGAGGACAGACAGGGGGGACAGGGATGTTGGACTCCTACAGCCCCCCACCTGTCCACCCGACCTCCATTCTGCGGTGCCCGATGGGAAAAAGGCCGACTAATGGGCTTTAAATCTGTGACTATGTGTGCGCGTGCTGTGAAGTGGTTTATACTTACAGTGCAAACATGTGTGGATTTAAGTGGGTGGTGGTAATGTGTTTGTAAATGTGCGTCAGTGGGCTTTTGGCATGTATGTGTGTGAGATGCACATAAGCCAGAATTTGTGCGTTAGGATGTGGGGGCTTTGAATAGTCAAATATCCACACAGAAAACTTCCAATCAGGCCGACAGTAAATCCACAAATGAAATCCTCTCCTATCCTCCGAGTGACCCCGACTGGTGACTGGACGGACGTGAAGGGGCTCTGGGGATGCAAGTCTCCGAGAGCACTCCCCTCCTTTCCTTGTCGAAAACCTTCACGCACCAAGCCAAGGTCTGGTGCTCACCAACAACATGTGTCACAAGTATTTCCCTAAAAGGTGACAGCCGAGCATCTTTTTAAGCCTCCCTGTGGCTGTTGCCTGTTGGGGCAACAAAGGTTAGCTGCTCCCCTGAGCAATGATTTGCCCAGCGCGCCTCTCTCCACACAACTGCTTCTTTATATCCACTGGACTGACTCCTTTGGCTTATGGTCTTGGAGCGTCTGTCACGGTGAAGAGATATGCGACCACGGCATGTAAGATCCGTCCAAACCTGACACCGTCACCGGAGCAACTTGTATCTGCTGTGGCGTGATTAGCAGGACGGCTGGAAAGCAGCTGGCTGCCGCTCGCTACACCATATGCTCCCGGGGTTCGCGGATATGGTTTGTTTTTCCTCCCCTTCTCTCCTGTTAGCCTGCCACTCCTCGGTTCAATAACCTCTATTCCCGGCGAGTCTCGTGGAGTGGGTAAGCAGCTGCCCCCCACCCTGCTGGAGCTCTGGGGCCGAAAGCAGGTCAGAAGAAGTGGCAGAGAGGGGGAAAAAGTTGGAGAGGAGAACGATGGCAATTCCCTCTCGACCTGTCAGTGCAGAGCCGTCTTCTCCCCCAAGCAGCTATGGATGAGCAGCGAAACACAGAGACGCTCTAAATGAATGAACTCATGGAAAGAAAAGGAGAAAAACCCTGTGTGTGATCAGAAATCAACCAAGAAGCTTGAGGCGGAGATTTGTTGGGCTTTCTTCCCTCGTGTCAGCACCCTGACAGAGAATCCCAACCAGATAGAGAGAGGAAAAGGTTCTCATTGCGCCCTGATCCTCGTAAGACTGAGGTTGATTTAGCTTCTTCTCTTTCTGCCTTTCAGGAAAGAACTTGTCCAGTTTTTTTCCTTCTTTCTCTGGTGCGTCGCCTGTCTTTTATACACTTCCTCAAGCATCCAGTCCCTTTTTCACTGGGTTGTCTTAATCCAGAGGCGCTCCCAGTGTCCTGGCCGAGAGGATTTATGCACCCGCTTCTCCTCTGTGGGGATCCAACATTCACTGGCCGCCAAAACAACAAATTAGGCTCCGGGTATTCATAGCGCGCTTAATCCCCAGGCAGCAGGTAGTGGTCCCAGTGTCAGCGCACTCAGTCAGCCAGCTGAAGCAGAGCGGAGTGAGTCAATGAGAGAAGTCAGCAGACAGACGCAGCAATACACAGAGAGAGAGAGAGGGAGGGAGAGACAGAGAGAGAGAGAGAGAGAGAGAGAGAGAGAGGAGGTAAACGTGAATGAGGAGAAAAAGCAGCTCCTGACACTTTGGTCCACCTTTTCTTTTTCTTTTTTTTTGTCTTTTGGAGAAAACAGCAGCAGTGTGTCGCTGGTTTCCCAAACACTCTCCTCCTGAGCGCTCCTCTCTCAGCCCTCAGCCAGCGGAACGGATGAGCGCATAATGAGAGTGAGAGAGATAGTGCAAGAGAGGGAGAGCAATGGGGGGAGTGGTTGAGGGGCCGTCTTTAACAAAGGCAGAGGGGAGGAGGGGTTGGAGTTTGGTGAGGGAACGTGAAAAAAAGAAAACGAGCGAGAATAAAGGCTTTGGGGAATAGTACTGGAGTCCTGTCAGAGTGGGGAGGGGGGCAGCAACAGTGCAGCAGCAAAACAAAAGAGGGCTACGGTCTGGGGAGATGTCAACCAACTCCTCCATTTGTTTATAGCCTAATCAAAAGAAAGTCTCTTTCACAAGAGCTGGAGAATTTCTACTAAAGATTTAATGAGGCAAACTGAGAGAAAATAGGCCTGCGGAGGGAGGGAGGGAGCAAAACTTAAATACATTAAAGTCAATCACTTATTGAGTCTCTCCAAACAGCCTAACCCACTTGTTTTTGACCAGAATATGTGCCACCAGTGCAGAGAAAAGCTTGAGGAACCCCACATGCGTTCCAAGCTAACAAGCCAATATTCAATTAATTAGCAATCCCACTTGGACATTTCTCTCGGACTCACTTTCGTGACACTTTCCCTCCCGTTAAATCATATTCAGCAGATCTGGCAAAGGATCTGAGGCGGAGACATTTGCATCCATTTCATGGCATGTAATGTTTTGCCCCTTTTTAAAAGCAATGCATTGTTGCTCTACTAATGTGGTAATGAGGTCAGAAAAGAGGGATGCTTACACTGCTTTAGCAAGACCCTGCATCAATATCTACTTTGAACAAATTTAACAGCAGCAGGCGCCAGATGCAAGGCGGTATCTATCATCAATTATTTAGGGTTTTTTTTTTCACTCTATCTATCTGCGTCTCCATCTCCGCTGCACCCCCCCCCCCCCCCAACCCCAACCACTCTCTGCTTTTCACAAGGGTGCACACAAGCATACACACTGGCGGTGATGCACAGTGTCTGCATCCACAGAGGAATTGCATGAATGCACACACAATTGCCTTTTCTGTCTAATAGATGCACATAAACACAGCAAAATGGCTCCCTCTGTCTTTTTTTGTCTCTATCTGTTTTAAGCCCACAAGCTCACACAGCTTGGACTCTCTCTCACACACAGACACAGACAGGTAGGTGAGCTTGTTTTCCCCCAAAGTCATTTATCTCTTTGGACAGGGTGTTCAGTCATTCCCAGGCCTGAGCTGAGCTCTGTGGGGGAGACTCTAATACGAGGGGAGCCAGATTTTAAAACTGCCTGCTGAGGGTCAAGAGTTCAAACCCCCACATCTTCAGCAACACCACACACCCAAAAGTGCCTCTCCCTTTTGTGCCCCTTCCAAACACATTACCCCGGACAGTCCACATCAGGTCTCACATTACATAACAAAACTTGATTGATGGACTAACTGAGAAGAAAAAAGGAAGCAGCTGTTGACTCATTTGCTGGCGCTCTACCGTCTCCATTTTCACTTTTATCTTTAACTGTGTCTTTATCATCACTCTTATTGTCCCAACAAGTGGGAAGTTTAGGCGCAGCAAAGGGGTTAAAGCAATTACAACACACAGAAGTGTATAACACCGTGACGCCACATCATGAAATGCAAAGTTCTCCCAGCAGAGGGCGCTAGGGAGTCAGCCCCGGCACTCTGCTGACACACGACCCAAATAAGATCTTCCGTTCGACATCAAAGCTCAGCTACTTTGATCCATTTTTAATGCCACAAGCGGCGCACAGGGTTAACATCTCTCTCTGAAGGCTTTCAAATGGCAATTTCCATTAAGGAGCCAAAGGAGCTGCTCTCCTCTTTAATGGTCTGGCAGGAGTAAAAGTTGACGTGTGTGTGTGTGCGCTGTTCTTTATGCAGAGAGGGTAAGAAATTTGTCCAGTTCAATAACTAATTGACAATGATGCTTCAATCAATGTGTGTGTGTGTGTGTGTGTGTGTGTGTGCGTGTGTGTGGGTGTGTGTTTGTGCGTGTGTGTGTGTGCGTCCCAGCGCACATCCCGGTCTTCTGGCTGGCTGGCGTTGATCTAATTGATCTGAGAGAAAACAGTTGTTCCCTTTGCTGAATGACAATTTCTCCTTTAAAAAGGCCAAAATGAAATTCATGTGGAAAACAGACTGTTACCACTGAGATTTAACCACGATCAAGGAAAGACAGGAGGACGGTTCTCTCTTTCTGCATCATCTTCATATTTTCATCATCTTTATGAAGCTCATTCTGAATCTCTCTCACACTCCTCCCGCTGCTTCTAATCAGCTGCTCATGGGCGTTCACTCTTCTGCCACAATCTACCGCAGCCAATGATGTCGCTGCTGTCAAACTTTAAATGTGTTCCTAGGGGGTCCTATTTTACTTATGGCTTCAACACTACCTTAAAATATATGATGTCACAATGGGGTCTAATTGCCAAAGACTATTCACATTTCTCATCCTCTTGTCTAATGTCAATAAATATCTGTTCACTCAGAAATAAGTCTCTCTGATTAAAACAGATTTCACATACAAGTACTTGTTTTGAATCTAAAATCTAAAAGCTTCTTTAGCAGTGTGAGGTCAGTGTTCTTACAGAAGGAGCCGGAGATGTGAATGTGTGTGATTTCTTTCTAATTTAACAAGCTAAATGTACCAAATCCTCTAAACATGTATCTTTCAAAGACTCTCAGCTGATTTTGTATGAGTTTAAACGAGCGATACAGGATCATTATGCTTTCTCTGTGGCCAAGCAACAACCAGTCTACATCTGCAGAGCTCCCTCGTACAAGCAGCAATCTAAGAACTAAATATCACATTTGCATTGACAACGTTTTAACTGTGGCGATGAGAGTAAAGGTCACCTTCGCTCTAAGCACCCAAGGCATGGATTTCTCAGAAAACCTGCGAAGTCATTCTACCTGTTTTGATGACATTACAGGCTTAGTGTTCTGGCTCCAGAGTAAGTGTTATTGTTCTGACGACTATCCTGGATCATGAAATAAGCAGAGCTTTTCAGCTGAATGTTTCGGCAAAAAATCTGTTTGGGAAAAACTGTGTGTAAAGATCAATCGCCAAATCCGACAACAGCAGCTTTGTACATTAGAGTATGTGAAAAAATCCCTGTTGATGAATACACTAACACCATTAGAGTGCCATTCTGTCCATTTTTCAAAGCAGGAGCTTTCAAAAGCAAAGCTGTTGCCTTCACTAAAGGCATTAGAGATCATCCCTCCCTGCTGTCCATTGTAAATGAGTGTTTTAATGATGTTGATGAACAGGAAAGAAAAGCACTGTTAAAATTTTGAACGGATTTAGTAATTGCTCGCACTAAAGCCTGTTGACTGTCCCACTCAACAATTCATGTGCGCATCATTTCCAAGACAATTCCCTGTAATAGTTGTCATGTTGTCTTTTGGTGCATGTGTATATGTGTTGATGAGGACAAATCTTCTGCAATGATGGTTATTTCAGCCAATTGCGTTATTTCCTGGTTTGTGTATAACCCTGCTGCCCCACATTACATAAGTCGAGTGAGACTTATGAACGTATCCAATACCATAGTGAACTATATATTCTAGGCCACAAATTCCACTTTCAGGGACATTAGGCAGACATCAGAAGACCATGTCGAATTCTTCATGTGCATCGAGCCGTGCAGCCGCGCTGGTGGAGGGAAGCCCAGACTCCTCACCCAGTGGGCTACGGCGGTGGGATGCTAGCAGGTGGGCCAATTGTCTCGCTACGGTATTAACTCCAATCATCATAAGTCAGACTTTGCTGCAGCATCCAACAGATTCCCAGACTTCCCAGTCATCAGGCCTCCGGACTGAGCAGCGCTCATTTAGCAATGACGAGACCAGTGGCCTCTCGCAGCTGTGCCTGGCTAACGGCATTAACCTCCGCTGAACTGGGCCCCGAGAAAATAGAGTGGGAGGTACAAGGACAGATGATGATGAGAGACGAAAAGCAGGACGCTTCTCTGGCTAGTGTTACCATGACAACCGAGCATCAATACTACAACAAATAGAGGAAAAGCTATTTCATTTTTGGAAATGTTCCGTACTTGTTTCACAACCTGTGAACTGAAATAACATTTTGACTCGGTGCAGAAGCTACAGACGAAATTAAAAGAAAAGTAAGCATTGGGTATCTTAGGTCTATCTACAACCCTCAGGAACAGCTGAATTCTCCATGTCAGAGATTCTCCAAGTTTGGAAAACACTACTGAAGGGATGAACACCATTCACCTGTTTTTGATGACGGAGGTGAAGAGCAATCTCTAACTGCTTTCGTAATAGATCAATGAGGCACTAAGCACTGCACAGCGATCTATACGACTAAGAGGAAGTCGAGTTGAGATCTGGTCACTCTGAAGGCCATAGCATATGATTCACATCATTTTCAGACTCATGAAACCATTCACAGAGCCCTTGTGTCTTCAATGGAAGCATCTGCATTCGTTATGTTTCTGCACTCACTCATTGGCGTTTTTCCTTCAGTTTGCCATCACTTTGTGACAAAATTAAAGCTCAAAACAAATCCCGATTCACCAAAACTGGGAGTGAAAACTGATGCCAGCATTGGAATATTGCACCTGCACAACATCTGTTACAAAGCTGATATCAGAATACTCAATGATTTCACATATTGCATTGAATTTTTAGATAATAAAGTGAAAATCCTGTTTTCATGACAACACTATTTCTGACTCAGTGTATGACGGTACGACTGTGCACCGCTTGATGTAAGTATGAATGAGAGAGTTCCCACACTAGGTGGGCTCGTCTCTATGTGACTCACATTGTGACACATCGCTCAGTAGCTGGTGTCACTGTGACGCTGAAAGCTGTGAAATGCAGCCCACAGCTAAACATGAACGTTCACATATCCACGGATCACAACATTTAGGTCATCTCGACATCTGTGCATATTAACTTTGACTTAGACTTTGGGCCAGTCCTGCAGCTGACGTTGTTGAGCCATCTACAGTGGAGTCTCCAGTCAATATGATCCACCTGTCTACACTCAACACTTCCCATTAGCCTCTTCCCACTCCACCCCACGCTGCCATGACCTGCTTTTTCAGCCTTGTCTGAGCCGGCCCTTAGCCCGGGGCTCGTCCGGGACCTGTCCACTGCTGGACATTCAGGATGATATCCCTCGCCTCGGGGCTCATCTGGAGCCAGAGTACGGCAATCCTAGCCTGAGGGCTGATGTTCTCGGGCCTGCTGCCCATTGACCCTCCTCCTTCCTTTGCCACTGGCCTTCTAAATGAAGAGGAAGTCTTTCAGGAATGAATAAGTCATTATTAGCCAGCTCAGATTTTCTAGCCAGCCCCTCCTACAATCCAACACCCACAATAATAATGATTACGGGATGTCATTTCCTCCCTGCTCCACTGCCTTGTACGGTATATTCAGGTCGTCAGCACCAACATTTTCCCTTTACAGCCATGTAGGTAATTATTCCAAATGCACGGGCACAGAGAGGTAAATAATGAAAAATAATGAAAGAAAGAGAATTAAAAAGGGCAAAAAAAAAGAGAAAAAGACAGAAAAAGAAAAAGGTGGGAAGAGGACACAGAAAGCAACCTGGCCTCTATATGCAGAGCGAGAGGAGAGTGACACTTCTCCATGTGGCTGGCATATGGAGGCAATTGTGGCAGCAGCGCAGAAAGGCTAGGAGCAGGGAATCAGAGGAGGAGCGGCTGGCTGATGGAGCTGAAGGATGATACAGATGTCAGTCTCTGGCCAAGTCAGCCATCTGTCATGGGGAACTGGCCAAGTCACACTGGCCCGCGTCATGCGGAGAAAGCTGTGGGACACTCAGGATGACCAGTCATCGCGAGCTTGGAGCTGTCCTTTGAACATGGCACATTCCCAGCAGTAGCTTACCTTGCTTTGGTGTAGACAGAGGACATAAAGACGGGCTAGGTAGATACGCAACATCAACTTAGTGTCATATTAATGTCGTCTAAAAAGTTTCAAATAAAAGTTGGCCTTGCTTGTTCAGATTCTTAGGCTTGTTCACTTATTCATAAGATATTTCTTGATCTGAATCGGGAAACTTCAGACATATAAATTAGTTTAATAAGGTATTTATGCAACACCGATACGTTATTTAATTGGAGTCATAGAGCCTCAGCATACGTGTACATTTCAGTTCAAAGATTTTTAATTTGCCATATATGGAACCACCTATAATATTCCCTTTGTGTTCGGTCTGAACCCTAAGACGCTGGAAAAGGTATCGTTTTTAGTAATCTCAGGTATTGTATTTGCAATGATCCATGTTCAAGTGATGCTCAGCCCGAGGCAGATGTGAGGGAACACGGAGGAGGTAGGAGAGCTGTGTGGGAGGCCTGATTATCAACACTCAATAAGTTAACATTAATGTAAAAAAAAAGTCAGAGATACAGGAAAGTGTCATTTTAAAAGCTCAAAATGCTAAGGCCACCGGGACACGCTGCTGCCCACAGATGAGTAACGATGCCAATAAAGTGATTTTTCATTTTGTTTTTACATTCCTTGCAAATAAAAGGTTTCAGCTATTTAATGAGCATCACGTCTGAAGCGGAACATGGCACATTAACTAGAACTAGAAATAGACTATTTTAGATTCCAGCTCCATCAAAGGCCTTATGTTCTACCGTACAGAAAATCCCTTGTGTTCTCTATCAATAATCCTGCCTGTTCTGAGCATGTAATTACTGTTGCCTTTACATTTGTTTGTCTATAGCACAACGGATCAACATATATCGCTGGGACATATTCATACTGTACACAAGCAGATTTACCTGATCGGCTTTCTGACATGAAAGCTGACAGTGACAAGCCATTATACAGTGGGACCCTTTCATTTGCATTTACAGTAATGAACTCGCTTTCTTTCTATTCCCTTTTTCCTTCTCTCTCGGCCCGTCACTGGCTGCTGGCTACACATCGAGCTGGATCCTCTTAGATAGAGGGCAGAGAGGGAATATTAATTGGCAAGCAATACCCTCTTGTTGAGACGCAGCCCATAAATGAAGCGTCTATAAATTATTTATATGCCTAATCAGACGGCATGTGCTCAAGTTATTCTCTCAAACAAGACAGCTTCTGCGCTATTCCTTTTTTTCCTCCTCGTAGTAAATAATTTGAGTTTTTTTTTTTGGGGAGAGTTCACACAGACCATGCTCTGCGTGCTGGAAGTAGGAGACTAATGAAAATATGGTGCCACAATGATGAAATAGCTGGTTTTTGGCGGAAATCACAGTCAGGTTAATGACTGACCCGCTTCGCACCAGATATTAACATGCATCCTGCGTTCGGAGGCTTTGATTCTGGCGACAGATTTTAAAGTGTGCTAAGGACCAAATTAAACAACAAAATATGTTGATTGTCCATGACTCAGCAGAACGTAATTTCTCAGTTTCTTCCAAAACTCATACAAATCACTGTTGAGAAAAAAACAACACGTTTAATGATGTGGAAGCACTACGGCTAAAGTTTGGTTGGGTTTAGGCACAAACACTACTTGGTTGTTAAGTTTGAATAAGTAGTTGTTAATGGGGACCTTTGTTGTCACGGTTACAATCACACGGTTAAGGTTACGGAGCGATCGTGGTCATGCTCTAAAGAAAACAAAGTTAACTGTCGGGTGGAAACAGGAAACGTCTACCATGTTTCAGTCTGAAGTTGTGCCGAGCCATTCGTCCACCCGACCTCCTGCCTATGCAGACTTTGCCCTTTAACAACATCACCTGACTTCCTCTTTGCTCCCATCATAATTACTACTCTGTCGCTTGAATGTAAATGTAATTTTGGGGCAATTTCTGAAACGACAGGCGCTGTCTGTCGGGGGGACAGTCTCTCGATTAAACCTTTAAATGTCAATTTTGTCAATATAAATTGATCATTTTAGAGTTTTGGACAGAACAAGCAATTCTGAAATGTAACAATTGGGTATTGTATTGGTTATTTTCACTATTTGTGGACATTGTTGGACAGATAAGTAGGGATACAGTAGGTATTGCACAGTAATACTTATTTTGCTACTTTTTATTTTAAACAGTGTTGTGTTTAGTAATAATCGGTAGTTGCAGTCCTAATTTAAACATCATAGCGAGACACTATCTGGACACAAGATGCACGCAAGCCATTATGACCATCATCACCATCGTCAACATAATGCTGGAGCGGGAAAAGTAAACTGGACTCTGAGCTTCTGTATCCTGAGCTCACGTGTTAGCGGGGTCAGTGCTGCCATAGGTGGTTTGCACTTAGAAGGATACCAAAGTCAGGAAAGAGGGCCATTACTGGCAGTAAAGAGCAGAGTACCTGGTAAAGAAGCACCGTCAGACTCCTCAGCCGGCTGACAACAATATACTCTCATATAACCCTGAGACCAGCTGTCTGTCAACCATAAGGCTTTAGCTGCTTCCTTTGCTGCAGGACAATGCTCTGAGACTCTAAAACACACACACACATTCAGACAAGATAAGCACAATGACTTGGCATTCACACACAAGATAAAATAAATAAATATAGAACATAAAGACACATTTCCTACTTCAAATGCCACAAGGTGCTGCAGGGTTAAAATAAATGGTCCACTAAAAACTTGCAAGGAAAAAGGAAGCGAGGGTAGAAACTGGATGGTTCAGTGGATGTTTTATAATGCCTTCTTCGAGATAGTTTAAGACCGGAAAAAAGCACCGGAAGCAACCTGCACATAGATGCAACAGCCAGTTGAAATGAAGTTACTGATGTTGCATGACCTCCCGTTTAACTGTTCACAGTTTATAAGTAATTTACCTCACTCGCCAAGACAGTGTTGAGCTGGAAAACCTAGCTTCAAACTCCTGCTTTGACGAACATCCTGCTTGCTAAAGCGTCCTTGAGCAAGACTCTAAATGGCGTCCAGCTTCTGAGTGCTGTCCTGTGGCTAATCCTGACCTCTGACCTCCATCTTTAAGGAGACAAGAGAAAAGAGAATTTTCTCCACAGGGATCAATAAAAGTATCATGCTTTCTGATGCTGGGTCACAGCAGAAAAACCTCAATCTTCCCTGGTGATTGGCCTCACTTATAGCTTCTAACTAGTGTCGACAAAGGTGGAGGTACAGTGCATCCTCAAAGAGCAAAGCACATTTGAAAATCACGACTTGAAGTTGTTGTAAAGCAGCTGTCTTGTGTTGGTCTAGACTCTGGGGTCTGAGTTTGCACAGAGGGACAGAAAGTAGGAGTTCTTTATCATTAGTAGAGCAATCAAAGATATCTATCAAAGAAATCTTTACAGTGGAAAGGTTTAGATCCTGACATCAAGAAGGTCCATGGTTTAAAGTTTTCCGGCGGACTTCATACTGAATGTCCTCCCCGTGTTCATGTAGATGCCCATAGGTACAAAATGTGTTTGTCTGTGAGCAGTCTCGCCCAAAGCATGCTGGGATAGTTTGAAGCTCCCATGTGCCCTTGAGTCTGAATAAGCAGGATGGATGGATGGACCTTGCAGTAGAACGTCATTCCAGACTTACTAAGTGATAAAAATCCAGTCATATAGGACAAGGGGGTACATAACCAAAAGCAATCGAGCGTGAATCAATGGTGGACATACAGTAAATACGAGACCTGTGTGTATGTATTTCTACATGTCCTACTCTCATGGACGTCCCTCTTCATCTTCATCAGCCAGGACTCAAGTCACAGTGGGAGCGGAGTGTGCCGATGTGTCAACTCGTCTGTCATCTAGAAGTGGCAGGGGTGAGTCGATGGGAGGCTGCGGGGGGGGGGGGGGGGGGGGGGGGGAGGGGGAGTGGACCTGGGTTTCGCGAGCAAACGCATGACAATGATGAGCTTGGCGTGTCGCCGAGGCAACAAGCAACCTCATCCATTATTCAGCTGGGTAACAAACTGATAAACGCGGTAAATGAAGAGGAACAACGGCAGCGAAAATCATGCAGACGGACCAAAAGAGACATTTAGAAGCCGGCGGCACCAGCTGCATCCTGAGGCGCATATTAATCTGCGAGGTAAACAACAAGGTCTGGACACAGGGTCAAAGCGAAGCAGCGCTCATCCTTGAGAAGAGTAATGTGGAGCAACTCCGCAGCTTGGGAAAATGTCCCTCCCACCCCTGTTCAAAAGAATTGTGCTCAATTAGACCAGGTGTTACAAGGAGGATTGGCATCCCTGCAGAATCGACACATGTATAGTGGCTAGTTCTCACGTTATCAATCACCCACCCACCATGTGCACCCAGCACCCTCCACATCAGAAGAATCACCACTTCACCACGAGAAGACAAACGGCCCTTTGCAACACAAGTTAACGTCCCAAACATCTACCAGCAAAGGTACTGACAGAGAGTAAAAATGCATCAAAAGTCTCACATGTAATGCCAAATTCATGCAACACGATCCGTACGAGACAGCAGGGGGATGAATTATTGCCCTGTTGCTACGGTAACACCTCGTATGCAGAAAACACCATGCCGTGGTATGAAAAATGGTGATTTGTGAGATTTCATTTCTGAAACCATTTTGGTGTCAACGGGAGGGACGGGGGGATGCAATGAAAGAGAGGAAAAAGATTGACAGGGAAAGAGGGAGAAAATAAAAGAAGACTCAGATACAGTGAGAGAAAAGCAAAGGAAGAAGGAGACGAGGCGATGCTTCACTCGCAGCAATTTGCAGCAGTGCTTTAGACATTTTGGGTCACTTCTGTCACTGTATTTCTATAAGGCGAGCCGAAACACCTCATCTGCCATTCATTTCATTTCCATTCCAACACCTGCGAGCCATTTGCATTCTGTCAGTTTTACCTCTCCCTTTCATTTCTCCGCTTGCCACTACATTTCCTGAATGATAACACACTGGCAATTTCTTCCCTGGCATAGCACGGGCCAGGACACGACACTGACTGCATCCAAAGAAGGGGAAAATGGTGAACCCTTTTCCCATTTTGTCTTTCTTTCTGCTTTGTTCGCCCTGCGCACTCAGTCCCACTCCCCCTCTCAGGTTTCCACCAGCAATCCCCCCCCCCCACCCCCCACCAAGTACCACCTCTTGATCAAATCCAGATCTTTGCCATCTGACCCTTACGAGCCCTTGCAAGGCCCGGTGTCTCCCCGGGGGCCCGAGGCAAGATCGTGTGTCTCGCCTCTCAACAAATGAACCAGGCGCTCAATAGCTCGCCTGATTGGCTGTCATGAGATCTATGCCATCATTCCTAATAGTAGAGCACCGCAGAGCCACAGCGTTTTATTTCACAGGCATTACTGCCACTCTCATAACACAGCAAGCTGCGCCGATGCAGGCAAGTTTCATCAAGTTTAATTTAACATGTTTTTCAAATCCAGTTAGAATGAAACGTAGGCCCAATTTTGCCACTACAGATGTATGTGAGAATGAAAAAAACTGCAGTCTAAGGGAGAGTGGCTCTGCTCGTCTGGGCTAATGCCTCATGAGAAATACAACAATGCAAGATAAACAGTCTGAAGACATCGAAAAGAGAATTGTAGGCTTATAGGGTGCAGAACGCTATGAATTGAGATTTCCCAATGCATCCATATTCATGACATTTTTAGGCAGCGCTGTGCAATTATTACATACTGGTAGCCTCAAAGTGTCAGAGAGATGAAACTGTTTTTGAATTTTGAGGATTAAGAACCTGTACGCAGCACTTCATGTTTACCGATCAGGCCGGTCTGTGAAGCTTTGTACCAAAGGGATAAGTGAGAAAATAAGGATCTAACACCGGCGAGTCCTGCTTTCTTAAAATGAAGCACTTGCTGTTTGCCAGACAGGATTTCACTCCACTGGTAATCCTTGCATTTCGTTTTTCTGTCGTTTTATCTTTCCATGTTTGTAGCGCCAGCAGTGATGACCTTTTCCAGACTGTTTCTGTTCAGCCTTGGTGACTATTACTGCTCATGTTGACCACGCACTACTTCTATTCGTACCACACAAACCAAGAGTATCAATCAAACCCCCGTGCTTTTGTTTCTTCCCATGAAAGATTCCCCAAATACCAACTATTTAAAATAGTAAATGAAAAAGCCTTTAGGTGGAATAATTACTGTGTCAAAAAAAGAGGCTGCAAATGTTGATTATTTAGCCTGTAAAATGTATCTTCCAAATGTTTGTTTTCTCTGACCAACCATTTACACACAATGTTTTTGTACAGATTAAATAAACCTAATATAACGTGTCAATTAGTAAACTTTAGAGGTGTTGGTAGGTGAATGCTGCATAATTGTTGGACTAATGACTTTAATGATTTGACAGTGCAAGTTATCCTCACAGTTCTCATCAACTGATGATGTCATCTCTTTGCTCTTTGAAAAAGCCAGTAAGTTGACCTTGAGCTACGGGTATTTTGTCAGACTTCCATTTCCAACATCCACGCCTAAACGATCAATTGATTTACCAAAATTGTTGGCCAAATAAGCTCTTCAAACCACTAATCATTCCAGTACGACAGTTTATCTTTCCCTTTGCACAGGTTTCCAAACATGAAAGCACACTTTCATTTGGGCTAATAGACCGTCAACTGCGCTGCACCCCCCTCTCTGATTTCGGCTGATTAGCCAGGTGTATATTTTGTAAAGAATCACGCATTGAGAAGCTTTAAGATGTTTTTAACATGTGCAAACACATACACACATTCTCGGAAACCCTGTGTGTGAGCTGTGGGGCTGTAGATTCCTGTGATGAAGAATCTAGGGCAAACCCCTTAAGTGGAGAGATGGGGAGAGGGAGAGAGATCATCAGAGCCATTACTGCGTGATAAATGATTTGCTAGCTGGTGAGTTGCCCTGAGGGGGAGACGGTGGAAGAGAGTGTATGCGTGTGTGTGTGTGTGTGTGTGTGTGTGTGGCTTACTTCTATCAAGATCCCATGGCACCCTCGTCCTGCTAATGCAATCTGCTTCATTACAAGGGGAAAGGAGAGCTGAAGAAACAGCCACACACACACAAAACTGAACTCCAACTGTATGAATTCCCAATTTTTTCTGTCTTTCGAATACACACATGCATCCGCACACAGAGGTCGAACCCAACTAACCACTCACTTTCACAGACAGGCACACACAATCAAACTTCTCCACACACACACGCACGTACACACGCACACACACACACACACACTCTGCAGGCAATCAGAGAAGAAATGGAGCCAGGGCCGAGCTAAGAGGAGGAGGCAAATTAGTGCAGAGTTGAAAGAGCAGAATGAAAGATGGAGAGAGAGGGAGAGATTGGGGGGGGGTGGGTTAGAGCAGGACAGGTTGGGTGGAATAGACCGACTGCTTCAACAGGGGAGAAGAAATATGTGTTTTTAAAGGCAGGGGGGGGGGGGGGGATAGACAGAGAGAGACATACTGAAAAGATTCAGGTGCAGTAAAAAAAAAAAAAAAGAAAAAGAAAAGAGGGATTAGATGTTAAGAGCTTGAAAGGGGTGAATGAACAGAGAGAGGGAGAAGAAAACACGGGGGAGCTGGAATGACAGCGAGGAGTTGAAAAGGGTGAGTGTAAGGGAGAGACAGCGAGAGGGTAATGGCTGGTGGGAGAGGTGCGAGCAGCTCCTGCCAAGATACAGGGAGAACCAGAGAGGGAAAAAAAGGGAGAGAAATTGAGCAGCGTAACCCTCAAGACCCCGCTGTCTGCAGAGGAGAGCGGTGCGTGTGATGTGTGCATTTGTGTGTCTACGTCGTCATATGGTGCACGCTGCACTGGAAGGTCTGAGGGTTGTGTAAGGCTCCTGGGCTTCTCTGTGGTGGAGATTTACAGGGAGGACTTTCAGCTGTGATAGCCCCCGGGGGAGCTCTTCTCGCTGGGCTAAGACAGCCTGCCTGGCTGCTTGCATGGCCTGCCGTGCTTCAACCTCTGGATGAGGGCCTAGGAAGTAAGATGCTGGATGAGCTCCGGCTCAGACTCTGAGAATCATCACCAGCCAATATACATCCTGAGGTGATACGCTAACACACACAAGTGGAAGTGTGACTGAATGCAAGTAGTTCCCTTTTCCAGGATCTTCATTTTGTGCTGTACAAGATTCTTTTTTACATTTTTTTTCCCCCACTACCTTCTGTCAATTTGATTAACAAGCAGATTAACTGTTAATAAAAAAAAAGTATATTTTCCTATTTGTTAGCACTAATGGAACTCGTGTCGAAGACCCAACGATTGTTTAAATTCAAACATTAAAAACCTTCATTTTCTTTCTTGCTCTGATGAACACATTATCATTCATTTTTATCATTTTTACCTTTCTGCTGTAACCATGTAAATGTCCCCGCTGTGGGACTAATAAAGGATTTCTGATTCTGATTCTGATGCAGCACATTCAACCCAGACTAAAGTCCTATTATAAGACACCAAAGCCAAGTCCAGTGATTCAGCCTAACACCTAGTTGCCTGGTGTTGTGCTGACCTTTTTACCAGTATTACTTCCCCGTTTCTTCCACAACTGTGTGTTTGCCACGGCTGGAGTATTAACTATGATCCGAGGCTTAGGTACCAAGAAAGCACAAGGAACCATGGCCACAAATTGCTCATCTGCAGTCGTGCTAGCTCAGGTGAATGTGCCTGTAGACACACTGATCCATGTTTTACAGAAAGTAAAAGCACTTCACACTGGGATTGTGAGGGTACTAGCTGTATGACTAAATATAGTATAAATGTATAGTATAAATGATACTACTAATACAACACTATTTTGTGTCATTATTCTATATATGTTTACAATGGAATATACTATACTAGTTATGTAACTCCAATATAACCTGCCTGAAAAGCCCATATGTCTGACCTTGGCTCAAAACAGGATTTGGCTTCAAAGCCCAAAGAGCTGCTGATGCAAGACATAACTTAGAGTAAGCTTGATCATCCCTTCAGCAGAGTTTATCTTTGCTCAGTCCCATATCCCCCGGTCAATAATGTTGACTCATCGACCACCCCGTCCTCTGTTGTCAATAAAGCACACTGAAGCCTTTTAGCTTCTGCTTTGGCTCCGTAAAGACCAAACAAAGCAAATGACCCTCAAGGACTGATCCGATGCTGATGATAAAGCCCCGTTCGCAGGGCTGAACATTGTTTATTTTCTTGTGAAGGTTTCCCTTCAAAAACTCACAAAAATCGCATTGGCATTTACCCAGAAGGATAAGATTTGAAGGGGGATTAACAAGGCGATGATTTGTAGGTGGAAGGACCAACACTGCTGCAGGGGTAAAGGAAGAGGAAGGATTTGGGCGCTCCTGCCCTTTAAAATTGTTCTTTTTCTCTGGCGATTCTAGCGCTGCTCTTTCCTAACATCACTCTCCACCTTATCGATCGGCAAACCAGCTGCCTAATAGACAGGTAGAGCTCAATGCTGAGCGAGAGAGGCTTGAGGTGAAAGAGCAACAGAAACGGTCCAGAATATTGAAATGGACAATTAAAGCAGTTCTTCTTGGAAGACGCACAGCAAAGGAGAGCCCGAGAGTGACACAGGCCTCTCCGGGGCGGAGGGAGGGGAAAGATTATTGTCTCCCCGAGACTGAGGGACGCACAAAATAATTCACCTGGAAATCCATTTCCATCACGTCTATTACAGACCATCGATGGACCGAGAAAGAAAGAACGAGAGAGACGGACGAAGAGAGACTCTCATTTCCCCTTTTAATCCTTGTTGTATTTTTCTTCCCTCTTTCGCTGCCCAAACCATTTCCACAGCAGAGTGCACTGGCCACAAAAAGACATCTGCAGTCGATCATGATAAACAGTCTGCAACTCTCCCATTTGTTTCCCTGAAAACCACGGAGCCGCATGAGTAAAAGCTACAGCTGCTGCATCTTCATGGAATGCTTTCTGCATTAAATCATGATGCAAGGAATTAAATTTGTAAAGGCAAACATTGGTGGAGACATCTTTAGAGTGCAGCCGCTGATTCATTCATGCCAATGTCTTTAAAGACACACTCAGAATTTGATTTAAAAATGCATTTCAATTGCAAAATGAGGCTGTTTAGGAGAAGATAATCTTATCTTTATACCAACACTGGATTTTCCCCAGAAAGTATTCTTGTTAGGGGGCAAAAGCCTTGAATAGAGCATTTAGGCCTTCATTTAACAAGAATATTCTCCTCTGAAACCAAAACTAATGAGAATCAAAAAACTATTAGAAAATTCTAGCTGTTGGCAAAGAGGAGACAGCTAATACCACAAGTGGACAACGCCCTTTTCTTTTCGCCAAAATAAAAGCAGGCCATAAAAGATGTGCTCCTTTTGTAAAAGAAGTGGAGTGGTTGATTGAAGGGAAAGCGTATAAAGAGCATCAGGTTTGCTACTTGTCTAGAACCTAAAGAGCTCTTTCTGCTTTAACGAGAGCACAGCCCACCATCCCTCACCCTCCATCCAAACCACCAATTTCTTTAGTTTTTCCCTGCTGAGTCCTCATTATCAACCAAATAAAAACAAAGCTGAGTGTGTGCATGTGTAGAGATGGGAAGTGCTAGATGGGAGCAGAAGATATGAAGCGAAGGAAGGCAAGGTGATGGGTGTGACTGATGGGTGGAGAAGTGTGGGGGGGGCTGTCAGCCTTTGTAGGTCAGCGTAAATGTTTAATGCTTTATGCTGATGAGCTGACGCTCTGTCTATCTGGATCTTTGGAAGATGCACTCCGAGCTCCGTCGAGCCCCACCACCGCTCACACAAACTCGATCCTCACACATTTGCAGGCTTAAGCCACCCGCTCCTGAGCCGCTGCTTATATTCTCCCCAACCTCTCTGCACGCCAATTAAGCAGGTATGTGACAAAATGGCCAAAAGTGCCAATTAGGCCGATCCACCTCTGTCACATGTCCCCTTATACCCGCCTCCCCATCGTGTACCCAGCAGCAGCTCCCACTTTCTTCTCCCCACTGGCCCTTAATGGATTTGCATGCCGCTATCTCTTTTATATCATTCCCATCTCTCCCAGTTACATCAGCATAGTGAGTCCAAATAATGCAACTTTAATAGGCCCACTTTAACATTCAGTCCAAAACCAGGGGTGAATATTTCTACTTTGAGCACACATAATTATTTAGCCATATCATAATTGAAAGGATGTGATAACAATGTTGCCTTGTTACATGTACTACATTAAGAAACTGGGACATGGATTAGTGTTACACGACAGGGAGGAAAAAAAACTCAATTCAGTTTGCAAGGTTTAGCAAAGAAGCCCCATAATGGCCTGTTTATCTTATCAATTAGGGAACCATAATCTTTTTTGAAATGAGAAATGTGGCTTGCCACAGGGCACAATCACCTCATAAATAAGGTACGTCCTAAATCCCCAAACCAATTTCTTCAATTTATTATACAATGGTTTGTAGCTTAATTTTTAGTGATAATGGGAGTAGACACTTAAGGAAATTAAAATGGACAGCTTGAAATTTCAAAAGTCGTTATCAAATGACCCCCAAGGATGGTGGAGAATCAGGCGGAGGAATTATTCAAACAACACAGGGTTGTCTCTAAGACAAAATACTGTTTAGTTCTGGAAATAGAGTGAAAGCCAAAGGGCAACGTTTGACATTTTTTTCCAGTTGAACAACAATCATTTTAAACACGGGTGTAGTTCTGGACGCATTATTTTCAACACGCAGTCATTAAGGATTCAGTGGAAGCCTGGCCCTTAATGGCTTTTAGATGCTGCCTCCCACACCCTACTTGATGGGGCATGCTTTCCATTAAAGTGAAAGTATTTTGGATGCTTACAGTTCGATCATAAAGCCCCATATGTTGCGTTTTTATTTCCTCGGCTCTGTCGCAAACAAGCCTCCCCGCTGTTACAGCGTGGGGCGACATCGTTGCGTGAAAGCCAACGTGTCAAAATCAAGATTCATCACTGTCAGTGATGGTAATTGGTGCTGAAAAAAGGAAGAACAGCACGCACGGTGCTACTGGGGTGATTAAAAGGCATCACACAAGCGAGCATATACACAGTCTCTTACTTGGGGCAGCTTCTTTCCGCTTAGGGTTTTAAATGTAGCCAAATCTTTTTGTTCGGGTGTCAAAGAAGATCCAATGCATCTCCTGTTAACACAGCACACAGTGTGCACGGAGCGTTGGACCATGTTTGGGTGCTGAATGACGTTTGTGGAGGTTTAGCGGCGTGGCAAGGCTTCCATCACTGCTTGGAGCGGCAAACAAGACAAAACTGGGTCCTCTTCACTGGGTGTGGCCTGGATTCAAACAAAGCCCCCAGTGGGTCAGTGCCTGAGGAGAAAGTCAGTGTATGGATGGATGGACGGATGGATGGACGGAGGGATGGGTGTATTGGGGACAGCAGATCCAGGGTGGGGCGGTGGCAGCAATGGGGAGCTGAAGGAGTGGCAGTGGTAAAGCAGATGGATGTGTGGGGGAAGGGGGGACATTTAGATATCTGGGTTATTGCTTCATGAAAAAAAAGAAATCAGAATCTATTTCAGAATACGCTGGCAGACACGTGACACCAAAATTAGGCCAAAAATGATATGTACATGTGTCAACCTATTTCATTGTATCATCAGCTGATCTGCATCGGCATATGCTGTATATCATAATCAGATATATTCTTTTTAAATCTGAACTCCAGTATCGTCCGGGGTGTAATTCACATTTTCCTCCCACAACTACACTGATAAAAAACTAAAGTACATCTAAAGCCCACAGTAAATGCAGTGATTCATAATGAATGCCATTTCCATGAAGAAACACATTTTCACCCCATGTGGGCTGAGAGTAACCCTGTGCCCCCATCCCACTTAAAGCCCCCCTATCCAAATCCACAGCTGACACTATCGCTTTTAACTCCCATTTTTCTTCAGTGCAGGTCCATGAATGCAACGCCACAACGACACGTCAGGGGCCGGCCTGCTAATGGAGCCCTCACCCCGTGTCTCTCCCATGAGGCCGTCTGTCCTGAGGAGGAAATGGGGGTGGGGGGGGGGCATTTAGTGAGGGAAGAGGGCGTTGGCGTTGGTGTGGTTTGTGATGGGACGAGATGGAGTAAGAATTCTGGGTCATGGATTCAGCGCTGGACTCTTAATCTGGAGATGCACAGGGTGGGGTGCGGGCAGGCTACACACACCAGATGGGAGAGCCCCCCCATCCGCGTATACCTACTTAGCAAACCCTTAGGCACGTGCAAACACACACCCTTATCCCTTCACTGCAGCCCTCTGCATATACAGTAGGTGCGATCATGGGTGAAATAGATTATATTACCATAACCTAGATATTCTAGCCCCCCATGACCCACTGGGTTACAATGGAGGCGCTGCCACAACCACAACGTCGAAGCAGACTTTGCACTGGCTACTCACTAGAATGACAAGAGCTGATGCAACAGCAGCTCAAATGACAAATTAAATATGAATGGGCATGAACCACCGCCCTCCTTCCATTGTTTCCTTCCTTATTGTTTTCTTCCTCTTAATGATTGGAGTGTATATGATGTGCTCATAATAATTCCGATTCAAATCCATCTCACTGCCTCCCCCTCTCATTCCTCATTCCTGTCACTTTTGGCTCTGCTTTTTCTTTCTAAAGAGCAGATGCACCACCACCGTGGAGAAAAAAAAAACCCCATCATTAAACTAAAATGCTACTGTGACAGCACATTTTGCCCGAGTCGTCTCCCGTGTAAAAAAGTATGCCCTTGAATGATAATGTCCTAAATCTGTTGAGATTCTGTTGTGTGACGCCCTGATGAGTGTGACCCCAGAGAAGAGCCGCAGGAGGGGAGCAGGTAGAGGGCCGAGCTCAGGATCGCATTCTCCAGACACATGGAATGAGATCATATTGTCCTCTGTGTAAGAGCATGTGCGCCCCCTAGTGTATCTACTTGTCCTAGCAACTGCACTGCCAGTTTAAAGACTTCGACATGCAGCTCCTTACGACACATAGCTAAGACATCCTGAGCAGTTTAAAGTTAAACAACCGTCTTGTGAAATCAGTGCTTTAGGTGTCTATTTCAGTTCGAATGAAGGAGGAATTAATTATTTCTCCATGATTGATGCTGGTAAATTAACTATGTGATCCTCTGTTGAGCCATGTATAGAAACATGTAGGTCATGTAGCCACAGAACAGCAAAGTAGATCAGTTGGAGAGTTAGGGTTTTGCATAAGCATGGCTTGAACCTGACTGGTCAAATTGAAGAAGGGCATGCTTTATTACCCACATTAATATTGTTTCTCTGCAGAAAGAGAGATGATGAACACATTGACGCCCCAGGGGTGAGAAACAGAAGTGCTCCCTTAGAATATTAAAAGAGAAAGACAAGAACAAGTATAATGTGGGAAAGAAGCTGCGAGGGCAGTCTGACAATGATCCAGACCTCCACACACACACACACACACACACACACACACACACAGACACACAGAGACACACACACACACACACCAGTTACTTCCAAGTGTTATCTGTTTCAATTCTACTCTCCTTCTTCTTTATGCTGTATCAGGTTCCATTTATCAGCAACCTTCAGACAAAAAAAAAAAAAGCGATGTGTTTCGGATGCCCAGGAAAACCAACAATAGATATAGATATAACAGGGTTTTGTGCTTCTAGTATGGAGAGAGAGAGAGCCGGGCACTTAAGTTTAGCCAAACGGAATAAAAAAAGCGGACTTAAACTCCCAGCAAATAAAAGCAGGAAAAGGCTCAAACACAAATTCCCTTTAGAATATCCGAAGTGAACAACGAGCAGGCTGGACAACACGAGACAATCAACTCCCATCGACCAATTCATCTTCTTCTTTTCGTCACTACAGTTATACAGATGTTACAGTAACAGGTGAGGCGGCAGTACGTCAAAAAGGACACTTACTTTGTACTGTGCAGCGAGCAGCCATGAGATGGCAGCAGATGCAAAGCGTAGCACCATTCTGTCAATTCATACGATCAGAGCCAGGAATAAGAACTACCGGTAAAGCCCTCCACAGGTGGGGGAAGAGGCTCTGAATCACTCCATAGACCTCCATCTCATCCCCCACATCAGCCTGAGTGATGAAGTTATACATAAAAACGTTGGAAACCGACGAAGTTCATTTACTGAGTGCAGCTGTCAATGTCCTGAACATGCAGTAAACTACATCCATGACATGTTAAGGAAACTGACAATATTACAATATATTTTGGAGTGATATATACCGCAGATTTACACCATTCATCAAGATGCATTCAGTCAGGGGGAATACAATCTATTGTAGAAATAAACAAGATTTATCAATATGATTTGAGTTTAGTATCCTACACCTCTCTGGTTGCTACGTGCAGCATATGCAGTGAGCTGTTTCTGAAAACAGCTTTTTTTGTTAACTTGCAGTGGAATTCATATCGTCATAGAATCTGGGCTGACCTGGAAACTTAATGAAAGTGGCTTGAGACCAGGCACGCACACAGGAGTCAGTTATCAAGCAGATAAGCAGTGAAATTCTCTACAAAATGGTCCAGTGTGCTCCTAGTCTGCAATTATCAGAAGAAGAAAAAAGTTATTGTTTGTATGGAGGTACTTTCGAGGCAAAAGAGGAACTGCAATGCACCAAAACATTTCACACATATGACTTTGAAACTGAATCTGGCAAAGGACCCATAAAGTATTCCGCACACTTTCCCCTGTGCCTTTGGGCCACTTGGAGAGCCTTGCTGTTGTAGGTGTGGTTCTCCGCAGAGCTGTTTTACAACTTTTACAGCAGGCCAAGGCACAAAGCAGACAGAGGCAATAATACACAACGCATGAATATCCCAGACTAATGAGCTCGGCGATGACATGACTCAAAGTTCGATGAAGCCTTGGAGATAAGAGTTCGCATGTGGTTCAGAAATCATTGTAGAGGAGAGGACTGTAAACACAGCTGAGGTGCTGCGCTGAGGTGCTGCTTGTATCTGGCTTTAGCAGATACAGGCCCTGCAGGGGGAAAGAGGGGCTTGGATCACTGCGAGGACCCTTGGTCATGTTCCAACCAAGGTCAATTAGTTACAGCAGTGTGTGTGTGTGGGAGAGAGAGGGAGAGAGAGGGAGAGAGAGAGAGAGATTCCTTCCCAATAAGGAAGAGAAGATCATAACCCTGACATCACCCCCAAGCAGACAGACTCCTGGCGGTTTTTGGAGCTGCCAAATAGAATACGTGCGGCTCAATAAAGATGCCTCTGGGCACCGAAAATCTTACACAAGGCCTAGCAAAGCACAGCTGTTAATCAGGAGACGTAGACTTAAAATGTTTTATTTCAAGAAGCACTTGATGTCCAAGATATAGTATAAACATTTACTTTTTGAAAACTTAAATGGTTTGATAATGCTTAGCCTCACAAAATATTGATACAGCAGAAATACGATTTTAAAAGCTCAGTGGATACCGTAATTTCCATTTTTTTTCCCAATTTGTTTTATACCTAAGCATGTGAAATTTAAAGTTAGAAAAAAGGAAAAGCCCTTTTAATGGCTTCTTCGCTAACTTTTTGTTTTGTTTTGCTGCCACAGCTATGCAACATAATTCTGGCCTGTCAAAGCCAAACCATAACCATCTCGCAAAAGTTTTGCAAATCGAGGGTTACCATCTAAACACGACCATCTGTTATGCTCCTGCCAGTGTCTAACTTTCTTTGTTTGTAAGAAGGACAACAGTTGTGTTTTGTAATACATTTCACTGAAGCATTAAAAAAAAAAAAAAAAAATGTATGTCAAAATATGCTTCCTAAAATTATTGCCGACATTTGAGAAACCCTTGCAGATTGTTTCTAGTTGTTAAAGTGCTGGGAGAATAGGAGGTGTCCGCCCAGCACTGCTTCACATCCCTAAACATATGCTGCTGAGAGCCTTCGCTCTCTTTACACAGCTCACTTTCCTATACACACCTGCACATTTGGAAATAAACACTCTTGTGCACACATACGCCTATGGAAATAAACAGTCATACGCTCTTTTGGAAATAAACGCTTGCGCATACCAGCATGCAAGAGCTGACACGTAAACCTCCAAGGCCCGGACACCTTGAAATGGATACAACACATGGAGAAGATAAACTTCATACTTACTGAGGAACACTAAATGAAAGGCAAAGGAGACAACAAGTTGCCCAACAGCTACAGACTTTATGTCTTCTGAAATGTATAGCGTAGGCCAACCTTTTGACCATGCATGAGTTTAAGTGGATTTAATTTGCAAGGACTTACAATTTGATGAATTACAGTAAGGCATTTTATTGTCAATGGTGCCATCTACACTATCCTTAGCACAACATGCACATCTGTTTGTTGTCTGGGTTTAATTTCCAGACAACAAACCTGAAGAATGCAAGGTGTTCGGCAGCCAAATCACACATCTCCAATATCTCGGGTGTCTCGAAATACACCACCAAGAAACGAGTTCTCCAAACAATGAATTTCCAATGACAAAATAACTTTGACATGACGGATAAAAACCCGACTGAAAGTTCACCGATTGATCACCTATCATAAGCAGGTCGCTGCAAGTTCATTTTTATGACATACTCACACGAACTGAAACAAAAGTAGAACTGTTCTAAATCTCAAATCAGGCAGGGGAAAATAGTCCGCAGTAATGTCAAGTACAAACAATTTACAGTTCAGGAACTGGACAATGAAAAACCACTAGTATGGTCCTTGAAACTCTGGTCTGTTTTGTGAGCATGTCAGCTCATTAGCCTCTTATCTGAGGAAGGGCTGATACTGAGGGTCAGGATGGCCCTGACTACAGGGAGGTTTTTACGTTGGGCTGATAAATGAGGATGTCTACAATCCAAGGCTGGGCTCCTGGAGGGGGGCCGGGGGCCGGGGGCCGGGGGCCTCGCTCTGACCTCAAGGAAAGAGGCAAAAAGGAAGCCAAACAGAAGAAGGAGTGAAAGGGACATGACAAGGGGGGTGCTGGGGATAAATAGTCAATGATAACATATGCGGCTGCTGCTTGCCTCTTGTCTCAAGAAACATTGCCTAAAAAAGTCTGGACGGTAGAATAAACAGCCTTGATTCATTTTATCGGTGCATACAACAAGACCGATGATCATTAAATGAGCAGCCTGGGTTTACAGATATTTCTGACAGATACAAAGAACACATATCAAACATTTTTCTTCACATCAAGGTCACATCTGAGAGCCTCCACGTCAGACTACGCATACTATTCAGAGATTCACTCTATTCCTAAAGTGAGCATCTAATTCATACTGTCACATTTGTCGTTTACTTTCAAGCCGATCTCTTTTGAATTAAACAGCCTTAAAAGCAACGTAGAGCTGGAAAACCTCCAGGGCTCAGTTGAAAGACGGCAAAAAGAAGAAAGCCCTCTCCGCACAGCTCGGTTCCTTTGACTGTCAGCTGTCAGTCAGGAAGTCTGTCCGGTGGGCAATGCGAGGAGTAAGATGCGCAGAGGGGACGGATTCATGTGTGGCGGCAACTTATCCACCACCAAGCCAGGATAATATTGAGCATACAGTTTATCATTTAATATGAATGACACCTACCCTCTTGGGAAGAGCCAGAAGCTCACTGATCACTGCACAGACTGACCTCCGCGATCAGACAGCAGATAATTGCAACCACTCGCATTTGAACGTCACATTAAAAAAGGGCTGATAATGGAGTTCTGGCTCAGAGAAAAAGGGGATCACTGGAGCAAAGGAATGGAACAACGGATCAGTCTTTGGCTATGGAAGGAAATTGGTATCTGCTCAATTCATAGCGGAGCCTTCAAAAGATGTCCTCTCCACTGGCGTGCATTGTTAATGGCGCGTTGCTTTTGAAAAGGGCCCAACTACCTGTTCTTTGTTGAATAGGGGTGCTCGAGGAAAAGGCAGGTGCGAAGATAATAGGGTCTGTCGGTGACAAGACCCACACGGATCGTAGCAGAATGTGCTATTCATGTGCCGTCACGCACCGAGGCCGAGCACTGAGGAAACTGTCCTGTCTCACAATGCAGATGCGACAAAAGGTCGAGCAATGTGTCAACAAAAATGAAAATGTCTTGCCCCGCTGACTCCTCGCGCCATCTTTCCTTTATTGTCAAATTAAAATGAAGCATATGAATCAAAGGGTAAACGAGTGCATGAGAGATCATCAAAGATTAACAGCACAAAGACACGAAGAGAAACAAAGGAACAACGTTATGTCCGAACCAGAAGCTAATATGGGAATATGCACTCAAAAGGGTTCCTGCGAGTTGTAACCTACAGTCCTAGTGGTTTGTTTTAATACGATTCAAAAGGCAGTGTACTGTATTGTACTGTGATAGTACAGAAGAAGATTGAAACAGCATTAATACTTAATGTGAGGAAGGCAGGGTAGGGTAGGAATGGCAACAACAGAAGTCACAGAAAGGACAGATCGCCCTCGTTACTATTAGCCTGTAGTCTGAAGCCCACAAAGGGAAAGAAAGTTGAAATGCCGGAAGCTCAGCTTGGGCCGAAGGCTTGTTGATTTCTCCTCCTGCAGGTGCTTTTTTTGCTCGTGGAGGATAGCTGTTAATGAGATCCCCAAGGAAACTGACGCTGAGCAGTTCACAGACTGTTGCAAGCACCAGAGCCTTCATGAGCCCAGCATGCGTGACCTTTGACCTCACCCGTACCATTATCCATGCCACGAAATCCTGTGAAAGCCTCACTTGAGGGTTGACACCACACACACACACACACAATCAAGCACAGGTGTGTTCATTTTCAACACGCATACACACACTTGTTAAGGACAACTGGAGTGATAAATAGGGTTTTGGGCATTTTTGATTTTATAACTCTGAAGTTAACTGCTAGTATTAAACAAACAAACAAATATTTTTGCGTCATATGAAAAGGCAAAGGAGAAAGTTTATATGCAAAAAAAAAAAGAAGAAATGTATACATTGATAAATACATTTATCATTTTTCATGTTGCCTAATATACTGATGTAGACTTAGAAATAATTTAGCATTAGCATATTGAGCCGCAGCATTATGTCGGAAGCTGTAGAATACAATACACAATATAAAGAATACATTAGAATACTGTAAAACTTAAAATACAAGAAATATGACAAACTACTACAACTAAAATATAAACAGGTAACATACTATAGTTGGCTTCTTTTTCTTTTTTTTTTTTAAAATAAAAACTGCTTTTGGTGATTGATGATGTTGGATTGTATGGCCCCCAGTTGTAGATGTAAAATACTGCCCCCTATTTCTTTGAAACAGGTGGCTCGGGAATCACAGATTGAACCTTTAAGCTCTGCAGCTTGGACATTATATTGCAACATACTGTTGCCAGAAGCAGTGACACAGTGAGTAATAGAGATCTGTCTTTTTGACCACAAGGTACCACCACTCAATCCTTTTCTATTAACAATGGATCAAATGACCATTTGTACTCTGAAAAGTAAATAATCCACATAGAAGTCTTACCCGGCAAAATAAAATAGTGGACTTACTGTACGTTCCTCAGGCTTTTACTGCTGTAGGCGTAAGTAGGGAATTGGCTGCTACCATGTTAGTGAAAACAACTTTAAAAAGGCAACGGGCCTCTTTCACAGCAGACATTTGTGCTGCTATAGTCTGTCCTTTCTCTGCTGGCAGCTTGACACAAGTGTAGCGTTGCTGTCGTAAATGTACTGTGGCAGCCCTAAATACACCACGGCAAATTACATACATAATTACAGAATGTGTGACATGAGACCTGAATTCTGTCAGCAAGTGCAAATATCAAGTATATAAAAGAGGAAGCGATTTTCCATGCATGCAACAGGTTAATACTGTCACAGCCTCTTGTTCCCTGAGAGGATGTATTCTCATACAACTCACAATGTTATCAGACACACACACACACAGACACTCTCAGACACAAACCTCCTGGGGGTGTACTTCAATGGTGTGCATGTGTGTGTGTGTGGCATTGATCTTCAAGCTCCTCCTATTGACTGTTATTTTAATTAGGCCTGCATAAAGAGAGAGAGAGCTGTGGATAGTATCTGGTCTTACAAGATAAACAGTGTAACCAACTATGCAGCGGGATACAAATTCCTTAAATTAAAGTTGAATCCTTTTTTCCCCACAAAGTTGATCACGACACATGCACCTGCTAGCAAACTGACAAAGGCACTGGAAGAGAGTTCGGTGGCGCTTACCTGCAATTATATATTTGTGAGCTTCGGTTGGCAAAAAGGGAAAGACAGAAAAAAGGAGAAAGTTAGATTTCATTTCAAAAGCACACAAGACTCAGAAGAATCAGAATGGAAGGAGTGACGGATACGTCTGGGATGGAAGAGTGACAGGAAGTGGATGAAGGAGGATGATGTGGAGGAGACACATGGAGTAATAACCAGTCTCCGACTAAAAGAAATGCATGTCAAACTTGTAAAATATGAAAAACCCTTCCCCCAAAAAGTTTCAATACATACAATCACTTCCATATACATCTATTTGAATATCGCTGAGGTAAAGAAATGCAAAACAGGAGGAAGGAATGATGAAAGTTGCACAAAACGTTGTTGCCCATATTGAATTCAATGGCCCAAAGCCCAGCACCAACAAAGTACTACAATTATGTGGAGAGGTATGACCAAACCCACTCACCTCAAACACAACAAAGACATCTCCACACACACACACACACACACACACACACAGACACACACACACACAGACACACACACACACACACACAGACACACACACACACACACACACACACACACACACAGAGACACACACACACACAGAGACAACACACACACACACAGACACACAGACACACACCAGTCAATGTGCTGTTTGCCCAGCTGATGCAGATTGATGGTGAGCTGTGTTGACAAGGCATATGAGAGGCTCATCCATAAAAGATGGTCGGGGCCGGGCTATATACCGGGGAACAGCACACGAACCACAGAGTTCCCTCCATTGGTTATTAACCAGGCCAGGCACACAAGGAGACATGCTGTCCGTGTCCTGCATGGCCAGTAACCCAGATCATTCTGCACAGAGATGCATATTAGCATCAAATCAAATGATGTTATCTTTCATTTAATGCTGCCAGATTGCCGCTGTTTTAGGGGTTTAAGTCCAATAAGTTTATCTAAGCCTTGTTGCTGCAATTGTTAGATATTGCAATATTTTTTCATGTCATTGCATCTGGTGCTGCGGTGTGTTTGAATAATCACTCAGTATTCTATTAAGTCTGAATGTTGATGTTACACATGGATGCATTGTTGCCTGGCAGTACCGTGTTAGTCCAGATAAAAAGGAGACGTTCCACATTCAGCATCGACTCTGTGTCATTATCATTAGTATAAGTTATCAAGTATGCTCACCCTTCACTCGGGTATTATATTATACTACAGCAGGACAACAACAAGAAGCAAGCTACAACATGGTGTCAGAAGACACAATTACAGAGTGAGGAAGGATAGCTAACTGACGATTAGCAACATCATGTGCTAAAGACGAGATGGAGCAGTTCAAGCCACCATCAATGACTGACTAGCAGAAAACTGGCTCAGATGGGAACAGCATTTTCAGCTGCTCATGGTCGCTTTGTGAGCGTGTGACAAAGATGACAATGTTAAAACCGCAATTCTGCTTCAACAGATGAAACCGGTCAAAGTATTATTTTTTTCACATTGAGATTGGGCATTTATTTGATGTTATACAGTAACAAAGCTATCAGGCCTGAAACAAGTCTGACAGCAGACTTTCACTTTATGAGTTTTATATACTGTATATATAATTATTAAAACATTTTAAACACAAAAAATAACCCTCGATTGTGCTTAAGTATTGAATTACAGTTGGAACTTTTAGTGACACCCTTCACTTTTTTCCCCCCGGCTGGTGAAATCGGCCACTATCCAGGCATGAGCCTGTTTCATTAAAAGTTCATTCAAGCACCAACCCAATGGCAGTCAACTAAAAAAAAAAATCTGGTATTTGTTCGGCACAATAACCTTGAACTCTGACAAAACAGGTGTTTTGATGGGTTTTGTACCGGGGCGGGTATTAGCAGAGTTTCAGCTCTCCTCCTCTGTTCCACCCTCTTGCATTTCTCTCGACCTGCTTTCTCTGCCCTTGTCCTGATCCTCATTATTCCACACTGGGGTCTTTGGGGGAGCAAACGGTCTATTATCCAAAGATGGAGCTTAAGACAACTTAAAGCTCCGGAGGAGTGGCTATTTATTTGGGTTGAAAGACAGAGAGAGTAGGAGGGAGTGTGTGTCTGGCCTGGCGTTCCCATATCACTTAGGCTAATGTGATTAAGGGTGAGCGAGAGGGGGAGTTCATTTAGCTTAGAGTGTGTTGGTTCTAAGTGATTCATGTCAGGGAAAGTCGAGGGGGGAGGAGGGGGAGCGATGTGGCCGGTCACAGGACTTCCTGAAACGCACACATGTGTGCACGATCAGTAAGAAGAAGTAAGAATGAAGGTGTGTGTGCAAGCTCGTTTTTCGGTGCCTGGTACCAAAATTAGTACAGTTGAATGTGCACGCTCTAATGCTCATTGGTACCACCCAAGGTCAGAAATAAACAGAATTCCCTTTATAACATTTCACCTTACTAAAATTGTTTTGTGATTACGACTGGAATCAAGACTTGACATCGAGCGTGAGAGGGGAAGTTATGTTGCCGTCGTCTCTCCATCCACCATCTCATCCAAATGACAGTTTTTCCTCCGTTTCATTAACCTTTCTGTGCAACCGGCAGCATAAATTCAAACTGTTGTGTTCTTGCAGGACTTCAGTGGTTATCAAGTGACACAACTCTAATGCACCGATCATCCAGAGCGTTGTCTTTTCACACAAATGTTCAACATTTGTTCTTTTGTCACGATCAAAACTAAAAACAATCTGTGTATGTTGGGGGAAACTGTTTTTGGGCTCCTAGTAAGTATGTCACGAGAATTGATACTTCGGTACCAAGTCAATGGCAACATTTTGAAAACGTGAGGGTACTTGTTTTTCTACAGAACCGTAGTGCAGGTAAGTACCGCCGGTGCTCGAGACTAACTCGTCCTGGGGATGATAGAAAAAGTGTTAGGGACGCAATAAACTCACTATCGACACATCCAGGCGACAAACCCAATTTGTCCCCTGGAAACGCTACATTGTGAACAACAAATCCGTGTTGAAAGGAGAGCGCTGGTTAACGTTAGCCGTTAGCAGCCGTCAGAGCAAGGTTCCATAGAGTCGCATTATGGTGCGTTAATGCTCTATTCAGGAAAAATAAATATTGACCAAAGGTAAATTATAACATTCAAATGTAATCTTGTAAAATGCAGTTTTTGGCGAGAAACTTGAATAAATCCAGTTTTCACAGCAATATAAAAATGGACATTGAATTGGTAGCACGAACAGTGGAATCTCACTGGTATTGGTATCGACGACTACATTTCTGGTGTCGTTACATCCTCAGCTTGTAGTCTTTGAGAGATTCAATTATTTTAAGGCCCGTTCCACACTAAAAATGGGGAAGAGGGGGGGGGGGTGATGATTTAGGTGGGCAGCAGGGGTGCTTCTATAGAGACAAGAGGTTGTCAGTGTGTTTGTGCATATATGTGTGAGCAGGGCCTCAAACATGGCAGATGGACCCATTGGACTCTGAATGGCTGTTTACATGTTACCACCCACACACACACATTATATTGACAGACATAGCATGTCGACTTCAAAAACATTGTGTCCCACACCGTGCATGAAGCTGTCTCTCTTAATGCTGTAAGATGGGTACACATGAAAAGTCCTGTCAAAATGTGTATGCGTTTGTAACAGGGGGAAGGTTTTTTTTTTTTTTTGGAACTCAGTTGTATGCTGACTGCAAAAAGAGACCCCCCCCCCCCTTCTCAATGAATACTGCCTGCTCTCAAAAGGACCCCCACACCCTCAAAAAAGGAAGGATTTTACAGACAGGAAGAAAAATGTGTCATCCCTCCCTCCCCCTCTCTTTAGCTCTATTGTACACTTTCAAATGCCTCCCTGTGTTTTCACAATAGTCAAGGCTTTAAAGGGGAAAATTCAGTATTTGCAGAACAGTGGCAAGTCAATCTGTCAATGCAATAATCAACCTGCCTCCAATAGCTGAGTCATAATTGTGTTTGTGTACCGGGAACAAAACCACGTTGTTCTCTGGGTACAAAAAAATTAACACGCAACAAATCTTTACAAAGTTATTCACTTTTCCACAGGCTGTCTTCCAGTTGTAAGCTAGCAGTGGACATCATCAGGAGGAACAAAAGCAGCCTTTTCAGATCCCTGATTCAAAAAGTATGTATGGGAGCTTCAGGGAACATGTGTGAGTCTGGACTGGAGAGCCTTTAGGTCATCCACAAACAGGGCCAAGAACTGGGAAAGGGGGGAGATTTCTAAGGGACTTCGACCGACTACTGCATTTTCTCACACGCAGGACACCACGGGTTGTAAAAAGTCCTATCAGTTTCCAGCTGTGAGGTGTATACAACCCTTTCACTGTCCCCTCCTTTTCTCCAGCACTTGAATAAATAGAGGCTGAGAAATGGGCCGGAGGGCGAGACAAGAAAAAGGAGAGAGGATCTCATTGGTAGTTGTTTACCTCATGCAACACATCCTTCATGTCGCCCCAGTTTACGTGGCTTTGGCGGACTTTGCCAAACAACTGCTCGCCAGAAGAAAAAGCATGCTTGACGGGAAGTGATGCTCGAGTTGCTGAGGCCACGCAGAGTGAGATCCCCCATGTCTTCCTGTGCTCATGCGGGAACCATTTGGTGTTTATATTTGTCTATATTTTGGAAACGGTGTTAGAGGCGAGTTGGATCGGGGCGTCAAGCATGTCAGAGTGTTTTCCTGCGATTAGGTGGATAAAGAATTGGTAAAGGCTAGCTTAATCTCAGAGCACAGCGGCCACTTACATTTCGTAATGAGCCATTTGCATATGCAGCGCAGTGGCACCGTGATTACATACGAGAGAAGATGGAAATGCAAAGAAGGTTTCCTTTCGCTCAAGCAGAATCTTTTCACAATAGCGTAATTTCACGCAACGCAAATCTGCAGCTCCTCTGTGGGCCCGGGCCTGCCTTGATTAATTTAGTGTGAGGGGAAGAGATTAAACACCCCAGAGCAGACATCAAGATAGACAGCCAGGACGGACTGAAAAAGCCACTGGTGTAATGAAAATAAATTGTCAGCGCTATATGAGGTTTTTGTCAGTTTTGTTCAGTCACATCTTCATTGTCTTGCTTAAGTGCCTATATCAGATACTATTAAATGTTCTTTATATACAGTCTGGTATAAGAAATACTTACCTTAAAGCACAGATTATGTGATTTGAGGAGATTGCTTACAGAAACTTCTAGGTTAATAAAAACGTTTGACTCTAAAAGTTGCCTCCAAGGCTCGACTCTTTGTGAGTCTGACAGTCTATGTCTGTCTCCCTGCAGGCCCAGCAATAGTCTGCTGCTTCGCCAAAGTCAAAAGGTGGGAGCTGCCGTGATATAAAGGGGCTCCGTGTTAGCGCTCCTTCACTGTGGTCCATTTACACCAAAGCCTGCAACTGATGATATTATGGGCAGGCGTGAGGCTGACGGCCCCCACGTTCCTGACATTCCAGCTGTGGCAAGAGATGGCTGTTTCTCCTCAAACCTCGGCACTCAAGGTGCGTATGGAGCCTCAGGCCATGTCCACACAAAAGGATTAAACTACTTGCTTGGTTGTGTGCGAATGTCTTGCGCGTCAATTTGCACTCGGTGTGGAAATACTTTTAGTGTCAGCATGGGATAAGATAGCAATGTCAACTGTCCACACCGGGTTCAAAAGAAAAAGTGAAACCTGGCTGGTAAGACTCCAAAAAGTGCCATCTCATTTTAAACTTGTCAAGTGCTGAGCAAGGAAGGCTTTCTCCCAGACGCATTCATCAAAAGCATCCCGATCATGAGTCCGCTGTTAAATGGAAGCTTGGCAGGGCCGAGCCGTCCAACGGGCCATGCTGCGTAATTCAACCAGGCAGTTAATGTCGGCCTGGTCAAAGTCAAAAAGACACAGGGAAATGAAAAGTACCAGAGCTATCCATAAAGCAATGCGTCCAGTCATGCTTTCCGGTGCCGCCAATGACATCACGGAATCCTCTGCCCGACGCCCCCTTTATTTTATAGTTTCCATCCTTCACTGCCTTTTCCCTTTATATAATTTCCACCCCAATCAGAAACGCAGCCTTTCCCCCTTTTAGCGAAACAGACAAATCCAATAATGGCTCCTAAAGCTCTCTCTATTAGAGGAAATGGCTTTTAATTTAGACAATTAACAAGCTTGTAAATTCATCAGTGGAGCGAGAGACTGGCAGAATTGAAGAGCGAGCATGAGAGTGAGAGTAAAATGAAGGGAAGACGGGCACCATCCGCTATCCCATGATCCCCTAATCATCACACACAAACAGAGGACCAGAGCATTCTGTTTGAATCAGGAAAAAAACTTTGATCCAGAGACATGAGAGATCTGAACTGATGATGAATGCAGGCTGAAGTTATTAGCCGGCAGGCAGAGGACGTGCAGAGGACGGTAATGGAGAAGTGTAACGTCCTTGGCTGCGGACGGGTCTAGTACTCGCCAGATGAGGGTTATCGTGAATTGTATCATGTCCGTCCACTAGCAGAGAGGACTGGTTGTGTGCTGGTTAATGAAGGAGCAGCCTGGTGTATTTAAAAAAGGCAAATGTCTATTGACACGACTTGTCAGGATTCTTACTACGACAAATTGGGCAGGAAAGACAATCACACCCAAAACTGAAGACATGTTGCTACAAGGAAACTGCAGTCTTTCACCAGATAAGATAATGGTGGGTCGTAAAAAGATAAGCATCTAGCATTCCAATTTACGTAACATAATATTCTGTGAAAGCATGTATCTTAACTGGGCATTTAAACTACTTAGCAAGCTGTGCTGCAAAGTTAAAGTAGCTGCGAGTTCTATCTAAATAGGAATGATTTATATAACGTTAATCATTCATGCATAAATACAAAACTGCAAATGTCTCTGTGTTTTGGACTGTTGGTCAGTGGCTTTTTTGGACCAAGCGGTTAACTGATTAATCAAAAGAACAATTGACCGATGGAAATACACGATACCTACAAGCTCAGAGTTTTGATGATTTTCGACTCTTCGCACAAGACTTGACACTGGCAAGTTAACGGCAACGTTTCAAGATACTGACACCTACTTGTCTAGATTCTTAATAAAAGTGAAGTTGAAAGCAACATTTTTCCCAACCCAAAAAAAATTCTCTCTCAGCGTGAACATACAGGACTTATTAAGATGGAAATGTTCAGAATTGTACTGAAGTTTAATAGCGGGTATTGTTTCTGCTTTCAATGAATGCACCGCAGCTCTATCTGAAGCCCAACCGACATGTCATTAATATCCATAAACGTCAGGGTCTTTAGTCATTAGACATTGTCTCTCTATTCTCCCCTGGAAAAACAGAATGAGACGTGGACAAAAGCTGCTGTTTTTGTCTTGTGTGGGCCAAGATAAAGCACCCAGTGAAAAGGTTGCCATCCATCTTCATCCGCCTGGCATGTGCTTTAGTTACTTCCGCCCTCAATGTGGACTGTGTATTTTTCTGCTCTCCTTGTGCATGTGTATGTGTATGTGTGTGTGTGTGTGTGTGTGTGTGTGTGTGTGTGTGTGTGTGCGTGTTGTGGCATTGAGGTTAATGAAGTGCATCCACCTCTCATCCTCCCCAAAATGAAAGAGACTTCATTAAGCAGCCTACTGACTGTCGTGATGCACGCACGCACTCGTGAAAACACACACCTGAGGACGGCATTCATAGCTGTACGCTCCGGACAATGGCGTGATATAGTGACGCCAAAGACGTATTCAAATCAGTCCTGCCACCTTGGCCCTGTACATTTCCATTTCCTCTGCCAAAGCAGATACTTGAAAGGTTTTTAACAGGTTTATTTTCCCTTCTGGTTTCCACCACTTCAACTGAGCACCACCAGCGATTGTTAATCAGAATGTAAAACCTGCTGACTGTCCTGGATTTCCATGACCAGTGGGGAGTGTGTTCAATGCCTACTTTCTCTTTTACTTCTCGACAGTGTGATAGGTCGGTCTGAGCATGACTGGTGTTGAACGTATGGGAAACCACAAAAAAAAAAATAGAGGGAGGAATCATGTCGCAGTGGAGATATCAGCACGTAATGATGCCCTGCATCTCTTTTCCTCTCCCTCATCACTGTCTTTCTTTCACCCCTGTCCTTTTCGCTCTCTCCACCCTTTCCTCCTCCTCTCTACATCCTTTCAACTCAACCTCCCACGCATTTCAGGTCACCGGGGAAGCAATCGTCTTAAGTGTTCTGGCTGACAAAGAGAGCTGATGAGAAACCTTCCTGTGAGTGTTGGCTGGCTAAGGTAAGCTCCTGATCCGCCATGTGCTGCATACAAATGCAGGACGCTCATCTGTGCCTTCTCTATTCCTCCTTATTCTGGAAGATTCTACCTAATTAAAAATCCCTGCACAAGACAAATATAACTCACTTCCTAACCTTAAAACAGAGGAACGTCAACTAAAACTACAAAGGAAGAGCCAATTTGCCTACTTCAGCGGTTGATGCACATTCCCGCAAAATGTGTTTATTGGCACAAAAGCAACCAGAGAAACGATGGATCTCAATTCTCCAATTCAATTTGCTGAAATTGGTCCGTTGAATATCCAGTTTAATCCAACAAAAAAACAGGTCATGGGGTTAAGGTCAGAGTCTAAGTCAACGTCGACATAGATCCATCACTCTAATCTCTCTCCAGTCACCTTTGAAGAGCAGGTCGTTACATGTGATAGAACGTATCGGCCACAAAAGGCGAGAAATCGCTGAGCCAGCGCACCTTTTCCCTAATCCTCTATGGCCATTTCATCTAAAATAAAAAGGGACGACAGAGGTTGCAGGAGGATCTACAAAACCCAATCTCACAAGGTGCACGGGAACTTTCCTCCAGCAGCTGCTGAGCAGTTTGACTCTCAGACGATTGATTTGTTTGATTTTACATCAACAGTCCTCATTCATCCGTCCAAACCAGCTGTCGGAATTCCAAACGACCACAGGCAGGAATCTGTAGCCTCCCAAACTGCTCCAAGCATGACTTCACCCATAGACAAGTCCCTGCACAGCCCCGATCCTCAACGCTGAAGAAGACCTGCAAGCATTACGCATGAATAATAACTCCCCTGACGACTGTGGTGGACGGAGGATGCGACACGCTACTAAAGTAATGACACGTATGACAGATTGACGATTCCTACCGACTGTAACTCCATGAACTCGTAGATACTTGATGGTGGCATCAGCAAATCAATCTAGGCAGTGCTTGCTCGCGCTCTGACACGTGTCATTAAACAAAAGGTTAAGTGCCAGCAGACAAATTGAGCAGCAGTAACACAAATGAATGTGCTTTCACACATTCATGTGTGTGCCTTCCTTACTGAGTGATTGCAACATCAATATCCATTTGTTTTCTAAAGTTAATGCAACTTGAGGTACACAAAGGCTGAGTGTCAGTATTTCTTCTGCTAAGTATTATTACAAATAAGACACTATTATATCACATAACAGAAAAAAAAGAAAAGGTATGGAGTTATCTGCCGGCTGATTTATGTCTTTTTTTTATGTCGCGGTCAAAAGGTTCAACTGAAATGCAGTTTTACAGTTTTATACTTTTTCAGCCGTGGTGCAACGGCAAAGACTGTGAGCAAGAAACAGACACAAGCTGTCTGTTAACAAAAGACTTAAACTGCAGCTGGAGAAAGATCAAGAAGGCCACTGACATTCATACATACATTCATACATACATACAGTAATTTCTTTAAAAAGTTTGATACATAGGAAATTGCAAAAGTAGAATTCTCTTCTTTGCAGCCAGGTAACATAATTATACAGAGAGTTTGACAATTATGTAGACAGGACAGAAGGACTTCATGAAGATTAATTATAATGTGGGTTACATTTGCAGAATGCTAGGTAATGTAAAACCAATCTCCTGGACATATTTCTTAGCAAAACTGTTAATGTCCAGGTTTATGGCAATATTGCTGATTTGTGTACTTGTGCATACTTTCCCAGATGACTCTCTAAGTGAGTGGTTATATACTAGCTTGGACAGCAGTGATGTTTGTTGACAAACCCAGCACCGCCATAACTTTTGCATAACGTCTATGGGTTTTTTTTTTTTTTTTTTTTCTCCCAACGGTGCTATAAATCAAGCTGTGTTTAACATATAATAACTAGAATTAAACATAAATGGAATTTATCTAAACTGAAAAGGGAACGAGTGCTTTCGTGTAAAGGCTTCAAGGTAGCGTAATGAAGTATTATTTGAAACTGTGGTTCAGTTCTTTTTAATGGTTTATTTTCTCTCTCTGAACAAACTGCTGCAACAGTCTAAAGCATGTCCTAACCACAGACCTCATTTCATTTAACCAAAACTCCATTTAAAATCATAACTGCTTTTCAGCAGAGGGAAACCATAGCTAAAAAAAAAAAATAAAGCCATTTCCCTTCTGGGTTTTTGGACACCACACCAGACCACTCTATTAGCAAACATGGCCAGCCTCTCGTATAATGGACGAGGAGAGGGGCGTATAATCAGTCTAATTGGCTCTGGGAGGATTTAATAACGTCACAGAATAGTCATGTCACGAACCACTAATTAAATGCTGTAATCAACATGCTGCCTCATATACCGAGCCTCTGATGCGGTGTTCACCAGCCATGCCTCGGGGTTAGAAGGAGAACGGGGTGTGTGCACGCACTTATGTAGCTCTGTGAGTGAGTGTGTGTGTGTGTGTGTGTGTGTGTGTGTGTGTGTGGGTCCATCCCCTGACACTATCATCAAGGGCTGTAGCAGGTGTGCAGGCAGGCACCATCTGATGTCAGTGTACAGATCCACTGGAGAGGATCCGTCAGATAACTGCGTGCGGTGCTAATGGCTCTGGGATGGATGAGCTTCTGGTCATCTTACATTTGCTGTTGCAGTAGAGTCGCTATTTATTCCAGGGCAGCAAATAATGATTTATTAATAATCAGAAAAGGCAGCGATCGATTGTCTAACGGTGGAAACTGGCTGGTTGTCATCTGATCGGCCAATCAATCTCATATATGGATTGTTTACACACATGTGGGTCATGATGGATTTATGTTGTACACACCAGTACAGACAGTAACACACACACACAGAGTGGAGGAAAATCCTTGAAAAAAAGGTTTTGACGGTCCTGTAAGTCGGTGCAGTTTTGAAGAATAGCTGAATTTAATAGACAATGTTTGATGAACATACAAATGAATTTCAATTTTCCATGAAAGAAAAGCTACAAAACTGTTTGTCTATGCTGTCAATTGTAGTTCAGCCAAGAAAGACAGTGTTAAGCCGTTTTGCTCGACTATAACAATAAATCAGTAATGCTTTTCATTCTTATAATGAACTATTTTTATCTGTTAACAACTCGAATAGTTTGGCTTACATTTCCAACAGCTTATAACTGTGAAAAGATAAGAAAGATGGTTTACCCTCCTGCTCTTCACTGCTTCCCTGGAAATAATCTCTCAAGGGTAAATGTAGTTTCTGACCTAAATAAAACTTCCAAAGAGGAAAAAAAAGCTCAACAGAAAATAGCTTTGGTTGGAGACAACATGTGTGCTATGGCAGTGGCCTGCCCGCTTACAAAAAAAAAAATGCATCGTCTGGGCTCAAATTCTTGTCATTTTCTGATGCAGGATGAAGAGTAAACCCGGACGGTCTCGTCTCTAGCCAGCAACCTTCAACTTCTAGGGATAAAAACAAAAAAAAAAAAACAGCCTTGCTGGAGCGCTAAATGAATCCTTAAAAGCCAATGTTGACAATACAGTAAAAAAAAATAAACCCAGAGCTGGCCTCAGGCCGCAGTGATTTGCAGGCCTGCAGACAGACCACAGCCTTATTTAACATCCATTAGCTTCCCAACATGTACGCTAGTCAGCAGCAGATGGTCCAGGAATAGCAGAAATCCACTTGTCTCTGCCGGGCTACACTTCCAGCTGTTTGACAAGTAAAACATAGAGAGAGAGAGACTCACAGAAAGTGGCGTCCATGTGAGAATACTTGTGTCCCGAGCCATTTACCATCTGGGTTTGCACTAAGGGTCATTTCCCCAATGTTAAGCCTCAAAGTGAGAGTTCTGACATGATGCAGAAACTATCGATATTACAGCCCTGACTGATGTGAATTACTGTGCGAGGTGACATCTGTAGCCTCTGAAACTAATGCTTTCCCATAACTGTTGGAAAACACAACTGTATCCATCATAATGGCAGCAGCACACTTGCAATGCTACACTGCAGTATCGCATGACAGCTCCTGGGGCAGTTTTGACTACATTTCCCATAATCCTCAGATTAAATTCAGTCAGTGGCCCAACTCAGTTTACTGTGGCATGGGAATGAGGGCTTCACACAATGTGCTCCACACAGATAATTTAATTAATAAAGAGGAGGATGGTCGGGGTGTGTGTTTGGTGTGTGTGTGTGTGTGTGTGTGTGTGTGTGTGTGCACATGTTGGGTGAGGGTATTCCCCCGAAGAACTCCTAACACGCAGACACACACAGGCCAGTGAGCCCTGTTGCCCCAGTATTTTTGGGCTTCCTTCCAACTTTACCGTCAGCAACTCGCCTCCATCTGCCCGGCGCTCTGAGCACCCAACAATGGCCACCTATGTTCCCACAGGGAGAGCAAGAGACATGCATCTGAGGGCCTTGCACTCCACACACACACACACACAACAGCTTGGCTGGCATGACATGGTCCACATGGAAAGCTGTGTGTGTATCTGTTGTTTGTGAATGCATGCACCAAGTTTTCCGCCAGCCATAAACTCTCCCAATATGACGTAACTTGGCAGAAAGGGGAAAAAAAAACAGTGAATGAGAAAAACAGAGAGGGCTTCACTCACACTCACACACTCACAGACACACCTACCACCCCACCCCACCCCGTCTTTCACGAGGTGAGATCTTTTTTATAGACTAGCCACAATAAAGAAGACAGACAACACCACCATTGTTACCACTGTTGGTGTTTTGTGTGGACTTATAGTGCGCAGGATGCTCAGGTTCTCTATTAAGCAAAGAGAAAGGGGAGCCGTGAAGACTTTGAGAAAGAGGAGAAGTGGAATTCATTGCAGGACAGCTCTGCTGCAGACATCTGGTTAAGCCATTTTGTGAGTTGAGGGGTTTGGTTACATACCAAGTGTCCACAGGGGGGACAATGGAGGAACTACAATCCATCTATCAACTGAAACAGACAGGAAGAGACAGGCTGCAGTGAAGAGCAGGCAGCATGTAAATGTATGGAATTATTACATGATTCTTGAGGGCTTTTGTCTTGAAACCCTCCAGGGAGGTTTGAGGTCAGGGCTTGTCTCAGATCATCGGGGGGGGGGGGGCGTCTTACACAAGGACACCTCAGCAGGGTGTATGCTTGATGACGGGAGGATTTAAACCTAAAAGATGGTGTCTTCTTCCGAGATGTCACGCCATCACCTCTAAGTATCACAGCACAACCAAAGAGTTTACACATATTAACAGTTTGCCGACAGCGATGACGGGCACTGCTAAAAAAAAAAACAAACAAACAAAAAAGACAGGTTGTATTACAGCCTACACAGAAAGCTTGCAGTATGAAACTTGTATTAACGGTCATTAATGGTGTGATGTGGGAAGCTTTCAATCATCGACCTACTTTAGAAAAATGTGGGCGCAAGATGTGAGGCCAAAATAAATGCCTGTCATTTTTGCCTCCTTGATTACTTAACACTACACTGTTTCCAAGTGTCTGCAGTTACTCAATCAGGCTCAGTGTTTTATAAAGTTCTACATCTGCAGCTGACATTCAGATTAGTGTCGTGAAGTCAGCTGGTGGAACGTAGAAACGCAATAAAAATGTTATATTTCAAAATTCATCAAAAAGGTCTAAAGTAGGAACATGTTGAACGAGTGGCACTTCCTCTGCTACAATTTATCATATATATATATATATATATGTATATACCAGTTTCAATTTGTTCATAACCAGACTTTGGCTTCGTAAAACGGTTCTCATGTGCTTTAAGCTAAATGCTAATAATAGCGTGAAATAAATAAATAAAATAAAAAGCTTACCCAAAAAAAAAATTAAGTGATCTGATGATTGTGCTAGATGGAAAGTCAGAGAATCAGGAAAGCGACTACAATTCAATTTTAAGGGGACAAACTTTTTGCCAAATTTCATGTCAACCTATAAAATAGTTGTTAAGACATTTCATGGCAAAACCACAAATGTGAACGTCATGGTGGCACCAGAGGAAAAGTCAGGCGCTCACTACAGTCATTAGGGTTCATCTTTTGGGCACCATGAAAGTCTCCAATCCATCCAGTGGTGGACCGGCCGACAGAGAGACAGACTGACGTTGCCGGTACCACTACTGCAGCCGCACCACTAGCAGGACTAAAAGAATAGAATTGTGTCTTTAAGCTGAAAAAAAAAAAAAAAAAAAAGAAGAAGGAAAATCGCAAAAAAGTTTTACACTTTGGGTGAAGAAGAAAAGTTTCCATATTGAGAAAGAGAAGATGCGATAAAGACTGACAGAAATGGATCCTCAGATGCATCTTGGTGTTGCAGTACCTGCCTCTGCTTCCTCTACTGTAGACAAAGCATTCATGTAATTCTGCCAGTCACTGTTACATAATAAAAGAGCGGGGTTGTTAGGGAGTACGTAGTCAGTCCAGACGGGGGCCCTTGCCTTGTTGCTGGCTGGGTACGTGTGGAGCAAAAGAGACTAATTCATTGATTGAAAAAAACCCCCCCACAAATTCCATCTTTGGTGGGAAGCAGCAATGACATTCTGTGGAGTATTGGAGTCACTGCTACTTAATTAATTATGTCATTTTGAAAATATGCACATAAAAGGTAGTGGAAATTTTTTATTGGAAACAACCATTTCAAGTAATGAAAGTCGTCATTCAAAGGCCGTGATGATAACTGCTGGTTTACAACAGCTACTGTCATCTGTGGGAGAGGAGAGGGAACGATGGTGGAGCGACTGAAAGACCGAAATCCACAACCATGTCCAAGTGATTAGCTGTAAAGCTATGCCCATTAGGCAAATGATGATTATTGGCTGCTCATTATTAGGCGATTACAGTGTCATTAAAACGGCATTATGAGCCCATAGTGTGCCAAGTGCAGTAAGACACACAAACAAATCGGAACCACACATGAGGAAAATCTGCCGACTAGATTCACTTGATCCAAAGACATAGCATTCACACACACACACACACACACACACACACACACACACACACACACAC
>CALSCE010009645.1:12147121-12269378 GCA_943593645.1 Bovichtus variegatus
ACACACACACACACACACACACACACACACACACACACACACACACAGCTTTGAAGTCAGTGCAGTACATCGTTTTCTCGTTTAGCTGTGAACCGAGGAAGAGGCTCTGGGAAAATGCCAGAAAAGTCCCATGTCGGAAGTCACCCATGCTGGGAGTGTGTGTGTGTGTGTGTGTGTGTGTGTGTGTGTGTGTCTCAGGAGGGCCAGTCATTACGGGTCAATGGGCAGGATGGGACTAGAGCTGTCACGTGGAGGGGCTCAAGTTGCACACACACATACACACACACATACACACACACAGACACAGACACACAATCTCACAGAGTCCCACTCACATACCATAAAGTAGGTGGGTGTCCCATTGCCTGACACCGTGTGGGATCCCCGTACTGCGCTGGTACAGAGGCATGCAGCATTTTACACACACGCATGCACACAAACACACAGTGTCATGTCACCGGTGCGGTTGCATGCAGGGATTAACACGAGAACACACACATACACCGTTTTAAAGAGCTCTCTGCCTCTGAATTCAGTGACACCTGACAAGAGTGATAATTTTGTAATGATTTCATGGGTTAGAAAACACTGGTTAGCAAGGAAAGGGGATATGGTGGGCTATAATTTTGCAGGCCACGATAAGTGTACAGTTATTTTGTCAGCGCATACCATCTACTACTTTAAACTGCTCTTAGCATTCCAGAGAAGAGACAAACGCATGGTGGTAAACCAAGACATGGAAAGCAGTTACAGGACGAGAGAGCAATTTACACAGTAGTGGGATACACGTTCACCTTGTAGCAACATTTGTGAAATATCTGTTTACCACAAATCTCCCATGTACATGTTGCTGCAGTCTTAGTCTGGCTTCCGGCTGGGGCATCATAACTTTGTATGCATGTCAGCATGAAATATGGCGAAGCTGACATAAACTGACCCTGCTGAGCGATTTAATGGCTCAAGTGCAGGTTTCCACGAGATTGTTGCTACTGGCTCGATGTTTTCTTTATCTTATCAATTGGAATGAATAGAAATGTTTGTCTGTATAACATATATTTATATGTATATATATATATATATTTATTATACATATTATAAATAGACATGTACAGTAAAGATGAAAAACAGATATAAACGGTTAATAAGGCTCTTTATGGCTCCCCTAATCGATTAATAATTTCCTTGGATGTTTCCTGGAAAGATTAGAGATTATGTACTTTGGTACCTTTTAGGGGAAATAGAGACAATGTTCTGAGACAGTATGCATAGTAAGTACCAACTCATTTGTTTGAATTTTAGGAAACAAACTTAATGATGTTGTAATGACATACGGTAGTAGATTTCCAAATGAATTTCTTTGAAAAACCTTCTAAAATCTTAATGATTCGAAAAAGTGTCATATATCCATTTAAACCCAAGTAAATATGAACTTTTATCAGACACTCTCTCTGTATCCATGCAAGTGTTTGAATTTTAATTAAGCAGAAGTGTACAAATCAAATCGTTTTTTCACTTTTACCTATATTCATAACAAATTACACAGTCCTTTCCAGTGTGACAAATCACCCTTCCAAACCGGTTTCATTCTCGGAAATTATTGGAAAACTATGGGGACTTTGAAGAAAAGTGTCACTAAGAATATTTCAGATCATTTTACCGCTGAGTTTTTCTTTTTACACAATTCTGGGTGTATTAAAAAGCAGGCTAAATTAAGAGGACAGAAGAAAGCGTAGATGCAGAGCTGCCCTTCTGTGTCCGAGCAGCAGAGGTCTGCAGCGAGGAGAGGGATAAGCTGGAATTCCTCCCTAAAATGGCATGTCCTTAAACTCATTATCTGGAGGATATGAAATCTGCATTCCAGCCTCTCCACACAAACCGCTCAGTGTGCCCTTTTCAAGTCAGAGGCTCCCCGCTGTGTGCGACATGGTGGCCAATGCCCTCCACCTTTGTTGTTATGGCTGTACACAAACATTCCTACATACACACACAAATATGCACACACACACACACACACACACACACACACACACACACAGACAACAAGCCAAGAGCACGGCAATTCAAACAGGCTACCACAAAAAAATGTGATGCTGGAAAACTTGTGTGGACGGTCGAAGAGGCCCTTTTAAGAGCTTCCTCTTCCCTAAAAACATGGTATTAAGGAAAAGATGGGGGTGATGCAGTGAGTGACAAGAGGACCTCCCACTTTAACAGGCACCGTGATGAGGCATGACCACTCCTGACAGGTGTTTTGTCTCACTCAGAGCGGCGTGATGTGGCCATTGTAGTGGCCACTTCCCCTGAAAGGCCTGAAGAAATCCCACACCAAACAGGGAGAAGAGCTTGGCATGCTACAGCAAACATGGCAGTTTCTGCTTTTACAAACCGGAGCTTACGTAAAACTCGACATCAATCAATAAGCCAGTGAGACAATGAAGGGGTATAAACAGCACTGAAGGGAGCCACTACACATCAAAGCCGCATGTTCTTTCTGCAGTTTTTGTACTTCTTAGGGTTTCAGGTGTGTTTATTTTTGAAAGCTGCTTCAATTCACAAGGCCGGTCTGGAATTTAATCAGCAGAAATCTTTTCTGAGCCACAAAGAGAAGGCATTAAAATCCTATTACGATGCACAAAGCCTCCACTGTTTCTCAGTAATGCTGCAGCACACTGTAAGGTACTTAAATGCTAAGGCTAGCTAGCACCGGCGCTGCCTCCTCAATCAAAAGACCCGAAATCTTTCAAGTCAAGTGCTGTAGAGAAGGAGCGGTTGTTCATGTACATGTTCTCGGCAATGTTTGGACTTGCGTTCACATTAGGCCAGCCTTTTCGGTCACCGAAAACAGAGCTTTCCAAAATGTTCTCCAAAGTGGATGCCGTGTAGAGCCTTTAGAATACATAAGGTATGTTTCCGACCACCTGGTTTATGCGCATTTTTAAGTTATGCATTAAAATGCCAGTTGGTGCATCGATAAAAGCAAAGCAAGCAAGTGCAAAGGGAACAGATTAGGCGAACAAATGATGACGTACATGCAAAATGTGACTTCAGCGTCAAGTAAAACTTCTGCTCCACTGAAGAGTGCAAAATTGCAGCAGATTAAAGCAGTCCCCCCTAATCGCTCCACAGAGTTGACGTAACCGTGCTCACATTAATACGTGAAAAAAACAGAAATGTCATATTTGCCTCAAGTTTTCTACATTGTTTTTCACCGTTTGAGGTTCGACTGCCGCCCTTTCAAATAAATCATCTTGTTGCGGCCTCTTCTTCTGCAATGGTATAGTGGGTTTTCAGACTGGAGTTTTTTTGCGGCACATAGTGCTCATCACGGTGATTCATCTCCAAATAGTCGCATAACAGTGGTGGATGTAAACAAGCATTCTCGAAAATTCGACTAAAATGTGTTACATCTGGATGGAACCTGGTTAGTGTTTCACTTGAAGCCAACTTCCTGTTGACTCATTTTCTATGATCATCTGTACACTTGGTCAAAGGTGGACGTTCATGCATATAGCAGCAGCTTCAAATGCATCTCAGCCCATCAGTACTAGAAACACCAAGCTGCTTTGGGTGGACTTGTTGGATCTGGAAGCAGGGGTGCGGGGGCGGGGGGGGGGGGGCTTGGCTGGGACAGTTTTAACAGGAAGGGAAGGGCCCTGAGTGGGGAACACATGAAAGGAAAACTCTGTCATCTGCGAGCTTTAATAACAGACTGAGCGGCCTTGTTTTGACTGAAGAGCTCTCTTAATATGCATGACAAAAGACGTCCTTCTGGGACCTTCCCTGGCAACAGCACCCAATCCCCTCACAAACTGCTGTTGTTTCTGCTGCTGCTCTTCATCGTGTCATCGTCAGCGCTGGTTGAGGTTCCATCAAAGCGCAGAGGCATCTGCCTGAGCAAAACCTTCTGCTTTTGGTGGCCCGTCCAGTTCTCCAGCTGGAGATCAGCGCTCTTCATGCACAATGAGTTCAAAACAATAGGGCAGACAGTTCAGCTGCTAAAATGGAGCACTGGGTTTCTACTCACTGGTAATCTCACCTACTTAAATTGTATAGAGCTCTTCACTCCTCTTTCAATGTCCTTGTATGTCCTCCTACGCGACACAGAGCCCCGACTGGACACATTACTCTCACTGTCTCGATGATTGCGTTGTGAAATGTACCGAGCACACACACAAAATAGTTCAAACAGGACAGTGCACTCTCATTTGACAACCTCTCTTCAAAAGCTAAAACACGTTTTTCAAAACACAGTCAAAGTGGCATAAATGATTCAACGAATCCCCGGTTTTCCAGCAAAAAATGCCGTGAACTTTCCAATTTTTCATGCAGAGCCATGTCAAATTCATAGGAGCTGATGACTACATGGAAAATGGCAGTGAGGTAAGTGAGGCAGAGACATGCTGGTGGTGGTGTCTTCTTCACACAAGATGAGCAGGAAATGAATGGCAAAAAAATCTCCTGTCCAGGTTTACACCAAAGCAATATGTACTAATTGTAAAATGTGCTCGCATGATATAGCATAAAGCTGTAAACCAGATATAAATAGCAACACAACTTCAACGCAAGTACGTGAACTCAAATATTCAAAACATGACTGTATCTGACATTTGTTTTCAGAAACTCCAAGATACCCTCCTTCCATGTCTACAGATCCGGTGGTCCTTTGAGGTATGGTGGGGCTTGGGGGGTTTAGCAGATGTGGTTTGGGGAAAAGACCATGGCCATTATGACTGAGAGATTAAAGTAAAGGGAGTAGTCTTACCTGGTAGGGCGTTGGCAGGACAAAAGAGGAGACAGCACATGAAAGAGAAAGACAAGAAAACATTAGACACTGTTTGCCGAGCTTTAAGCCACATATCAGCACACGTGTAGAGTAAACAATCACAGTACTGATGAAGTGCTGTCTAGACAGAGGCACCTATGGTTCTTTATGGGGGCTCGAAACCAAACTATTGGCGTAATGGACACTTTGTCTGAAAAGAGATGGTCCTCCATCACACTACCATTGGGAAGCACTTTGAGTCAAGACACATAACGGTAGAAATCATCAATCATCTTCATATTTCAAGGTTAAAATCTATACTTCCATTCAGACTGGTACTGCAAGCATCTGCCTTTCTGGATCACAACAAAATTACATCAAGCCCTCTGACTTGGGTGCTGTAAAAAAAAAAAAAAGGTATTGATTTTTCTTTGCCACTAGAGAGCTGGTTTTAGCTGAGCTAGCTCTGTGTGAGCTTAGTTTGAGTTGTTCAATGTCTCCTAAGGTTTTTATGTGTATTTATGGCAATGTCATAATAGAGTAGAAGAGAAGCAGCAGACAGAAAGCCACACACACGACAAAATAGGCTTTCTTTTTTGATTTTATGTCCATGCAGCAGCTTTTCAGGGGTCAGTATACTCTGCCAGAAGTGCTTGTCGAACAGTTGAATGCATTCGGACCCCCCCCCCCCAAAAAAAAAAAAAAGATGTAGGGGGAAGGGGGCTGTCCACCCATGATGCAACTGAAAGCTACAGAAAAATCTAGCAAGTATATACATCCTTTTACTACAGTATATAGTAAAAGGTTTTTATTCTTTTTTTACTAAGCTATTATTGACTATATAGCGCTTTTTTTTTATTGTGAAAATTAACAAACTAGGTTCATGTGTCGTCAGATTTTAACATGGTTCTGATGTATATTCTGATAAAACCTCTATCCATTATCCATAAATTATAAAGGCTATCATTAAAATACTCTTGGATTTAGCTCAATTACTTTTTTATTGGTTATGGGGATTAATCAGTAACCAGAATCAAGTCCACAATACATATTTCATTCAGTATAAGTGCTTTTAGTTCACAGTCAGGGAGTTTGTGTCCCTGTTACAGAAAATATGTACTCCTCCACAGCTCCCATTGGACAGGAAAAGTATTAACTGCAGCACAGAGAAACTCCATCTCCAACCTTTCCTACTCTTTGGCGACTATCCTTCAGCTCTGTGACAAGCACTGAAATATTTACAGCCTCAGGATTAGTTCACCAACAGGTTCCACTTGGCATTACGCAGGAGCCACAGTGGTCTTTTGTCATTCATATTTCAAAAAGGCATTGGGGGCACTGCAGAGGCAAGCTTGCTGACCCAGAATATGAATGAGAACGGAAAACCATATACAGGGAACAAATCTGATAAGACTTCAAAGCAGGAGGTGGGGAAAGAATGCAGCTGAGCCATGTTTGGAGAAATTCATTGTCTTATTAATATTTGATCCAAATCCACATATCCACCCCTCGTCTTTGCCTTATTTGGTTACACAGTATCAAAGTGCAGCAATCTCACGTAAGAAATCTTTTTAAATTAACTTGGGACCTAGAGGTGATGCAGCATAAATTATTAGTGCTGACTAATGGTGAGCGCAAACTAAAATCACACACTGCAGAAAAGCGTCCCTGAGCTTCACATCTCCTTTGTGAAAATACTTTAAAAAGACAGTGGATGGAAGGAAAGGGACGGAGAGAAGAAAGAGGGAGAACGGAGATTCAAAGAGAAGCTCTTAAGTTTATCACTCCACTTGGTGCCTTGATGAAGAGATACGCTGCAGTGGGCAAAGAGCTCTAGACAAAACAAGACTGCTCTCCTTTCTGTGTTTCTGCTCTCTCTTCCAGCCAGGAGTGATATCCATCCCTATCCGTCTTGTCTGGGCCACAAGAGCAGCGGGTTAAGCCAGCAGCTCCCTGAAGCCTCCTCTGAACAAGGAGAGAGGAAGGGGCAAAGTGGGCTGTGAGGTAACTGGGACTTCAGTCTTGCTTATCGCTGGCGGAAGAAGAACGAGACAGGGGCCATAATCACACTATTAGGCCGAGTCAATCCTCTCGTGGGCCTTTCAGAGGTAAAGCCACAAACGGAACCAATAAGAGAACCTAGACGTGGAAATCCCGTGGAAGAAACAGGCCTGAAATTCATTGCTATAAATGGATTTTCCAACTCAATATCACCTCCAAAGGCTGTTTAATAAGGCACATATGTAGACACCTACGCCAAAGGTTGGACACTTTTCAAACTGAAGTGTGCAGTCTACTGAAAAACACACAGCACACAAAAGTAGCAGCGGAGTGATGTTTAACTCTAATGGTGACACTCGGAATGGCTCGTATGAGTCACAGTGAGACTTTCAGTGAGTTGGCTTTACACGGAAAAGATACAGTATCTGTAAGGAGGGTGCAATAAACCCTCTCTGCCTGTCCTGCTACAGTGATGCAGTTTGACTCAGTGCATACAAGCTGAAATTATATTGCATCCCCGTTTTAACAGCATGTCCATATATTAAAAAAAGTCAAGTAATGGCCCGTACAGTGCGGGGGAAATTGCCAAGAACAGCCCCTTAAGTTAGACGGCACTAGAAGTAATCAAGTTCCAAAGCAATCTTCATTACACAAGGAGCACTCAGCTTTATTGAGATTCTGGCAGAGGGAGGTTGCTACCGTACAAAAAGGATTTATTGATTGCACTTAATGCAATAAGCATGCAGGATCCAACGCAACAATTTCATTAAATTTGCCTTTACAGCCTTGGTGTGGATGCTTGGCAGGGGATGAGGACCAGGGAACCGGGAAACATTTGCAGAACAATCTAAGGACGATAGGACAAGCTCACACACAACACACACACAGCCTAAAACTGCCTTAAAGGGATAGTCTACTCACAAATTTTAAACACGGAGATCGTTTCCCTACTCAAGGGAGCTTTTTAAAAGTCTGAGAAATAATCCTGATTCAAAATGTTAATAGAAAACTGTGGTAAAAACGTAGTATTGCGTTTGGAAGACAATGGCATTTATTAGACAGGGATTGTCTAGCAAAAGGTGCTATTTGAGTAGCATAGGGACTAAAAGTCAGGATATCTCGGCCTCTATTGCACTGATTTTGACTATTCCTTTTTTTATACCGTCTCTTGTGAGTCCCCTGTCTTAATGATATTTGATCTGCTATATATTTGAGATGTTCTAAGCTTACATATCACCTTTACAGATACAACTTATTACTTAATCCAATTATTATCCAGTAAACTTGGTCTTTGCCAAAGAGAACTGCATGGCTTTGGTTTAATCAAAGTAGAGCAATGCCAACCATAAACTGTACATTAAAATGACGAAATTCAACAATGCATGAGTTCTTCCAGGCCAATCTCAGAACCCATTGGCTGTCATTCTGATGAAAATAGGCCTCTGGGGAAAAGGGGTTATATTTCAGGGGTTCCAGTGTAGTCAGCAGATATGCCTACGACTGGATTGTTTTGCAAGTAGCCAGTTTCCAAGCTAATTTAAAAGATAATAAAGAGCTAAATCATCATCACACAATAGCCAGATTGCATTTCGGCCAATGCGTTCCGCCTCTTTTGTTCTCTACATGTACCGTTTACATGCATAGAACCAAAGCCCGCTTAAACGGGAAACCATATGAATGCAAAATCTGTTTATAGAGTTTTATTCCAGGCTAACAGGAACACAGTTTCATTTTCATTTCACTTTCTGCATTGTAGATTTATCTAAATCTAAATCTTGGCTGCCGAAATAACTCTCAAAAGTCATCAATAAAATTCTTAAAACAGACTTAGGTTGGCGTTTTTAATAATTAATCTGAAACAGACTGAAAGAGAATGTAAAGAAAATGTCATCATCCTCCACCCATTGAAAACAGATGTATCAGTTTGTCCTCGGTGACAAGCTCCACGTGCTGAAAGAGGAGACCATCGAGCCTGACGCCTTTAAGTCTTGAAACATCCAGTGCTGAATGAAAAAAAAAAAAATGAAAATAGACGCCCATTCTTGGTCCAGTCATACAAAGCTGCCGGCGTGGCAGCTTGCATTTGACTTCTTTTTCTCATTTAAATCATCTCTATTCTCATTCAAGGCCAGCTTGCTCTTTGCCCTTTGCAAACAGAGGGGGAAAGGAAGATAAATAAACTGATCTGGAGGAGAGGAAGAACAGGCCAGGTCTCTGGGCTGATGACAGTCAGCCATGTGTTCCAGCTGTTTGGTCTTCCTCCTCTACCCCCACTGCCCCACTGACACCTCTGTCATCTCTTCTTCTAACCCTCCCAACTCCATCCACCACCCCCATCCACCCACCCTGCTAGCCCCCTCGCTGACCCTTTACTTATTGGGTCAGGGCAATAAATACTGTGTGCTGCTCTCCAGAGGCGTGTTGACTTCAATTCACCCCCTGACACCTGTGCAAAGACTGAGGAGAAGCGTGATGCTGCTGTTGAAACAGTGGAGACTTGAGCAAATGTAGAGAACTGGCCTGACAGAAAGATCAAGTACAGTAAATCACTGTTTGACACTTTTTTGAAAGGATTTCTTAGGGCCTCCTTCTGAGTGATTTCATGTTTCAAGGTCTACAATTCTCTGGTTGAGTCATGTGGTGTTTGTAAGAATTTAGAGCATTTCCAAAGAAGCCCATGGCAAGGGGGCATCACGTTTTTAGTGAGTCATTATTCAAAGGATTTCAAGATCCTGACTACATGAGGGGAAGAGGAAAATGATGGATACCAAGTGTTTCAACTTTCAAATTCAGGAAGTCAAAAATCCAAACAATCGTTGGGGCTTTCTTCCAGTTACCCTGTAATTAAATTAGGCTGACAACAGAAGCTCCCAGAGGGCTTTGCCAGGAGATCTCAGTGCAGATTGAGCGTCAAAGACATTCATCGGGTAGTCCTGTAGTTTTTTCTTGTGGATGACCAACAGATTTTTCTGGACCTCGTGAAAGAAGCAAACTTCAGTGTCTAAAGAGACATTCCACACTAGCAGCTCAAAGAAATATGAAAACTTTTTTCAATTCTACCTTAACTTGGTTCCGGTCAAACTTTGGTACAGTGTTTTGAAAAGTGAGAACGCAATGCCCACTGTAACAAAATTCATGTGCGCATGTCTGGACAAAAACATTAGTTAGAACCTTACTAATGCATGAGCAGAGAATAACTGGGTTGAGATGTGCTCACAGCCCACACATACCACTGGTAGCACCAGGCCTCTCTTTACATTTGTTCTACCTTTTTCCTGCATACGCAAACAGTCTGAAAGTCTAAAGGCAGACAATCAAACTTGAGTAGGAATTGTCTTTTAACATGTTTGAATTTCAAGGCATTTAATGCAAAGGAAGGTAATGTAACATTAATTCCAGCCGTCATCTTGGTTCATCCTTCATTTACTCCTGTGGTTTCACTGCAGAGGCTCTGCACTTAGCTGTTTTCAAATTCATCAGCCTCGATTGGGCTGCCAGGAGCATATTGACCTGTACTTGACACTCTCTCAAGAAGACTCATGTGCTGAGTAAATGGATGGACGGATGGTGGGTTGGTCTTACTGAGACGGATGGTCTCAATTCATTTGGACACTAAGCACACACACTGCGGGTTTGTTCTCTTCTCTCCCTGGTTATTGCATTAACTGTTTTGTTTGAGTTACTTTGGAGTTATGAATGAATACAATCAGTTCCAGGTCATGTCACAGAAAGCCAGGCTTATCACGCAGCAGGTGTGAAGCCTTTTGATGTTTTGGGGTCAGCGCTCTGATATGTTATCATTTAAAAATCGCAGCCATGCTTTGTGTTGCAGAAGGGAGGGATTGCTACTATGGTTTAGAAACTAAAAAGGCAAGGCCTTTCAGCGGCACCGGAGTAAAACATGTCAATCTTCCAAGACAACTTTTTTAAATCGTCACAAGTAATGACACAGAGAAGATGACTTTGCAAAAGAAGACATATTGTGATCGCTGCTCTGAGAGATTGTTTGCGCTCCTGATGGGGCTGATAACCGGATTATGACTAAATCAAGAAATGCTTATAACTTCCAAGTACGAGGATATGGAGGGCTTAGCTGAAAGTTTGCCTGCAGACAGTGAGCTGAGGAAGACTTGCTTTGAGGAACTGAACCCTGAACTGGAGCTAACTTTGACAATAGAGGAATTCAACGTAATGGAGGACTGATGCATGTCAAATAAAAATACAGACAGATGCCAAAAACACATGAGAAATACCCAGCCCTTCCTCTCCTTAAACAGTGCGTGCTATTTAACTCCAAACAATAAACTAAAGCACAGCTTAGCCTACATTGTAGACAAGACAAGCTCACAGCAACAGTGTGGCGAGAACAATGTACATCTCATTTAGCCTAAGTAGAGTGGAGAAAACACGCCATCACAATGCATCAAGATTCAATCCAATTTGGCTATTTGCTTTTAGAGAACAGCTCAGCTTCCTTTGATGTATGAATTACTTGAGATTTACGTGTTCGACACAAACGGCGCGCTACAAAGCGTTGAGCATCAAGCCAAACTGGGTGCAGTGATTAACGTAGACTTCTTGTTTTATTAAGCTATTTGGCTGCTGTTGGCGAAGTCCAATCCAATACTTGCTTGAAGTCTATAACAGCAGATTCTAGTCTGTTGAAATTCAATAAGTATAACTTCTGTGGGCATGTAGCAATGGATAGGTTTCATTCAAACTGCAGGTACGATTCAAAGAGTTGGGGAAAATAGGAACTTACTAACATGCAAAACAGAAAACAGTGCATCTTGAAAAGTATTCTTGCATTTTCAATGTCCTGCATTATACAGACAGGCAATGACAGATGTTTCCCCTCTCCGATGTTTGATGATGGGGTATAAAAAAAAAATAGGAGAGGAAACTCCAACAGCATGTTGTTTGCCTATGATGCATTTTATGTGCAGTATCTAATTCATCTATTCTGGTCTGGTCCATAAAATAGAGCTGACAGAAAGAGCTGACACAAAATGGCCCGACATTTAGCCTTTTCCAACCCTGCGATCTGACAGATTTATGAGCGTTAGCAGGTTGACATTATTAATTCTAAAAGTGGGGAAATGTCAAGATCTCACAGGTGACATTACAGCTGGATTCACCTTTTCATTTCACGGCCATTTCACTGGCCGAGTCTGAAAGCTATGACTCAGCGCATTTCTGCTTTACACAGGTAAACCTCCTGTGTAAAAAAGTTCCTTAAACTTTAGCTGCCTCTAGAGAAATAAAGCAGCCTCACGCCCTGACGGCACTTGGTGATGCCTGACAGTAAAAACAATAAGGGGCTTTGTTTCATTGACACAATAAACACATGAGGAAAAATAGGAAATAATGACATTCTTCAATCTAGTGAAGAATGTCATTTGTTCCTCTTTTTTTTCTTCTATTGGTCAATTTTTTTTATTTTATTCATTAATTATTTATTAAAATACACCTGCCTAGTCTCTGAACGTGCAAAGTGCATGTTATTAAATCTACCGTTTCAAATACAGCAAAAACAAAATTAGCTAAAAACTAAAATGGAGGGAAAAAAAACTTTCAACTGTCAAATTAAGGCAAAAATGGCCATCAAATGGCACATTGCCTAGAGATATAAGCTTAAAAAACATGGTTAAAATAAATGCTCTATATGTATAATTAATAAGAAAGTGTTCTTAAATACAAATACAGAAATAATGTGTAAAAAAAAAAAGATTTAAACATTAATAACAAGAAAGAGGTCACAATAAAAACTGAAACGTTTTTTCTTTCCAACCTGTGGTGCCTCTTTCTGTAGCTGTGGTTCAATTCTGACACTAACTGCTTACTAGCGTGTGTGTGTGTGTGCGTGCGTGTGCGTGCATGTGCGTCTGACATGTGGTTCCCACAGACTGCCAGTCTCAGCAGCTACCTGACCTGAGGCCCCAAGCCTCATCACCCTCCCCACCACTTCAAGGTTGTCACCTTTGACCTCTGGCAGTGAGAACTTGCTTGGCTCTGTGATCTTGTTTCTCCCTCTTTTCCTACCTTCCTCTCTTTTACACATACTTTTTTTCTCTTTTTTCCACTTTTAATCCTCACCCTCTAAAAAAAAATGTCTGTGTTTGAAGGGACAAACGTTCCCAAATCCTCAGATAAAGGGTGTAATTGCTGGGACCGATTTATATCTAGCCTGCTGGTAACAGTTTGTTGGGAATAGACTAACCCTGGGAAAAACATCTAAAACACTAAGACCAACTGGTTTTTCTGTTTTATTTATCTTCCTTATAAAACATTCATTTGGTCAGCACCCACCAGTCGCTGTAGTAGTGTTACTTGGAATCTGAAGTCACATGACCAACCTAAACTGGGTCAAGTTTGGATGGTAGACTAGTATACCTCCTTCACAGTTTCACACAGACACACACACACACAGAGCAATGTATTATTCAGAATACATCTTCCTCCACCTATACACACAGTGCAGAGTGTCTCAACAGAGCAGCGATGAGCGTCTGGGAAACTCAATGAGATAAGAGGGTTCATCAAACAAAGACTTTCCCAGTCAGACAGAGACTTAATTGAAATTGGGGTCAGATTCCCTCCCCTCCGACACTTCTGTTTTTACCTTCTTGGATGTCTGAAAAATCTCAAACTTTAACGCCCCAGTAAATGACAGTTCTTGTTACTTAAATAACAGTTCTTGTTACTTACTGAGATTGGCAAAACGTTGTTTCCATACAAACCATTTGGGATGACAGCTCCTATACATGTGTGCTTTTATTTAGTACTAGTAGGAATTTAACCCTTTACCATAGAAAAAATAGAGCCAGGTTTAAATCACAATGTTGGGAAGTGCCATCGTTCATCGACCCAACCCTAATCCCGATTTCAGAATCCCGGATAAACCCTTATCCCACTTTTGAGAAACCCGAATATGCTAGCTGGAGTATTCCAAAAGAAAACTGGATACTGTTGTATGTATACATCTTATCTGAGTGCCACTGACTACCTGCGCAGGCACAGCTTCAGCCAAGTGATGTGAAAAAAAGCCAAACAACGGCCAACGCGTCTCAATTTAGTGACCGTGACAGACTCAAATTGAAGGACATGTTTAATACATCCTGTCCTTCTCGTCTCCCGGTTTGTTTTTGAAAACATCACAGGTGCCTGCGCAAAAAGCATGCAGGTAAACCATCTGTCTGAAAAAAAAATAAATAAATGAAAAATGAACTAGGACACTGATGTTTGTCAGCTATTTCAGTAAGGACTATTCTACTTATTGCATAGGGCCAGTGCAATCTCAATTAAAAAGTTATCAAGAAAGAATCTACATCTCTGCTCAACAACTCTTGCACTCTTGAGAGAACATGTTTGTCATTACAGTGGAGCCCTGTGAAGAACAAGTGTGCATTAGTATCTACTCTGGAGTTTTTAGCCTGCGGGAAAGAACTTCAGCCTGTGAAAACACATTGAGTTTGTACAGAAACAACAAAAGGCCAAACAGAGGAAACGTGAGTGAACTTGCAGTGGCTCACTGTCGACCGACTGAAATATCTCACTGATGAATCAGGATGATTTCAAGTGTTCTGCATGTGTCAGTGTTGATTAGCTGCATATTTCTGTGTCTGTCTGTGTGTGTGTGTGTGTGTGTGTTGCAGTGCCAGTAAGCTCCCCTAAATTAGTTCCCGGAAAAAATGCCAAAAAACCATCAAAGAGCCAAAGAAAAACGCCTCAATACAAGAGGTTTGCTTTGCAATGGCATGGTCGCATTACTTAATATGACATCTCTTGCACTAATGGTTGCACTGGTTCTGCATTTGCACTGCAGCTAAATGGCACTGACCTTCGCCTACAGTAATGAATCACGGCAAAGCTGAGAGGTCTTATTGAATGTGTCGACAAAAAAGCCTGCCTGCAGGGCTCTCAGCGGGAAACAGTGAAGGAAGGCGGAGGGGAACGAGAAAGGATCCCATTGTTGCAAAGGAACTCGGAGTGAAGAGGCACCCTGACACAGGTATTCTGCTAAATAAGGCCAGCATTGTACAGAGAAAGCATGCATACTGGCACAAAAAAATTACAGGAGGGAGGTGGGGTGGGGGCACGTGGGGCTTGGTACGTTCATCAAATGACTGACATCTTGGCTATTGCATGTCACTATAGATTGGAACATATACAGTTCGTTCTTGGATATAACGGGCAATAATTCAGTGACGTCGAAAAGTAGGCCAGGTTTGAACTTCTCTCTCAAGCTCTCTTTTTTCTAATTCATCACGCAACTACTTCTGTCATTTTTTTCCCCCATTTTTACACTTCATTGTGTTGAGATCACGGAGGCAGTGGCATGACAAGTCAAAACAAGACATAGTTGAGGGAAAATGTGGAGGGAAGGGGGACTCTTTTCCCATCCTCCCCAGTGGTCTTGAGCCACACACAGACTGCTTCCTGCATTTCTATGTCCCAGAGAAATCAAACCAAGTTAACATTTTCATTGCATATTTTACGACAGCCAAAAGTGAATAGGCAATTCTGAAAAGGCACGTTAACAGCAGGTCTCCCAAAGGAACAGTTTGAAGCTGCTCCCTGCCTTCACTGACCAGGTCGCCACAGCATTTCCATTATAGCATTCCATTCTCTGCATTGTCCCCCTAGTACCAGGGAAATGGAGATACAGTGGTATTGATTCATTTATTGTGGGCCCAATGTGCTTTTCTGTGGCTCCTCAGCAAGCGGTGGCTGTGATCTAATTACCAGTGGAGAGATGAAGTCGTCTCCCCGACCATAGCTGACGGGACCATTCTTCTGAATAAAAAAGAAGGCTGATGCTCACTTCAAGTCAGCTCCTCATCACAGAGGAGCTGAAACTAATGCAAGAGCGCATTAGTTACAGAGAAGCCCTGGGACCATCGACTGAGCAGCCTAAGCGATGAGCCTGCATTGATCTCCATCAGTGCTTGAGAAAAGCCTCCACTCCTGCAGTCTCTTCTCCTCGAGAGATGAAAGTCACCCTCACATATTTAAAGGAAAACAAAGATCCCTTATTGAAGGAACTCCCATCAAATCTCCTCCCATCAATTTAACTTTTCCCCGGAAAAACAACATTATTGAATTTTTACAAGATTGCCTATTGACGTCTTCCAGAACTAAATTGGTGAGGAATGGCCTCTGGCTAGGCAAGTGCCAAAGGTCGAACATGCCTCGCATGTCAAGGAGACAGTAACAAGGCTTACTATATACAAACTTGGCCATGTCCATGTCACACAAAGCACTTCACAGCCACTGTGGCTGCATTCCTCTGGCTTGTCCCTCAACAAACAAGTTCGTTCACCTTAGGAAACGGCTTGACCCGCTCAAGGCAAAGTCCACGCTCGCAAAGTGCTTTGTCTTGCCTCTTTTACTACTGGGACAGGACCACACACACGCTGCGGCCATGACCAGCGCTGGTATTGTTCACATGGTTGCTAAGGCGCCTTTGAAACAGTGGTAGGAGGACAGAAGATGGCCACAGTTGTTTAAAGCTAATGAATGGCCTCTGTTCGTCCTGCCATTGCTGCTGATAATAGATTTGCACTGGCTGGATGTTTATAGGGAACACACAGTTGTTTGTAGGTAAAGGCAAAGTTTAGAAGAACATTCTCGAGAAAACTCTCGCACATGCACTCAAAACACCTCCTGAGATACACTGTCAACACAAGTTATTGTGCCATTTCCTGATTGCTGTCTGGAGCTAACAAAACTTCAGGTGCAATTAGATTTTACAGCAAATGTGATCACGCCCTCTAACAGACATCTTGCATGAAAATCCTGACAGAATAATTCTCATTAGGTACTCAAATGAAAGGGATTATATTCAAAAGCGTTTGAATCAAGTCAACCATGTAAAATGCTTCTAATCCTTTTGTCAGACAACGCAACACTTTTTGTCTTAACAATCACGCTCATGATGAGTCTGTCAGCTTGTGCTATGACTGCAGCGTGAACAGACACTTCTGTGAGGATCATTTTAACAAACTAAATGGCTGGATGAAGCAGTCAAAAAATTTGTTTTGTGGCCCGCATAAATTTGAATGAAATCTTGATGAAACGCTGTGCTTGAGTATAATTCAAGTGGTTCCACATAACCGACGATTGCCCATCTGAACATATCTTGGAGGGACATTGTCGAGGACATGTCCTGTCTGTCGGCTTCATCTGGCAGTGCTCTCTTCAACACTGTGGTCACACACACTTGGAAAGACAAACTGGCCATTTTCATTACAATTTTAGCAGTTTTAAAGTGAGTAGCACTCCAAGCGGCTCTTATTAAATCAGAGAAGTCAAGGACATTCCCTTGTAGAGAAGTGTTGGCCTCCCAGCTACAGTTTGACCATGTTTGGGCCTTCAAATGAAGACAAAGTCTGTTTGTACAGCCTGCCCATTAAAAACAATTCTTGTTTCTGCATTTCCTTTGCTGATTAAACAAAAAATGTAAGAAACAAGAAGCCAATACAGCTAGAGCTACAAGATGAGCGTGAGTTAAGCAGGCTTCAGGTTGATCTCACTCATTTACAGTCTGAAACAACACCTCCCAGATGCCCAAATCACTGCTAATTTCTAATATCATTAGCATCATGTCTGCCAGTGTCATGTTAATGAGTGTTTAACATGACAATGAGCTTTTCTAAATGAGCAGCCGAGGGAAATGCAGCGCTCAAATAATTACACAGCAATGGGCTGAGACTTCACCGTGATCTACAGCATTACGCCTGTCAAGGATTTGTACCAGTGAAGAAATATGTTTTCAGGCTCGAAAAAGATTTTCACCCAGCAGAACAGGCTCCACATTTTGTTCTTTGCTGTATGTTTAATTAACAAACTGTTCCAGATGAGTCCAATTAGATTAGCATATGAAAACTCCAATAAGGGAAATGAATAATGCAAAATGGGGAGGACTGCTCTGGTGTAGATCTTGGCAATCAACCAAAGCCAACATATTTCCAAAACCCTCTCAGAAACCCCCCGATAAAGAGGAGAGAATGCTGCTATGATAAAAGCAAGCAGGGCTGACAAATAGCAATGAATGTACACAATAACAAAGAGCTTATAATAGGAAACTTATGACCTGAGAGGATAAACCACGAAGATATCTGCTTCACCGACACTGTGGACACTGTCGTCTCTTATCTGCCTTTTTGACCCGGAGCTGTCTGAGGGTTTGCCGATTTCAGGCGCAGCAAAGACAAGACGCCAGTGGGAGATAACAGATACTGGGACTGAGTCACTTCTTAACAATAAAGACATTCCAAGCAAAGTTTCACTGAATTTCAACATTACAGATAGGTCACCAATGTGACAACATATTTCCACAGTGCGCTGCAAAAACAAGTAAAAATATTGTTGAATTCAAGAGAAATATGCTCAAACTAAAGATCTGTAAAAAATAAATACTTATTGCACTTTTGCTAGATTTTTGTATAATAGATAATTAACTAGTTTAAACAATATTTTACAAGTTGGTAGAATTTAATTTTCCATTTCCTCTAAAGCGAGCACTTTCAAGAATTTGGGTTTCAAAGTTAGCCATCAAGTTTTCTCATAATAGATATATCCAGTTACCTTGAAACTAATTTAATAATCTAATGCAAAATAATGCACTAAAAATAAGACTTAATCATCCTAAAATAAGAGATTCTAACTTTCTTGAATTGGCCTTATTTGCAGAGTATTTCAAATCAGTATTTAAACAGTGGCTGAACAACATCTCATTGACTCATGCTCAGTGGCAGCGCTGTGATTGAGAGCATGTGGTTGTTAAATGATTCCGTACATGTGCGTTACCTTCACCCATGATTAGAAACATATGGCTGTATGACAAACTATAGGGAAAGCAAATAGATCAAAACACAATCTAAACAGCTGTCTGTATCCACAGCAGCTCAACATGTAATGTAATAAAAGCAGTCAAATGAAAAACTAACAAAAGGGACAGGTGCTTTTAGACCGCTTTCATAAGCTGGAAATACAACATTTCCTGTCTGAGCTCTGGGGGTTTTATCGAGTGGGACCATATGTTTTAAGAATCTGCTTCTTATTAGGTATAATGGCTGCCAGCCTATTCTTGGCTCTGGTTTGTAGTGCTTCCAGCCACCTAATCACTGAAGTACAGAGGGGTTGCATCGGTCTATGGCTATTTAGATTGACGCCAGCTGAGGTACAGCACTACTCTCATCCACCGCCAGGTTGCTCTTGGATATACCTCTCCCAAACCTCTTCTTTTTGGCTTCCTTTCACATTCGACCAAGCAGGTAATCAAACTGACCATGCAGAAGTAAGTTAAGGAGTTTGGGTGGAAATTGTCTGGGATGTCCATTGGAGGGCCGCCAAGGTTTACCAAACCTGCAGGCCACCTCCAGAGGGAAAAGGGAGCACTTCCTGGGTCAATGGAGAGGATGTGGTGGGAAGGAGCCACTATGTGCCAGCTGTCAAGAACTGGATCCTAATAGGCCGGGGGTTAATAAGGCTTGGCAGGGGTGTTCCCATGGTGATCGCCATGGTTACCCAAGGACTTTGCCAAGAGACGGCTGCAGGGGAGGTAGAGTCGATCTGGGGGAGAAAGTTGAACCATGGGAGATCATTGAGGGAGAGGACATTTGATGGACTTACCAATGTCGTTAACTTTACAGGCAATTAATACTCCTGCCAATGTGGAGAGCTTCAGTAGCCTTTATGATCTGAGAACTGCTAGTGAGCCATGTGGGATGTATTCCATTTACAAAAAAGCAAAATTAAGTTTCATTTTATGAGGAGCCACAATGATGGATAACTGTAGTTGAAGGAGCAAGAGCTGCATACAGAGCTACTTATAGAAGAAGGCCGTTAATAAAGTGGCTGTGATATTTTACAGGGGAACGACTTTGTGGAAGTGTACTTTCCAGAGCAGAGGATACTATGTGAATGCATAGTGACAAGGGAGTTCAGTAAAAGAAAATGTTCTACATCTACATCAACATTGATGACAAATCTTTCGCTGCTTATCATCATCATCGCAATCATCATTATGACAAATTTATCCTCATTGTATCTTGAAAAGCTTTTGCGCCTGGCTTCTGTTGTCACCACAATTAATCTTTCCACAGCTGAATGCAGCAAATATAAGTACATTCCCTGGAGGTTGTTGAAAGCCATTTTGGCAAATGAGGTATATCACTAACTGAAGTAAAGAAAATGGTACACAAGTAAATTAGAACACTTCATCACAAACTTGCATCTGGAATGTACTGAACATCATGAACTGAGATATAACGCTGTGTCGGAGGTATTTCCCATAGGCCTTCATGAAGCTTTGCAGTGTTTTAGCCTTTGGAAAAAGAATAAAAGCAAACTTTTTGTCTCACTATCTTTTTGCATCGTCTATCTCAATACTCCAAACACAAAGATTATCTGCAAACTGATGAAAACTGTAATCTTACACTTGCTGTCAACACAAAAAGAATTGAGCTTTGAGTAAAATGTGCCAGACAAAGATAACTTTTGAGTGAAAGACCAAAATGAAATTCGGGTTCACATGAAATACTGCACAGCCTCTTCTGGTCCCACAAAGAACTGATGCGGAATGATCTATTACTGGGAAGGGTAATCTGACAGGAGATGAGGTGCCTCGCTTTTACGGGGGAAAAAAAGACTAAACCCGAGGGAAATTGAAGAGCTTTTTGAGGTTTAGTTTAGCTGGTTTTGTCTTTTGTTCTACTGAACGGTCTGTGTTTGTAGCCCAGGGGCTTGTTGGACAGCAGTCCGCTCTACTGTCTGGGCTACGGTCCAGGCTGGTGGTGGTGGTGGATGCCTTGGTTTTAGGCTTTAACCCCCGTGGTTGAACCTGAGCCCTGCAGCTGCTCATTACTGTGCAGTGGAAGTGCGGGGATTGCTTTATGTGCCCTGGGAAAGACAGGAGGGATTCTCTGCCCACTACAAGCTCAGCAATCCAGTTACACCAACAGCGAGCCCAGGGACACACGGCTAGCCCAGGCTAATCCCAATATCCAATTTAAAATGTTGAGAAATGATAACCAGATGTCAAAGTCTTATGTTTCTGCCTCAAAGTCCAGTGCTCTGGAAAGCAAAGGAGGTTATGGAGGACATGAGAGCTATTCTTCCAAGTGGGATCCAACTCAGTTAACCTGCGGGGGTTAGGAGTTGTCCTCTGTTCCAAGGCAGTCATTTCATAAATAATTTTTTATTACACACATACACAGAGAGAGATCATTATCTATAAAGAGGCTGAGCAGTGATTCTTAATTGGTTATTAAAACACTAGGAATTGCCTGAACAAAATGTTCTCTTACACTTCTGGAGCCATTATCTCTTTATTAGTAACCTATGTTTAAGCTTTTCATAAGATATTTTATGTACCCATTGCTGCTTGCTCTAGGCTGTGATTTTCTATCATTCCCAGAATAGCTTTTTACAATGGTTGGCAATATGATAATGTCAGTATATGTTATTCAAGCCGTTCATGAATGCTGGGGTGTGTCTTATCAAGCTGTTCCCCATACTCAACATGTGTTGTGGATGCACTGCATTCTGGTCTACTCATGTTTTCATCTGAGATATCTCTATGGTATATCTGGTAGCTCTGTCTACTTCACAATACATTCCCCCCTTTGAGGTGGTCGAACACCGATGCAAAATCTCTAAAGATGAATTTAAACTGAATGTTTTCCCCTTAAGAAGCTCACGCATAGAATTGATTGGGAAATTCTGAAAATCTTTTTTTTTAAAGTAGCTTACATTTCCTGCTATCTAACTCGGATGAAGCTGCCTTGTTAACATTTTAGCAGGATTTCACGGTGGCTGTGTATGAAAAGGACAGAAAACTACACCATAGAACAAAAAAACTGGGCTAGAAATCCACAGTGCTTTCTAGCACTAATGACTGCTTGAACTTCTGAGCATTTAAACATGCTGTTTGCTACATGGACACCCAGATATCTGAGACAAACAGGGCTGTTGTGATTCACCCTGTGTTCCTCGTTACGGCTCACTAACTCCGCTGAGTGCATTTCCTCAAACTCCTGTAAATCATTAGCAAGCTGTTTTAATGAACAGGTTGTTCACCTCGCTCTCTCTCTCTCTCTTTCTCTCCCCCTCCCTCCCTCTAGTCCTCCTTGCTTCTTATCACCACCAATTGACAAATCCAAATGAGCAAACACTGAGTCATTGCACCTGCGTTTCCAACCTTCAATCACGGCAACTTATCACAATAGCCTCAATTCAAACGCTGCCTCCCACTGCAGAGTGAAAAAGTGAAAGGAGAGAAGTGAACCGAGTGCTCCTGCCATTAAGGCTGGGTGCACAGTTTACAGTGAGGATGCCTGCTTGACTACTCAAGAACTACTAACTCAGGTAGTAAATGTCAATGAAACAGCCTTTGCACAGTAATGCTAGAATTGGTATTTAAGTGCAGAACTGACTTGTTTTTTGTGTAGATGTTCCCCAAAAACAAAGTAGTACGATTTAATCCACTTTAAATAATAACCAAATGTCATGTGTAAACAAAAGCTTGCAAGAGAAAGTATGTGACACATGAGGTGCTATTTGTTCACGCCTACACTTCAATTACAACAGACTCAGATATCCCCACACCTGAGGATCCCCCCCTTCCTCCAGCTGTCAGTCTTCTCACTCGAGAGAGAAGAGCTACACAACTATATGGACTCCCCTGTCCACATATTTAGTGTGCTTTTGGTCTGGGGCTGTTTATTCTATGGTTTGGGCCAGGGCCCTTTGTTCCAATTAAGGGAAATGTTAATGCTACAGCACACAATTACAATTTAGACAACAATGTACAAAGCCAGGTCCACAAATAAATTGTTTTTCCCAGTTTATTGTGGAAGAACCAATGCCCCCCCCCATCAAACCCTTCCAACACCTTTAGCTTGAACAAGAATACCGACTATGAGACGAGTCTTGTCACACAACATCATTGCACGACCTCACTAATGCTCTTGAGGCTGAATGGGAGCAAATCCCTGTAACAAGGTACCCGGATGTTGTGAAGATCCTGGATGGGAGCCTGTGGAGAGCCAATGGTGTTGCATGGAGAAGTTCAACAATTTCATGTTGGTGTCCTTTTTGAGTGTTCGAATAGTGTTGGCCATGAAGTGTGCAATACTATTCCTCATACGTTATATAGATCTTAACCCTGAGAATCACAAATCCAGTTTGCTCTTCCACACAATGTCCTTATCACGCTGCTTCATGGTCTTTTGTTGGCACAAGGCTGACTGTGCCAACTCACCCTTCTGTTTGCCTGAACAAAACACTCCCACGACCTACTCAGACTGGAGTAGGACTTCTGTGTGTGGCTTCCCACATGGAACAGGTGAGGAAAAAAGACTGAATTTGTCCCTTTCGACTAGATACTCTACAAGAAAACGGGCCTCCATCTCAGAAATCTCCAGGCTCAATAGTGTTCCTTTTCTGTCTTTCACTCACTCCCCCCCTCATACCCATGGCGTTTGAAAGTGATCAATCAATCAAACTCGACAATAAAGTAGTTTTATAACAGACGTAGGACTGAAAGGGAGGGAAACAATTAGGGAAGAAATACAGTAAAACAAGGTGAGGTTGGGGAGCTAACCTGCATCAAGTTCCATATTTATTTGTTTTAATTAATGGCCATCTTGCAGCATCAACTACAGTTGTAAATACAGTATGATAAGATTACTCAGATATCAGTAGTGCAGTAGTGAGCATTAATTGTATGTAGGGCTGGGCCAAAAGTCCATGGTGATGAAATCATATATTGAGATATTGTGATACACAATTACATTGTCTAAATTGACTAGAACAAGCTCATACCAACTGAAATTTCTTCGAAAAGCTGATGAGAAATACTTTGAGGGAATATCATTTGAAGATTGAGGTTTTGTTTTTACATACCGCTTTACATTACCACTCTTTCTTCACGATTAACTAAATGGACTCGAACTATTTGTCCTCTCTGTATTTGTGTGCATGCATGTAAACATAGTCAGTGTAGAGCTGGAAATATTTATTTAGAATATTTATATTTATTATGTTCAATTTGCATTAGTTCATCAAATGAGTACTTGAGCATATGATTCACACAGGAGTATAGAAAAATAGACTTTACCATTGTGTTATTTCATATAGACTTTTTATTTCTTGAATTATCAAAAACATGCCATCTCGTGAAATATATCTTTATCGAGATATAGAATGACATGTCTCCGTATAGAACATTTTGGCGACATCGCCCAGCCCTAATTGTATGTGTCAGTATTCAAACAGAATTCAGACAATCTCCCATTGTCACATGACAGGTGATAGCAGGACCTTGCACTCTTTTATATCCGAGTGCAGGATACGCTGCATTGTTGAAAGTTACACCAGAACAGGGCCAGTGGTGCACTGACACGTGACGACATACACACAAAACATGAATGGAGGAAGGAATTTGAGAAATGTCCAAAAGACAAGAGAGGCGCAAATACTCGACTAAATAGTGTCCTCAGGTTTCATTGTTAACTTGAGCCGTTACTTATTGCAGGAACATAACAGGAGTAGTTAATAATAAATGAGCGGGCAGGTGACATCCAGAGTAATCTTGTTATGTCTCGCTAGTTTTTGAAGCATAACTGTAGTGGATGCATCACTCTGAGATCAGGACAATGCTGGGAAGAACCCGAGGACAGGGGTCAAAAAGTAAGAGCAAAGGTCATAGATTGTGGGAGGCCTAAAGGTAATGGAGCCAAAGTGGTGCGCAAGCTCTGAAGAGCATGTGCTGTTTTTACTACTCAGGTGACTGTGCATAGTATGGAGGTTGAGCATAAGGGTGGGGGGGCGTCTGTAGGGGCAAGAGAAAGAGAAAAAACTAATAGGCAGAGGATGAAAAAGAAAAGAAATGAGAGGAAGGGGAGGACAGCGAATAACAGCTAAAGCAAACAAAAAGCCAATTTTTCTAGCACAAACTAAATTCTCACATAAATTTTAGACTTTAAGCAAAAACTTTCAGCCTGCACCTCTTCATATTCTTGAGAGTTACTTTGTAAGTGGACTAGTCAGACCCTTCCTCAGGTGATGGATCTGTACCAGCAGCAGCAGCAGCCTCGCCACTTATTCTCCTCCAGCTCTCTGCTATGTGCTCAATGTTCACTTGGGCCCATCCCCGGCTCTCTCCCTCGCTCTAGTTCCCATTCCCCTCTCACTTGGCCCCACTCTCTCAGTCTCAGCACAATCAAGTGCCCCCGTCAGCGATGGGCATTTCATTACCTAAGTGCCAATTCCTTAGCAACCGAGCAGGTACTAGAGCGCAAAACCACAAGCTGCCAACTGAATGCTAATGAGAAGGCTCATGCTAGTGCCCTAACCCTTACTCACACATTTACATAGACATTATGATCACTATGAATAACCAGGTTAGAGGGATGCTTTGATTAAAGCATTTATGTGCTTTCATATTTATATATCTAATAATAATAAAAGTTTTGAGAGTATTCTCCTTAGGACAGAACCGTAAAGAAACAGAAGGTTAATTATGGTTTATAATTAAATAGAACTGTTTATTACCAGAACAGTTCGGGCCATTGAGTATATACACGACACTTCTTGTTAACCATCTCACTGCTGCGCGCTTCTTTCGAGCATGTGCACCAGAGACATCCAAGCTGCCTAACTTCCAAACCAACTTGGGGGGATAAAATACTTCAAATGTGCAGCTCTAGACTTTCAAATGTCATCGTATCGAATTGATAAAATTCTGATAGTGAAACAAGTCATTTACTGTACAAGGGGGCTGTGATGCTCAAAACTATCTATCCACCTCTATACGTCCTACGTTGTATCATCGCTATCGTGGAAGAATTCATTGTGAACATTTTCGCGATTCTTTTGTGGCCCAGCTCCACTACCAGTTCTCCGTACACAAATCTCTTTGTAGTTGTCAATGTGAGCCTTTTGTCTGCATTCACAGAATCAAATCACTTAAAGAAGCCAGACTAAGCTCTAAACCTAAACCGAATTTAAAAAGAGACACGGGTAATCCCACTCTGTTAATAACATTTGGTTTACTCCTATTTTAATGATTTATATAACCTAGTGTTTACAGGAATGCTCAAAGTTTGGTCATGGTCTAATTGTAAACATTTATGTGACTTCATCCCTTCACGCATCCTGCGCATCTGCTTGCTAGTTCAACGTACATTGAGAAAACTGAGTAACTTCAAAAAGAATCTGGAGCATTTTATCGACGGTGAATCAATATGTCTGAGTAGTCCGCTTAAATAGATTCCTTCTGGGCTGCTGCCAGGACTTTGAAAGCTCAATGCTTCTCTGCCTGTCCTATGTGTCCTATAAATGTCCCTATAAGTTGATTACACATGATTGATAAGGACACTTTCAGAGTCCCTGGCACAACGGATGCTTTAAGTGCATCTGTGTGACCGGTAACAATGAGAAATGTATTTTTTTTAAATCTACATTCCTGCAGTTGGAAGCAATGTCTAGCATTTAGAAAAGTAGTAGATACAGAGTAGTAGTGCGGCGCACTGAGTCTGCACTCAATAGGAGGATCCAGGTTCAACCATATGTGTCAGCAAGCATCGACACTGCTGCAGTGTCTTTAAGAAAGACAGTGAATCCCCACCAGCTTCATGATTGCTGTGCTGCAACTAAACCCTGACCTCTGACCTCAGAGAGGGGAGGGGGGCAAGTGAAAAGAAAAGTCGTCAAAAGGAGCAATAAAGTGCCATATTATCACATTAACAGACAGGATAACAGGGCAAGTAGATCTGTTTCTCTCACCACCCCGTTCTTAAGAAGCTGTAATGAAGTAAAATACGGTTGGGAATATGGTTAACACTGTCCCACGAAAGCCACTGTTGCTTTCCAGTGGGGAGGAACTTCTCAAACATGTCCCTTCCCCCAGGCTAGTGGTGTGGGAAATGGCCGTCGTCAGGTAAAATGACCCTTAATGCCTCCTGAATAGAGCGGCTAACTTTACGCGGCCAGGTCATTAGGGAGACAAAAGGGCAGGACAAACAGCAGGAGAAGACCCCCAACTACAGCTACCCCCTTCCCCCCAGTCAGAGAAGGACTCCAAATGTAGCCTGGCTTTGCTCTGCCCCCCCCCATGATTCCCCTCACGCCTCAGGCCTCTGTGAGCGACAGAGCGGAACAGGACGCTCCCAAGTTGGAAAGGAATGAAGCGGAGTGGATAAATGTGGAATGGAAAAATGAACTGGGATGTTTGCATTTGGCCGCTGCTCAGCTGAAGTAATCTGAATGACTGAACGTGTATTGAAAACTGAGCCTAGTCCTGCGCAAACATCCTCCACCAGCCACCGCATCGAGTACGTTAATAATGTTTGCAGATGACTTGGAGGCCAGGAGGGGACTTGAAGGACGACTCAGGAGGAGGAGGAGAGTTTGAAAAGGAGAGGAGCAGGGGTTTGTTTCTATGTGCATGAGCCTTAAACTCACACACACACGACTGTCTTAAAGATGATGAATAAACTTGCGGGCCAGACATCAAAGTGACATAGTGTTTGTGCATGCAGGCATTTAAACAGCACTACTGAGTGACCACACAAGTGCTTCCACACACTCGCAGGCCCACAGCAAGGCAGACGGCCAGGCCTGGAAAGAGCAAATACCCAGAGCTACGCAACAGCAACATGCAATCCCTTCCTCTGAGGACTTGGTGAAGAATGTGGGAAGTCAGTGTTAAGTCGTGCTAACTGGTAAATGTCATACCTTGTGCTTTCCACTTTCCAAGTTCAGACAAACTCCAGTTGGCCATGTGCCTTTACCTCACACTTAAAATAAACTGATAGAAAGTGGTTCATTTTATTTCACCGTCATGAGTCAGTGAAAACCACAAAGAAAGGACGCCAACGCTCACACTTGAGCACACCACATGCTCGATAATTGACTTGAGATATACTCAGCGCAAATGTTATCATTGAACGCGTAATTACACACACACCATCATTGCAATAAACTGGAAAACTTAAAGTCACTGCTAAAAATGGCTTTTTCTTCGAGTTGAGCGCCTGTCACGTCCGAGGTCAGGTTACTCTGCCAGGCAGGCCGACAAAGGGAAGCAGAACAAAAAGGAGCAGCTCGAGCCCTGGCAGCAGCTTCTGAAAGTCCCGCTTCACAGAGAGCAATAACTTCACCTCATTTAGAACGAAATCCCCGTGAATAATCTGCCGACATGAGAACCTGTCTCCCTAACCCGGAATGGGCAGGATGAAGTGTGCTTGGGGTGGGTGCATGTGTGTGGACTCTCCCACCACAAACCTACTGGGACTTGACTGTTTCTGACCTGGGTGCTTACGTTAGCACAACCACGACGGCCGAATAGATGAAGAAAACGTACTAAAGTTCAAACTTGAATATCAAAAAAAGGTGTGAAACAGTGCTGACCTCACTTGGTTGACTAGTGATCTCATGGGGGTTAGGGTCATGGTTTTGGAGGCACAGAATTCATTCAAGGCCCAGTGTGAGAAGTAACAGATCAAACCCCTGGAAGAAGAATGTAGAACGAAAGTCATTGCAGAGTTCAGAGCAACACAACATGTTTTTCTCAAACCTGTGATAGGACAGCATTATACCTATAACGCCCCCTCTTCCTCTTCCTCTTCGCTCTTTTCAGAACTTTCTTTACGCTTTGATGAGCAGGCCACAACAATACCCTGATTCTTCAGAGCCGCCATGGTCCCTCTCTGCTTAATCCATTCTCCTCCCAACAGTTCCTCCTTCTATGACCTTGAGGTTGCTGCTCCAAGGTGGGTCATTCTCTTTATTAACCTTTCCTCCAGAAATTGTTTTGTGAGTGCTCATCTCACAAGAAGAAAGAGGGGAAAACAGCATACATCATATTCAAAGTCTGGAACAGGTAAGTGTGCATGCTGAACTTTGATAATCGGCCATGATGGAAGACGGGTGGTTGAGAGGGGAAGGTTCAAAAAGACAAGGATTCAACAACAAAGGCTTCCCTACCCAAGCCTCCACACCCCAACAGAAGCCGTCCTCCGAGCCTTTGTCAAAACTGATCTATAAAGAGAAGCTCCGGCAGTGGCCTGAGAGTGATCATTTACAATTTGCTCCAACGCTGACCGCGTATTCCACAATCCTCACGAAACACTGCAATGGCAGTTACAGAAGAGGGAGGGGAGGGGGGGACAAGCTGAACTCAGTCTCCATTTAAGTGCTCAATAAATGAGTGAGTCTGGTAAAAGTTTGGTCTCGAAGTTTGCTGTTGATGAAAAAACTTTCTTCTCGGCACATTTAGATTCCTGTTAATTCAGGCGACTGACGGCGTAGAGGAGCAAAATTAAAAATCCGTCTCAGGAGGCTCCGTACTCTGCCCTGGTGCCTGAGAGAAAAAGGCTGCCGCTCCCCTTCATTCAGGTGTATTTGCAAACACACACCACAATACGGATGTGCACACAATATTCAGAAAACACACACTGACAGAGACAAGAATCTGGACTACACATGAGCGTGCACACGTCTCAACCTCATCACACCCTGCACATCTCCATTATTAAAGCTAAAATGGAAAAAGGGCACTCTTGGGAAAGGGGATTTTTAATAAACATCAGACTCCATCGGTTATCCGAGGAGGGAAGGCGATGAAGCGTGGCTCTTTATCGGGACTGTTGGCGCTTCACCTCAAACCAACCAGGTGATTTGCAAGGTGGATCTTATTTCGGCTTCTTCAAAAGGAGTGATGGCGGGGCTAAAGCGAGCGAATCCAAAACACAGAGGACGTGACTGACTGCAGGTAATCCACCAATTGTAAACCTCGAGGCAGAACACCTCTCGGCCCACAGACGGCAGCCACCCTTTCCTATTTATTATGATTTTCACAAGAGGGATAACGTTAGTTACACATCAGGCGTTAAGTGTCACAGGGCCTGAAGCCTCAGAGGACAGGGTGAGGGGCTGACACTGCAAAGTAGACAGTCATTTACATTGAATGAGCTGTTCAGTATCAAAATACACAACTTGCATTGGAATGATCTCACTTTTTTGGCATTTCTTCATTTAGGTGCACACAGCAAGATCCTCCCTCTCCCAAAGCAAACCCAAACCATATGTGCAGAAATTGTTGATAGAGTTATTGATGAATAAGAACGACTCAACGTTTTCTTGACCAGCTGTGGATATTCTTTCTGAAATGTAATAAGTCACTCTACAGCCTGCAGAAACACACTAGAAAGTCTCATAGTGTGTTATTTTAGTGGTTTTGCGGGATGATATACTAGTCTTTTATTTGTTGGAATTGGACCTTAGCTCTGATTAGCCTAATTGCTTATGAGCATTGCACCAGTTACCACAGGCCACCACGAGCTGTGCTTCAGACCTATAGATATCCACAGCAAGTGACTTGAAGAATGTCATCAAAAAGAGTAATTACGATTCTGATTACTCGACAGTTACTTACCATTACTCAGCCCAGCAACATGACATAGTTGTTGAACCAGCAGTCAGCCACATCTCCTCCATGTCTAGAACTAAGCTAACAAACATGCAGGACTACTCTCTTCACTCAACACAGTCATAAAACTGAACCCTACTTTCAGACCCTGGTAAGAAAAGCAGCGTGCTACAGAGATGATTCGCATGATTCCGCTTTTTTCATAAAATCACATATTTACGACTTAAACTAAACTGACATGGAACGGAGAATTTATTTTTACAGTATGAGCCCTGACAAATACCAGGCTGCTCTGTACACAAGTATAAAGCATCTTAGATTTGACTAAGTGCTGCGAACTAAAACCCATTTTGTCATAGTAACTGCTGTTTAGACTGCTTGTATGTAAGAAGTCAGCTAGGTGGAGCGGCCTGTCAGGGTGCACTTTCACTCAGTATTTGAATTGCGATGTCTGAATATGACACCAGAATTGATGCCAAATGAAGATTATGCGTCATGTCATATATGCACAGTGCAAGAAATTACGGGTCGACGGAAAAACAGAAGGCTGTGCCATCAAAAGCTTGTTTAAGGCGTTAAACACAAGAGTGTGTGTGTGCGTATGTGTGTGTGTGTGTGTGTGTGTGTGTGTGTGTGTGTGTGTGCACTGACAAGTGGTGGAGTTCATTATCAGGAGTGCTGTGTCTTCTGGAGTGCAGATGAAGTCCAGAAGCATTTAGTTTAGTCTACTGTCGAGACTGTTCCCTCTCCATCCTTTATTTCCCGTCTCTCAAGAAAACCATCTTCCCAAAAACACAATAAAGGAGGAGGGGGGGGGTCTGTTGGCAAAGACACCGAAGCAGAAGGGAGGACAAGAAAGAGGAATAGGGGGTTCAAGGAGGGGAAATGAGAGGAAAAAGAGGAGAGAACTCGCCTCTCAACTCCCACCATTGTCTAGATGTAAATTGGAGCTGATCAAGATTCCAGTAGCATCCTAACCAGCAAGTTCAATCTGCACAGGCTGGATGGAGAAAGAGACAGCAATACTGAGAGATGGAGAGAAAGACATAGATGAAGAACAACAGTGTGTTTAAGAGTGACTCGCATACAGAGAGACATGTAGAAACACAAAGAAAGAGATTTGGCTTGAGTGGGAGCAACAAATGCACCACTTTGGAACCACTAAAGCGATGAAAAGAAGAGTAAGAGGGTGGGTGGACGTCAGGGCAGGAGCACACACACATATACACACGCATCCTCGTTTCAATATAGCAAACTTGTGAAGCTGGGCCAGCCAAGTGATCAGCTTTCATATTACTTTAGGAGTTTAAAAGTCAAAGATTTGTGCAAAAGATGTTCGTCTGATGAACCCTGCTGCGACGTTGTGCTCCATAAATAATAGGAAGAACATTTCATCATAACTCTGTGTAGTTGTTGGGAAAAGAATGTGGAATCCTGCCTGATCTGGGACTGGGAATATGTCAAGGGTTTCTTTGAGTGGTGTGAACACGTCTGACCCCGATTTCACCCCTCAGCCCCTAACCCATTTACTCTCCCATTGGCCTCAGGTAAAAGGCTAACTGAAGGCTGACCTGTTGCCTTTCACTCTTCCCTTGTTTAACTCAAAGGGGATGTCTGGAGACCAGCCTAAAAACCTGCAGGGGCCAGATTGAGGCCCCTGGAAGTCAAGGGTGAAAAAGAATCCGGGGGGAATTCCAGTGGGAATTTTGTAGCTGAGATCTAATCAAGTGTGTGTGGATGAGGGGAAATCATATCGGTGTTATCTGTGTTGGCGGAGTTTCCTAAACCTGCACATTTCTCGGAGAAATAAAATGACTGCTCAAAGTCGTAAAAACGTTATTCAATTTGGAGGAATTTATTGCACCTCCAGAAAAACTCTATACCAGAAAAGATGTGTTCGCTCAACCTTTGGAGCTCCTTTAGAACTCCTTTCATCCGAGACAAACCAAAAGCAAATATTTGCGGGGAGCAAATAACACACTTCACATTTTCTCATTTGCTGAATCACATGCTGAAACTCGTCCTGTGCTTGATGAGCAACGCTGAACTGACGACCTCAAGGTAGTCGGCTGCAGGAATCATAAAAGCCAATGTATGTTTTGTCTTAAGACACACTAATTGATTCAATTTGCTTTGTGGAGTCTGTAAAAAAAATCTCAACCAAGCCATCTTTAAGACCAAACAGCCTTTGACTTACTCCTTGTAGATACTCAGTAAAATACTAAACCAGCAGCTAACTGCTAATCCTGTAGGAACTCAATTTACAGCAGGTTTACAGAGGTCTGGAGAAAATCTCATCAATTAAAGTGTAATGAGAAGACGTTTGGAATTCCTCAGGCAGCTATTCAATTGGCTGTCCTGTGGATTTGTTAGAAACAACATTTCTGCTCACATTTCTTCTCCAAATGGCTCAGTGTCAACATCTGTAATTTCTCTTCCTGCAATATCCACTCCTGGTAACTAAAGCATGATTAACAAGGTTGCACTGTGCCGCCAACCCTTTTCTAAATAGCTTTAGCGCTTGACAAGACTAATATCTATGTCTCTGAAAGATTAATGTTGTTTCGTCATTTACTAAAGAAACACTGCAGTGCACTTGCAAACAGGTAGAGGTTTGTCGGGCGGAGCAGAGCCTAAAAAGGAAGGCATGATTTATCTACGATACTCTTTTTCTGACAACCTGTCCAAGCAGGCCGCATAGCCTGTTGAAAAACTAGAACAGCGCAAACCCAAACTCTCCACAGTCAACGCCTCCATCCATCTCAATGCTCATTTATTTCTCTACGAGACCTCTCAAACATGTCTGCTTCAAGTGCTCTTCCAGGGCATGTCTCCACCCACTCACGGTGCAGGAGGGGAAACAAATCTTCTCTCTGAAGGATGGATGTAAAAACTTTTTTTTTTTAGTAGTTGATGCTAGTCACAAGAGCATTGGGGGCATTTCAAAATGGCTGACAGTGCTGTATGGTAATAAGGCTACAGTGTCGAGGTATTTGAGTACAAGGGGCTTCAGTGTGACAATAAGGGGGAATTTAGAGAGGCTGATCTGAGCATACCTCTGGCAACAGCTCGCAGTCTTTGATAGAACTTGTTCCCTCAGGCCAGGCCTCTCTGAGGCGCCAGGCTTCTGCTGGAAAATGCCGAAAGCTGCCTCATGGCACTCGCTTCAAGTCTGCTTCCCTGTTTTGTGTGGGGGAGTTTCGGCAGAGTGAAAGAGACAATGGCGATAATCTATTTGGTGGTCCCAGGCTAGGGCGATAAAATGAGAGCCATTTAAAAGGGACGGTTCGCCCAACAGTTTTAGGAGCTGAGATCTTGAGATGTGTCGCCTCAGAACATGGAGGTATATCCCCTCACTCATCTTTATCCCTTCCATCCCATTCCAACTAACTAACTTTTAGCCCTTCTTTCCTCCTCTCTTCTCCGGTTTACCCTTCCCCGGCTATTTCCGACTCTCCATCACTCATGCTCTTTAATCTTGGACTTCCCTCCTTCCTTTTCCCTGCTGTATTACCGGTCACACTTTCTCTGTTGCAGGTCTATTTCCCCTCCTCGTGGTTGTACTTCATCCCTCAAACAGTGAATAAAATGGGTTATACGGGATATACAGCACCGAAAAAACAAACCTACAGAAAACCTTCACGGAGCTAAAAATACACGCTACGTAAGCTGCATTGAATAATTGCAGTAGGTTGTTAATTCTGAATTAAAGTATCTCAGCTAAGCATGTATCTCTGTGTTCCGCGCGTCTCAGAGACTATATTATTTCCATTATTGAATTGCCATGTCCGTGTTAGCTGGACCATAGCCTACTGCATGCTAATGTCATTTGCCAGTGTAATTATGTTTCACATTGCTCATCTGCTTCTGAGCATTTGAAGATTCATCTCAAGTTTCTTGGGCTCCTGAAGGTCAGATTCTGGCCATTGATTGCAATAAGCTTACACTGTATTCACATATATCATATTACTGTATATTATTCAGTTTTGTCACTTCTTTTCCATTTATACACGCACATTATTTTAACTTATGGTAACAACCTTAGCAGAGGTCTTCCCTCTACGAGTGACCTTTTGGTTAACAGTTTTTGCAACACAGCCTCCATTCGCTAACTTTAAACAAATGGTTCATGTGGTAATGTAGAGCTACTACCTCAAACCCCTTGTAGAAAACCATCCCGTATGTGTGTGTACTGATGACTACAACCCTGTGAAGTAGGATTTCAGTCATTCCTTGGGAGACTGTTTATTGTTGAAAGCAATCACAATGCAATGGCTGGGTCAAATACAGCGACACAGACTGCATTATGTTTATGTGTCATTCTGATGGGGAGATAGTAAAGTCTGTCTGTCTGTCTCTCTGTCTGTATGAGAGTATGCATGCGTGTGTTTACATATACATGCTCAAGCTAGTGAGACATCCTCTGCCAGATATCTCTGTTTGTCTCTGAAAGCCATCACGTCCTTGCAATTGTTGGCTAAAACAACAGGGGCAGGCCGAGTGCCTCCCTCCAGCCAGACAAATCTGTCAGCCTGGAGGGCAAGCACAGAGGGAGAGAGGGAGAGGGGGAGAAGGGGAGAGAGGGAGAGGGGGAGAGGGGGGAAGAGGTTTCATCTCTCAGGAGACTTGTCATCTTAAGGGTTTGTAATAAGACATATCACAAATTCCATAACTCAAGAAGACAAATGAAAGTCTTGTATGGAATTAAATTTCCAATTCTTTTTTCATGGTTTAAGCCCCAAACCGGCTCATGAATGCTCGTAGCAACAGTGTTCTGTCAGAATGCACTTGATCACACGCAATACATAACTATTTATTTTTTAGTAAGTTTAGATGAGTGCATCTTTTAAACATCCAAAAGGACAGCTCCAGTTTATTACAACTTGGAACTTATTTCAAAGAGCACTCAGAATTGACAGAATCAAAATCAATGCAGCAGAACCAGAGATATTGTCTTGTTTTTTTTCGCCACGCATTCTTCTTCCTTGTTAAAATCTGGTGCGTACACTATGCACAGAGCGACCCGTCCGCTGACACTTCAGTTGGAGATGCAGGTGTGTTATGCTAGTAGCTGGCAATGTAGCCTCGATCTGCTAGCCTCAAGGAGAGATGAGGAGCAGGCTACAGAGGTCTGGTAAGCTCACTTCTTTCAAACTCAACATCCCATAGATTTTTTTTGCCCCAACTCCAGTCAAGTGACATCACTTGAGACAATTTATCAGACGTCTCGCAGTTTCTCTGGAGCCAAAAAAGGCTTCATACAACTCGATCATATATGCAGTAGAACTCCACAAGAGTTCCCCATTAAAATGCGAAAAAGAAAGACACAAGTTCTAATCAACCCGCATCATCTAAATGACCACTAAAAACATGTGTTAGTTGTTGAGGAAGCCAAGAGAGAGGTACATGGACTAAGATCAGAGGCTGGTGTCAGGTCTGCACAAAGTGCACCTGGTCGTTAGGACTATGACAGCTTTACAGGGCTACAGATTCCAGTCTAATTACAGGTGGAACCGCTGTGAGATGGGAACACAGGGAGGAGGAAGATGATGACTGTGAGAATAGAGAGCCGGGGAGAGCAGGGAGACGGGTGGGGCATCAGAAGACTGGGGAAGAATTTAATGTGTGAGAAAGAGTGGAGAAATAAAACCCAATATGTGATGGGTTAATATATCTGCCCTGCCTGCCACAAAAGTGCTTCGAAGAAACATCCGAGATAGCCAACCAAAACGTGTTGCAAGCGCGGGACACGTCCACACGCACAGATGATGACAGACAGACACATGTGCAGGTCATCATCAGAATGTGCAAATGTGATTTAAGATGACACCTGAAAGTAGGAAGAAAAGTTCAGAGATAATGGCAAACACAGAAGGAAACTTGGAGGTCAAGTCACAAGGGAGAGAGGGATGTTCATCCTGAGCTCACTATGACGACAGAGACGGATGAGAGGGAGGAAAGGAAGTAACGGAGACTGGGCAGTTGCCTAAGTAGCAAAATAGCCTGTACATCCCGTGATTTGTTTGTGAGCGTGGGACCCCCCAAGTGTCAAGTCTCCCCTACTTCCTCTATGTGCTGAACTGTAATGTAGATGGTGTTAAATCAGGCATTGCATAGGATTAGACTCAAAGTAGGGTTCAGCATCAGCAGCGCTTATGCACGAGATTTGGCACAATTAAAAGTTCCATTGTTCCTCCGGAGCGGAGGCTGTTTTCGCAACATGTCAAAATCAAGAGACGTTCAACAATCACTCGTGACAAACAGCACTTGTCAGGGTCCAGATTGAAAGTATTGTTTAACATTTAAACCAGTCTAAATATAGCTAGAGAAGCCTGGAAACAAGCATGCTAGCTTTATATAATTAGCCTCATTGCCATGCATATGAATGTCGGTATGCAACAGGTGCATACCACGAGACAACAGGGAGCATGATGGGCCTAATTTACCAGCATTGGGTCAGTGAATCTCCAGCTCACATCCAGAAAGTGACAGAATGTGATTAACCTCTGAACCAAGGTCTTCCTGTACTTATCTAACTGTGGGGTAATTTCTATAAAATCATCAGTCTCAATAGTCTTACCTCTCAACCCCGGAAATGTCTGTTGTCTGAGACTCTTCGTCAAATGTTGATTCGTTAAAGGCCAAAATTGATCAAATTGAAAGAAGTTCATTCTGAAGAGAATACTGCTGAAACACCCAACTAGAGAAAGCTGAGTGAAGTTTAGCATGTGTTGCGTATGTTCAATTATCGGCTTTCTATTAAAAGCAGAAGGTTTATATAGCGCTCAAAAACCACACAAGTGTTAGTTTGTCAAACTATTTTCAGAGGAAAAGTTTCCCAATAGAGTCCCTCATGTATCCAACAACAAAGCGAATTAACGGGGCACAAAAAGAAAATCATTTTCTTCCCCAGTTTTCTCTTGATCTGAACAACTCCGGACTGACAGCTGATCTGACCTAAATACAAATCACATTAGGGCTTCTGCCATCCCCCTGGTGTCCCACCAAAAAACCCTTTTCTCTAAACCTGATGTTTTTGGCATGTTGACAGTAAGTAGCCACACTTGCCACGGCAGCTGCCCTGCTTCAGAAATGCGGTCTTGGAGCAAGAATTTTGTCACGGATCCAGTTCCCCGGAGGGAGCCCAGAACTCATGCAGACTGCTGCTCTGAGCTCTTTATGTCTGGGATAGAAGAGGGAGGTTTCCGGGTCACTGTACATGAAAGTCCCTGAACACAGCCTCCCAGGTCAGTTACCACTTTCCTGTTCCTAAACTAAAGAAGAGCTTAACTGGGACTTTGACACCAGCTAACTTTACATTGTCTTGTCAATTTGTGGGAGTTTCAAAACAACACTTCTTGTCAAAGACCGTCAACTTTACCATCAAATTATTTACAAAATGACTTTATCATGATGAAATTTCCAACCAAAGCAGGAAAAGCGGTGGCATTTTGGAAAATCTTGTGCCAGTTAGTTTAAGAAATACTTCTGCTAAAGGCTATGTTTCTGAACGTTTACAAATGCAAGGTAAGGAGAACAACAGGTTTCTGTCCTATACTGTACATTAAAACAGGTATTTTACAAATCAAGAGAATTTATGAAATAATTTTCTTATTGCATTGAGCAAGTATAAATATATAAATTACGACAATAAATTTAGATTCTGTCTCATCACAAGATAGACAGTATATTTGGACAGGCTAGATGTTACACAGTATGTCTGTATGTACACTGTGGGCATGTTAACGTCTCATTGAAGTGACAGGCATGTCACTACATGTAGGTATCTTTGCGGAATATCAATACCATCTATGATTCTTATCAGCATGAGAGTGATACACTCCTGGTTCGGGCTGGGAAACGAGCCAAGGTGAACAGACTGTGGCTAAGTAGTCCGTTCCTCCTATGCTCTCGTCCATCTTTCATGGCTTTTTCATTTCGGAGCCCTTTATCACTATGCCAAGCAGGCTCTCCACTCCCGCATTTTTAATTAAAATCTAAAATGTGCAATAACTCTGGAGACTCTGGGCTAGCTGGGAAACAGGTCCATTGGTCTCATTTCTCCCTTCAAGCCTTTGTTGCTTATTTCATCAAAGCCTTCCATCAAGCCTTTCTATTTGTCCAATTCTGTTCACCTCACTGCATAAATGCTTTGACATAAGCCACACAGGGGATGCAGATTTACCAAGGGCACACCTTTGTAGAAAAGCTCTCCACCAAGCAAATGGACTCTCACTCTTAGACTATAGCCTAATCCATTCAAGGACCCTGAGAAAAATCCAATCCTTAAAGTCATTCTTCTTGACTTCTCCTTCCTGAAGACAAAAGGCTGCTTGTGTAGACACGGACTGGATAAAGACCACAGGGCTTTAGTTCAGTCACCTGTTTGTGTAGTGTTCCCACACACGTCCCAGAGCCACAATAAAATAAACTCCATCTCCCTATCGGAATTACCCAAAAGCCTGATGTTTGGGACCTGGGAAAGTCAAATAAATTGTACGTTGTCATGTTTCCCCGTGTAGTAGTTTGAATCTGTCTCAAGAATGTCTTGGTAAGATTAAAACACGAACAGGTGGTAGTAGTGCCTGATATTTAAATTATAGGGCAACAAACTCGCTGCAAGATTTCCCAGTGTTTTATAGCGGAAATAAAGACTGCCTCCGCTAAACTCAGTGGAAATCATTGCACTTATGAAATAGACCTTCTGGAAAAACAAGCAGAGGCGCCACATCAGATACATCCGAATATACAGCCATATGTTTAATTAGAGAGGCTACTGTTAAGACCATCATATAGCAGCATAAGACACATTAGCTCAGATGGCCACCTGCTAAAGAAGAATCCTGGGAATAAACCTGGGCTGGTTATCAACATACTTTCAACATTGCATGAGTGTCTTCGAGGGCATTGGGTCACTGATTAACTATATCCGTGAAGGGACCACTGCATTTTTCACTAAGTCTTTAATTGTTCTTGAAACACGGGAGTGAACTGCCCTGTGAATGATTGGCATTTACCTTATGAAAAGGTAGCAGCAGGGCTAAAAATGTAAGCGTTCACTCCCCTCCATTTTTCCCTTATCATTCTATCATTATCTCCTCACATATCAAGAAGGTGAAGAGGGAGGAGGCAGCCAGGTAGGAGCTTGTGCAGGTTGCGAATTCCTGCAGATTCCGGGCCTCCACCTTGCACAAACATTCGGGAAAATAGCTCAAAGTTTTCCGTGAGACCTAGGCTCATTCACTGATGGAGCACTTGAGGAGGGGGGGGGGGGTGGCGGGGGGGGGGGGGTTAGGAGCTGGAACAGTCATCCCACATCCCACCCACCCCGAGGAGCATTCCACAGGACTGTCTGCTCGCCCATCATTAAGCAAGACCACCTGCTGGCAAATCAGGACCCCCATCATGCTCTCAGCAAGCCTGGCTAACCCCATTACCAGTGAGCCTCTGGACTGCTGTACACATAGATCATAAAGAGTCAGCGGTATGTTGAGCAGTAAAACGCTGCTCATTAACATCTCACAAGGACTTTTGATTGTCCAACCAGTGGAGCACACTGGCTGCACTCAGTATTACGTATTTAAATAGATGCAGCACAAAGGGACAAAGAAAAGATCTTTGATGCAGCTGTTGCATGACTATGCACCGACTTCTGACTGGCTCAACTCTGACGGATAAAAAAGGGAAGGAGAGGAATAGATGAAGACAGAAGGAAGAAACAGCCCTTTGTTGCTGTTCTTCGTCTGGGCCTGGAGGGAAAAACTCTGGCATCAAGTCATCAGGGGCTGAAACAAAAGCAGCGGATAAACAGACCAAGACAGATAAGATCTCCCTGTACGCTCAACACTTCTCCATCAAGAGGGCTTCCTCTCTTTCAAACCCACAACACCTCTGCCTTCTCTCTTTGTTACCATTAACACAGCACTGGGGAAAATGGGAATGATAATAAACAGTACTTTTCAACTTATTACCTCTTTAGAAAATTCGGAGGACAGGGCGATTGGTTGAGCCTTGAATTGCCCCTGCACCTTTACAAAAACGTGACTTCATTCAAGACATAGCATATGCCTGCATTTGATTATGATACACTATCTGTCAACTTTCTGCACAGCACAATTGACTTTGGTAATATTTCACTGAATGGTAGCTGGAGGACCAAACAAAGGAAGATATTCTGTGCCACAGGCCCTCGGCTTATCGGCCATGACAAGGTGCAAAAACAACAATGCAGATGTGACTTTTTTGCTATTTCAGTTTTGTATTAAAACCACAGAAAAGGGCGTCAGTAAGTAAAGATAAGACACCAGGAAACAGAAAAAAGGGGGCATTCTTATGGTATACAACATTTTTAAGAGCTGGTTGGCACTGCAAGTGTTTACTGAGATCTTGTAAACACTCCTCTGGGGAGGGCCGCTCTGTGGCAGATGAAAGCCTGCAGCCAAGTGATCGTACACGTGGACTGAGTGGCCCTGAAGTGCCACCGCCCAGTGCAAAAAGCACAGCAGTAGGAAGAGAGTGTGAAACATAATGCCTGAAGGCATCTATCTTCACGCGGCGCTGATCCCAATTCCAACAAACACGTCACAGCAAACAAAACATCCCTCACATTCCGCGTCCTCACACGCTCAAAAAAAACAAATCCCTCTGTTTTTCCTTCGTTCTACATCATTCATCTCATTTTCTTTCGCGTCTGTGTCCTTCTCAAAACTCTTGGTGGCAAGGAGCTCACACAAAGCCTTTTTTCTTCCACCTCAGACAATGTGCCTCCCTACCTAGCTCTCTGCCAGGCATTCCTGAGTCTATCCTAGCTATCGAAAATGTCAAGAATGAGGAGAAAGCAGAGGTACAATGAGTGCTGCGGCAGGTAGAGTCTTGTCCCGCTGCACTGACATCCCATAGTCTCCATGGGTAGTGGTTGCACAGAACGGATGGGATCTGACTTGACTTTCTTAATTAAAACTCTTCCCTGGAACAAGCCTCAAAGCTCACTCTCTACCGGATGAAGGCATGCAAGTTAATTATTGGGGCAAATTTCCCTCACCAAAAAACAAATACAGATTTCGTGTTCGGGCTGAACCTGATGATTGTCCCGGGATAATACTTATTGGAAAGTCTGTGCATAATGAGCCCTTGTGAAAATGTTTGAAATGTATGAAAATCTTTGAGATGTCTTAAAACATGATTTCTGTCTACCCTTTGCCCGATGACTTCTTGAAGTATTTCCTTACCGCTATTCCTCCGACCGTAAGGTGATATGAGAAAATCAGTTTATGTTAAGTAAACCCTCTTCAAGTACAAAGCCCAGAAACAAAAAGGGCACATTCTAGACAGTTTGTCAGAGCCAAGAAACTCCCCTTTCCACAACAGGAGTCCAAAAAGAAGAAAAGGGGGGTGAATAAAAAGGTTAGCAGTGCAGTGTTTCGTGCCTGGACAGACAAACAGAAGAAGTTTTATGTGTGTGCCAAATGCAACTCAACACTGCAAACAAGCTCCATCCATTGGAACATCCTGCCACCCAGAAATGCTCAGAGGAAAGTACCCAGAATATAGACCCTGCGACTCTGAAACAGTGATTGCCCCAGAAAGTGTTCAGCAAGGTGATTCGTGCTCCGATTCATTTCCCCCTGGTGCTCCCGGCCGCTCTAAGTGTTGGATTCAAACTTTGAACAGCTGCCAACATTGTCAAGCACCAGTAAAAGTTAAACAGCAGCAAGCTCACTGCTCGCTGGCAATGGGGGCAGAGGCTGTTACAGTCTCACAGTCACGGTAGATGCTGACATTTATTAGTCATGGCTGTATGGCTCGTCTCATAAGAGCCTGACAAATTACTTCTCAACCAAAAAAGGACTCGGGGGAATAAACCTTTTCAATTAACTCTTTTCATGCCTAAATTCTGATACGCAAATTAATAGAATAAACAACATTTAAAACACGTCACTCATACCAATTTTCAAAGGCTCCTTAAAACTATTTTTAAAGCATTTTTCGTGTGTGGGCAAGTTTGAGCCGTCCATTCATCGCCTGTTTCTGCTGTCTTTGTCTCTGTGTAGTTAAAGAGTCACTTGGTGTTTATTTTACAGTGAAGTTAAAATGGTGGGAACCTGTGTGGCCCCTTAAAGCTCACATGTTGTGTGTTATGTGTATGTTAGTGTTTCAGTTTCACCTCTGACTTAATAAAATGGCTCAGCTACAGGGTGTAAAGGTCGGTAATCATCCCTTAACCACTCAACCCGTGTCATTAAGGTGTTAATCAGACACACCCACCTCAAGGCTACGCTGGGAAAGGCTGGAGCTTCACCATGGCAACAAAGCTCCTAAAATGACTCAGGTGTCCTTGTTTCAGGGAGTTCTGGGAAACTTTGACACTTTGAGCCTGAGGCTATGTAATTTCAGCAGTCACCGGTGTACGGAATCCTTGCTGCTTTAAGCGATTTACAATTACTGTGACACACTACAGCATGGATCCTACACTGAATTATATCACCAAATATCCATATACCACAGCAACTTATCAAATAGCAATGATAAGCCCTGATAAACTTACAAATTAACTCCTATAAATGCTTTGCATTCTTAGAATTACTTTATTAGTCTCCTAACAAACATGCTGGCTGTATAGTCCCTCCCATGAAAGACATAAGTCTTATTCCATTCACAGTAAACTGACTGCTTACCTTCCACACAGTGCTCCACGTCCTCCAGGTTGCGCAGGGTAATCCTCATCAGACTTGAGTTGAGCATAAGTTCGTTCTTGTGTTCTGGCCCCATGGCCTCCAGGGCAGGGTTGAGAAAGAATATGCGAGTGTCGCCCGTGGCTACCTGGTTGTCGCAGATCCCGGGGTTGCCAAAGCCGCCGATCATCAACTTGTTGCCGCCATCCAGGAGAATTTCGCGGTTGACGTCGGACTTCCCTTTCAAGTAGCGCCACACCCTGACCTTTAGTGACGACAGAAAGACGGCACACTTTTTAGCATTTTGTCAAAGAAATACATCATATTTCTACTTAGAAGTATGCACAGGGGTGCTGTATTTTATGCAATAACAGTGATTCTTAAGTGGTTATTTCTAAAAACTTATCTAAAACACTGCATGCATGATGCATTCATAGATCCATAGTGCGCCACAGGAAGTTCAGCAAAAAGTCTACTTTATGCACAATCATGAGAAAGCTCGCCCCTTCCGCTACATGTCTAATGTCAGTGCTTGGTGGTGGTTTCTGTTTCCAGAGGGAGCGCTGTGTGCCTCTAATCTACTCCGATGATTCACCGGGAGACGGGAAGCGTGTGGGTGCAGAGGAAAAGAGCAGCGAGAGAGCTGACCAAACACCACTTGTTTATTTTCACAGATTATAGAGTGGTCTACCACAAGTCCATGATGATGCCAAAGTTAGTAGTAAGAATGGCTATGGAATTAGGACGGAGGAAGACTAAAAATCGTCTTATTTGTTGAACAGTGGATGTTTTTTGTTTTTTTTTTAGCATGCTCTACTATGTCGTCTATTAGTCGGAGACATAATGTTCCTGTGACATTAAGAGAATGGGGAAATGTACAGTTCTATCACACACAGGTTTCACATGAGTGTAAGGTATGGCTATACATCTATATTGCTTTGGGCACACCTTGCAGCACTTGTCAGCGCTCTCTCCACTGAGAAAAGAAAACATGTTATTGTCTCTTCTCTCAATCTCAATCTCAAATCACTGTACTGGGTGCTTTAAGTGTTTCTGTGGTACTTCACAGTCATCTTATTACATGTTATGGACCTTTTTTTATTTCTTTTTTTTTTATCCCAAGGGACATAACTGTAACACAAATCACTCATCTCTAGTTAGGGATTGTACTTGTCAGCAACACAACATGATAAATCATGATTCAGAACATCTCCTTTGCAGCAGATGGCAAATAAAGTTGCATGTTTTCTACATTTATGACTAGAAATCAAGTGAGAGCTACTACAGTGAGGGGCCAGTCTCCTACTGCAGCATGTTTGAGATGATTACAAGGTCGGTTAGGCCTTCCTTGTAGCTATGTAATTGGTAAGTGGAAATAAAAAAAACACCATCTATCTATTTCTGCAGGCAAAGTGGATTCGCTGTGAATGTTCATGTAACCGCTGCCAAACGCTTCTGGATGAATGAGTTTGTAAAATGTTTTTCAGGCAAGCTGTTGATGCCTTTGAGAGAGTTGGACTAGAAACTTGCTGGTAATGGCTTCCATCGGCTACACGTGAGTAAAGGTATTAAGTGATAATGTGACTTCTAATAGTCCACTTAAAACCCTATTAGTAGTAGTTCTCGTGCAAGAAGCAGGTGTCTTTCCCTTGAAGCAGTGCGCTGCTGCGGTTACTTCACTTGATCGTTACGGAAACCACACAAAAAGCACGTACCTTGCAAGAATAGGTATTATGCACCGGGTCCATGTTTATTATTTCGTCCACGGTTCCGGTCAAAACTATGTTGGCTTCCTCTTCCCTGTCTTCCAAGTCTCTCTCCGGGCAACTTGCGGCGCAGCGGTGCCACAGAGCCACGAGCAGCCCCGCCAGAAGCAGCGCTGTCCGGCCGGCGCCGAGTGTCCGCTGGGAACCCATGACCACCACACAGATGGAACCGAAAAAAGTTTAAGTTTCTTCAAATTAAATTTCACCGCCCGGAGCGCCCGAGAACAAACTCTAAACTATTTCGAATGCGTTTTGAAATTCGCTCCTTTCCACAACTTCCCTACGGACTACCAGTGTCTCTTTCACTCTGCAGCCCTGTTCCCCGCATCTGCAGCCCGGGTTGAAAATCCCTCTCTGCCGCCGCCGGCTGGAAGACCAGTAGGGAAGAGAGGAAGAAGGAGGAGGAAGGGGCAGGGATCTCTCTCTCTCTCTCTCCAGGAATGCAACTGCACTTCTCTCTCCCCCTCTCTTTTCCTCTCTCTCACACACACACACACACGCACACACACATTCACCGTGACGCTCCTGGATTTGCATGCGATCTGAATTGCTGATCCCGCAAGTGAGGGTGAGGTGGATGGTGGTGGTGGTGGTGGTAGAGGGGATGCCTGCAGAAAGTGGCTGTCCAACGCCGCCCCCAGTCGGACAGACGGTGTCTTTACCTCCGGTCCCCATCAGCGGCAACCCCCAGATCTTGCAGATGCACTACGAAGGAGCAGGCAGCGATCCACTATGATGGCCTGTGAAGATTCATGGCAGTGTTGACTGTAAATTTGACATCCATTACATGGGTCATCAGTGTGCAGGATATTATGCAGCAGGCTACATCTAGCCTCCAAACAATCTATTTTATAACAGAGAAATCATAAAGCACTGTTAAAAGATTTGAGACATGCAATTAAGAAACACAACAAGCCTTTGAGCTCAAAGTTAATTCACAATGTTATGTTGTAATTTGTCACATTAAACAAATTGCATTGCATTTTGTATATTAGTAGGCTAGTGATAAAATATTGCTCCACTTTTCCCCATTTTGGCAGCTCAGAATCGTAAAGGCTTTAGGTGCAACTTTATCACGACATGAGTTAAATTAATTCCAATTTATCACTTCCAAGCTCTGCGTTTCAGAATATGTAAAAAGTCCTGTCAGGGGTCTTTCACCAATAAAAGATGACCAAGATTTATTGTTGTCCATCACGGTGATTATACTGTGAGAGAATAGATCATGTCTTGTAAATTTGCCTGCACTGCACCAGTGTAATCAATTATTAGATGCAGCTCACCCGGCTGTCAGTTTTATAAGAGTATTGGACCTGAATTCTCTGCCAATGTGTTTTTTAAAGCCCCGAATAAGAATAATAAATTATTATATATTTTTTGCATTGTGGCTACTACAAGTGTGCAACTATTTTCCTTCACACACTCACTTTTTCCAAATCTAGACATGGCTTTTAGTTAGTATTTTAGATGTAGGGTGGTCACATTGAAAGAAGAACCTTAAAGCTGCACTGATCAATATTTTCTGCCAATCCCCTCAGCTGTATGGAGTGTTTTAGCATCTTTCAGCTGATTGTTTTGGTTATACAGCCCACCACTTAACTGTTTTGGTTCACTCTCACAGCTATCGTCAACCTTGTTTCCAGCAGAAGCAGGAAGCTGTTTTCAGAGCTCTGATAAGGACAAAGCAGGGGACAGTTTGCGAAGAGCTGGTGAACATAGTGGAACACTTCAGAACTAGAGAGGCAGCAGTTTTCTAAGGAGTGGGAGACCAAAATAGAGTTAAAACAAAGCCGAGGCCTACTGTTTGCTGCCATGACAATAAGGCAATATTTATCAGGCAATAATATGTTAATGTTAAGTTTGCAGCTTGTATCACTGAAAAGAATGCGGCTTTCAATCGGTATTGCATACTGTAACATTTGAGCTTGGACCTTACTGACATCTAAAGTTTTCCAAGGGCCTAAATTTGAATTATCTAATGTCTTGCCATTTGAAAACGTGTGCATAAGCTCCAAAACATAGATATATGAACTCAATTGGATCCTTGAAAGTGTTCTTAAAGGTGACAAGGCTGTTAAAATACCTTTAATATCACCACAATATGATTTATTGGAGGATAGCACTGGGTACTATACATGCCTACATACATACTAGGTATACTCTGGTCCACAGTTTGAATCTCTTCAAACTTTTATCAAATGTGGCTCTCTCATTTTAAGTATTATCCTAACTGTAGAACTGAACATTACAGCCGAATAGGAGGATGCTCAACTCACGTTATGTCGTATGTCATTAAAAATTCCCTTTATATCGTAAAACTTCCCATGTTTAAATCTGTAAATGCTACCATATGACTATTTTGTTAGAGCTCCTATTTAAGAACAGACAGTGCGTAAATTTCCACTCCTCAAAAGCTGTAATTTTAACTACCCTTCTATTCCTGGGAAAATGACAGGCTTGGTTATGCACAGTTGCTGGGGAGGATAGTTGAAGAAATGTGTAGTAGGTCCTGAGTAGCTGAGTAAACACAAATAAACAATGAAAAATTTAATTTGTCTGTGTTTTTTTTCATGTTTTTTATGCAGATGAGGCGAGAATCAAATGTATTGCTTTTATTACAGGAGAACACCATCGTCACACACTATTCCTGTGGGCAGGTAAAATCAATCAGTACGACTCAAACACAAAAAATCTCTTAAATTGACAATTGACATAATCTGAAATGTCATGTGGCTGTATGACCTGGAGCTGCTCCACTCAAAGTAAAAGGCAAACCGACTTGTGGTCCTAAATAATATTTCCATTGGCTTCCACTTCTAAATGAGCTTCATTTCATAGAAGTAATGACTAGTTTGAACAAGAGCACGCCCAAACAGCAAAACATTTCCACTGCATGTTATCATGTATGTAAATTATTATTATTGTTGGTGTCAGACATGAATTGCTGCTGTCATTTTTGTACAAAACCAGCTTTGTTTGCTTGTAGTTTTAATAAACATTAATGAGTATGAATTAATGGGTGCTTTGGGGTACAAAACTTCAGTAATAGCCAATTTCCTTCTGAACACTCTAATTATATTATAATACACAAAGATAAAATGTCCTTGTTAATTGAAAGTATTGAACCGAACACCTTTTGTTTTCCTAAAATCTTTACTGCTCCACTAATCAGTATTTTTATTACTTTTTGTAGCGTGAAATGTGTCGCTTGAAGTGACAAACCTACTGGTGGTAAAGCTACTTTAGCATTTTAGCATAATTTCAGCTCATTGTTTTGTTTTTGTCATGGACATTTGCTTTAGTCTAGCTCATCAGCCATGTTCCTTGTTGCTGCAGGCAGCTGTGTTTAGCCAAAAAGCTCTTTTAAAAGCCATCGTTAACCCCCTGCACAGCTCACCAAATGGCTGACAGACAAAGCCAGCGGCTAGCTGGTGAACTTTAGCCGTTAGCAGTTAGCAGCTAAAGAGCCGGACATTTCCCTCAGGAGTTGGTGGAAACAAAAACCGAGCAACACGGAGAGTGGATAATGGATTTACATTTATCAGTGACCAGAAACACGACTTCAATTGAATACTAATGTTGTTACATGACTGCTGGATGTGTAAGGCAGTTGTTTGCTAACGCCACCATACCAACTTTAGCTTTAAGTTACACACCTCACGTGCTGAGTTTATAGCTTGTTCCACTGCCCCCCAGTGGCAAAAAAAGAAAAACGCTACAGCAGTTAAATGACGAAGAAGCTGAAAGTGAAGTCTGTTGTTGGTCCCATTAAACTATTTCATCTCACCTCTAAATTAAGAAAACATTTTTAAGGCTTGGCATGTCATTTTGTTAAGCACTTTCTATGACCCGTGTCTATAATGCATTATAAACATACTTATAATGCATTATAAACATACTTATAATGCATTATAAACATACTTATAATGCGTTATAATCTGCTTATAGCAACTATTATAGTTATAAACTCTCATAAATATTCATAATGCTTTAAAACAATAATCATAACACGTTATAAAGTATTTTGTATTGATTTATAAGGTCAAGGATCATAATACTTTATAATTGCTGGTCACTCACTGGCTTCTATTTTGCAAAGATCATACTGTATTTTAATTCTCATAGTTGTAATACATTACAATCATTTTATAATGCATTATAACCACTGATATAATGCATTATAATGTGATTATAAGTCATATTTTGCTTTAAGTGAATTAATTAAATTCCTGAGAAATAGAAAGATATAATACATGACAAGCTGGTTAAAACGTCACTATAAGTGGACATAATTTGCTTTGGGTAAAGGGAAAAAATATCATTAAAACTATGCAAGACTAACGCACAAAACATTGTAAAACTAATTTATTAGTTTAACGGGGCATAACTGAAATTGAGTACTCCCATATTGACGCAACGCTTTGATGATTTGAATGTTTTTGAGTGCTTGTAGCTATAATTATACATATGAATATGTTTATAATGCATTATAGACATGGGCTTGCAAAAAAATGTCAGTGAGTGACCAGCAATTATGAAGTATAATGAGACTCCAGCATTTTCCGTATCAGGAAAATGTCCTTGAGACAAATATCAAGTCACAGATTTTTGTAACATCTCATGATGTTAAACTTGCCAGGGCACATGGACGATAACGCCCCCCACTTCTAGTTATCTCCCGACATCCCTCCTCCTCCTCCTCCTCCTCCTCCTCCTCCCACAAATATTTCAACACAAAAGCCGCAAAGAGTAAACAAGCTTTAACAAGTATTTGAGTGAAAGAAGACTTCATAAGCTCTTTTGTAATTCAAAGTGTAGCCCGATGCAATTACAGCAGGAGATAAAGAGGAGCTGAGGAGGAAAGACATCAAGCTTCATCCCCTCAGAGGGGATTTACTGGCTGACATGGACAAAGTGTAGTGAAAAGGTTGTGTATTACTTTTCTTAGACTTTTTTCTCTTGCCACATACGTCAACTTTACACTCTCCAGGTGTGTTCACACCAAACACGAAACTGATTTTTCTAGCGGTGCAAACATAAAAGGATAGGGCTCTGAAAAAAGTGAGCGAAGCCATAGGACATTAAGGTAGATTTTTTAAATATGTATTTGTTACTTGATTCCAGCTATTGGTTGTACTTTAATACGAACCAAATTAGAAAGAGTACTCCCAATGGCTCTTAAGAGGTAATATTTTTGAGTTGCAAAATACTTTAAAAACACTACAGTGGCCGTATTTGCACAAATACCTACTACATAATAATCTACTTTGCGTATGGTCTGAACACACTTGTAGTTGGTAAAGAGCCACTTGATGACTGTGCTGTCGTGTAATAACACATTTTTACAGTCTGTGCAAAGCTAGTTAGTCTATTTTGAATAATATTTGGCAAGAGAAAGGTCAAATTTGAAAATGTCAAATATCAACATGAAACACTGGCTCTTAGCAGTGTCATACTGATCTTGGCCTCACAAAACCCACGGCGGCCAATCTGTACTTTTCACAGTTATGACAGTGATGGGTCCAGATGGATCCTTTTATTATAATATATCTTCATAAGTTATACTTATGTTGATGGCTTACAGGGAGGAACCCATCCCTGCTGGAAAGAGTTGACTGTGTATTCAGATGTGTGTCATTGAAAAAGAAAGAGGTGTAACCCGAGATGGAACGATTAGCTGCCAAATTGTATGCAAAGCCCTGGGGCTGCATTTCACCGAGAAGCAGCTGCATTGCTGCACCCCTGTGTATCACTGCATCACGGTCAGTCAGAGAATCACAGTGCGGCACGGTATCGAAAACCAATCCAACATTTGGGCTTATGTTCGAGTCGTGTAAGTGACACCATACGCTGCGTGTCACATAAATAATGCACCACTCCTGCGAAAGAGTCTTAGCATTCAACTTTGTGCTCTGTTTGAACATCCTTTATCCCCATAGTATCAATATGTTATGTTTTACATTGCTCTCATAGATAATGTGCAGGCACACTCCCACTTAGCATTGCCCAGCATGCAACACACACATACACTGAGACATTCCAGCATTATCAAACAAGGCTACTGTTGCTCTTTTATTTTTCCAGAGGACAGGCCCAATCCCCTTTATCAGGTATCAGCATGAGAACAGAGGAGCGAGCCTCGCCTGCCTGGCATCTATCTGCGTCAGACCACGGTGTCCAGTGTCCTACATTACAGTACAGCCTGCTTTCTCTCTATACAGACCTGGCTGTTGGGGATGCGAGTAACCGTGGCTGTGTTTGTTTTCTGCACGCATCAATCCACACACAGATCTCTGTGTGAGTAATATCAGAATGATGCAAGAGATTAAACACATCAGTGAACTTCTCCGAGCAGCCTAGACCAGGTTGTTTCCAAACCACACTGTGTCAAAGGCAAACAAAGTCCCCAAAATGTCAAGGTGCCTTGTTTTTGTGAAGTTTGACTTGTCCCCTTGTCTTTCGCTTCATTGTTTTAAAGGTGGAGCATCTAAATTCATGTCTGGATTTAGATCTGAACATACCCTAACATCCTCCCTACTCATACTATTATATCTAAGTCAGTAAACTAACAAACTATAGCAAATAATCATTATTACAAAACCACATGCATTTACATTGTCATAAGCATAAATGGTAGAGACACACTTTTTTAAGGGAAAGTTACTTTTACTTCACTGAAAGGAAACAAGCATTGCTTTATCATTGTATGTCAAAAATAAATTAAGTAAATACATTGTGATCACATTAACCCCCTTAAGGACCCCTGTAGGCTCCAGGACCCCTCCAGTGAGCTGATAAAATAACCTGAAGTCAACACACGACCTGGTTTACTTCAATCTATCACCCAAGGACCAGAGAAAACATGCTTGCAACTGGTTTGTATGTGTCAACACAGGACACCTGGCCTGGCTTCACAACCAGTGCTTCCCACCTTGGTCTCAACTCTAATGCCTATGATTAAACCATACCCAGGTTTTATCCCCCTATTTCATAGAACCAAGCAGCAACCTCTGGGTATGAAAAGTGAAGCCAATGCGGAAGTGCCATAAACCTGCATTCTTTCTAATGGCCAGCATGGGGCGTATTTGCTGGTTGCAAAAGAAGTCCCATTGTATAGAAGTCTATGATAAAATTACACTACTTCTTACTTGTTTTAGTACCTCAGTAAGCATTTTCCTAACGAGTTAATGGTTTCAATTGCTAGTTCAGAGTCTTATTTAATACAGCATGATGTTCATTTTGTAAATTATGGTCCCAAATAGACGATGAAGCAAGGTATGTTTTGTGTTGTGGGTACATTGTGCTGTCCGTGTTAAAATTTATTATAACATTTTGGTCGCTTAAAAATGTATTGTTCAACATTTGATTGTAATTAGTTCCATCCTCTCATGGCACTTCTGGTTCCAAAAAAACCAAGGCAGCAACGGCCGAAAACCAAGATGGCATTGCCAAAAACCAAGAGGGTGACTGCCAAAATGCGTAACTCGAGGATTCAAAATGGTAGTCCACAAACCAATGGGTGGTCGAAGTCTGACATGAGTAATCAAACACTGGCTGAACACATGTTCACTGACAGGCATCATACACACAGTTTGTGTGTGAAAGTTGTACACAAAGAGGAGCAGGGAGGTCTGTGCATGCCAAGCAAAACGTAAATATACAGGACTTGAAGCCTTCTTCGGTTTTATGAAACAGAGCAGCCAGAGTACAATCTGAATAGCAGCATTTTTTTACACTTATCATCTTGCGGCAAGTGACCATTGTTAGACGGTTTTACGTCTGTCTTTATTATTCTTCCCTTAAGGGCAGACATTTACATTTGCTTATGTGTCTGTGGGAATTTCATCAGGTCCTTGTTGAACTGCCATAAAAGAAATGCCTATAGCAGCTTTCACTGCATTTGCATATGAAGATTGCTTTTTCAATTTTGTTTCTGCACATTTCAAATCTATTTGGGAGCTATTAGACCGTCTGGCAGAGAGTTCATTCAAAGTTGATTGGTTTTTAAAAACAAGGTACGATGTGTCATTCACAACATTTGATTGTTTTATGCATCGCACTTTGTTTGCTGGACTTATTCATTGCAGATATGTTTAATTCTGCTGTTGAGGATGTGTTGATGCAACTAGTGCTAAGCTAGTTTTATAGAGACTTTTAAGAGAGACGTCTTCATCTTGTGAAAAAGAAAAGTCTAAAGTACAGAAAATATCGAACATTTAATTTTCCAAATGACATCTATGTACAGTCATTCTCCATGTCGTATGCTTACAGACTAGCTGGCTGGAAAGTTTAGGGGTGAATTGTTTTCTCGTGCCACATTATATTCCTCCAATTACAGCACTACTTTCCCAAGACAAACAGTAGAGGTAGAAGAGCTGCAGCAAACAGATTGTGCTGAGCGGTCTGACAGTTTGCCAGATGGCCCTCTGCTTTGTGGCGTCAAGTCCAAACAGGAGAGGTGCTTTCACACCTGGTTTCATCCCTGTGCATTTAACTGGAATGTCAGATAGCTCAATGCCCTGTGGAGCCTCTCCCACTTCATTTTTTCTCTCTCCAGCTTTCTATGCAGAGAAAGTCTGCAGTTTGAGCGAAGCTGAAATGTTTTTCTTGATGTCAACAGTATGACAAACTGGTAAGCGTCTGGGTGAATTGCGGTGGACTCGTGTAGGTCCCCCTTTTCAATGCGTTTCTGTGTTCATTTCCAATAAAAATGCCAGCCTTATGGTCCTTGAGGGTTTCCACCATCCTCAGTATCTGGCTTATCTGAAAGAATTGCCATAGATAAGGTTGAGTGGAGACAAGATAAGAAAGTGTCAGTGAGGAACACCATGTAGACTGCTTCATTATAGATAGGGAACCCAGATAAAAGTCCCCTCACTTCCTCATGCCACACACGGCGACTGCATTGCCTCCCTGAGCAGATTTAGAGTGTAGAGCACATAATAAGATAAAAGTAAAATCAAGGTCATATCGGATTTTCCTAAACCCCCAAAAATTGGGGTTACAAAATGTTAATGTCCGTGCGAGTTTCTTGTAAATCATTACGTTTAAAACCAGCTGTGAGCTGTTTACTGGCCATATTGACGGCAGGGCGGCAGAGAATGATGGCCATTACTATTAGTTGGTTACAAAACCTCTCCATCCATCTGCTCCCGCTCCCGCCTAGCTACTGCTCGTTTATGCAGAGTGGCCGCAATTTACAGACAGCCATTTTGTCTAATGGATACCATTCATCCGTTCCCAGCTTGCTCTCTGGCAGGCGCTCGCCAGAGTCCATTAGGAAATGAGTCCACTGCGAACGCCCACAGCCACGCCACCGCAGATGGATGGCAAGATCAAAAACTGTCTGACTCCAAGTGATTTAGTCACCACTGTTTTTGTATTCTGCACCTGTAGGCTACTTCTGTTTTTAGATGTGTAATGAGTTACATTTTGATGTGAAATTGACTACATCAATTCACCATTGAAGCACTATGTCATCTCCTCTCTGTTTGACATATTGAATCTCACCATAATAACATGATTACCTACAGCAAGACATTGGGCTGTGTTGAATGATGAAGTAGAAATAGAAGTAGAGATGATGAGTAATGTCTCCATGGAAACACCAACACCATTTTAAACCAGTGGTACCAGTGTTCACTGTTATGCTCCCTGATTAAGGACTTTCTGATGCACAGGAACTCAGTGTCAGAGAGAATCCTCATTACCATAAGCTGGCCTTAGGTTTCCCTGCGCTGGGATTCATTGATTAGTCTTTGATCTATACGTCTCACCAAGGGACGGGAACGCGATCAATTGGCTGACTCTGTGTGTGTGTGTGTGTGTGTGTGTGTGTGTGTGTGTGTGTCTGTAGCTGCCCTTCCTAAGTCAGGGAGCTGAGCACTGTGCCAGAAGACAAACTAAGCACTGTGACATGAAAGTGCAGCATCATCATGGCTTCCTATTCTGCAGACTTAGTTGCATTAGCTGATTGCACACTCGGTTGTCTCTGTGCCACTTTATGCATTTTCATCTGACCAGCCGTGCTGATTCAACTCAGATGATATAATCATTTAAGGCCTCCACACGTACACAGGTAATTTTTAAAACAAGGTTTTTCCTCCAAGAAATGTCCCCTCCACACAAGCACTGTTTAAAAAAATCGCACAGATTCACAGATCAGTGATACTCTGTGCACAGACGGCTGTCGGCACCATTTTTGCTTGACTACCATGGTACTACCATAGCTCTCCCTATGCATCATGTTCTGGTTGGGCTTTATGGTGCATTTGTGCAATGTCTGCAGAGTGGGAGGAGTGGGAATCCTCCCGTTATCCCGAATTTGGAAGCCTTCATGCATTAGAGATGATGGTGAGATGGTAACCATCTTGGAATCATAATCTTATCCATTGTAATCTGTAGTCACACCAGACAGTAAAAGACTAAATTAGTTATTTTTAGGATGTTACTTAGGCTATACTTGCTAAACAAAGAAATAATACATGGCTCCTTAACTGATAAGCTGTATTTGTGTTAATATTGTATTTTATTTAGATATAGATTTAGATTTACCTCCCTGTCCCATTGTTAGTTGTCGGTTCGTCTTCTATGTTTCTTGGTGTGGTCGCTCATGCTGTGTGCTACTGTGAATCCTGCTGTTCCCTCGTGCCATCCTCGTTTGTGTTATTTTCAGTTTTTGCTTTTTACCTTTTTGAATTTCACCTTTGTTTAATAAAGCTCTCTTTTCGTTCTAACACTCAGCCTGTTTTCTGTGTTTGGGTCCTTCCCTGTACCTCACCCGTGATACTAAGATAACAAATGATCTACTGTATGACCAACAGTAGAAAGCAATATTATTTTTAGTTATGGCTATGCTATCTTTATTTTTTTCCAAAAGTAGAACACCAACTACCTCAACTGTTGTAAGTGAATATCCTTCAAACTAAAATAAACAATCAGAACAAGATATGTACTGTATCGCTGTACTACACCTAAACCGTATCCAACCTAATTACCAACTTTGACTTCCAAAGTAGTTTTTTAAAGTGATCTGTTTATTGAGTTAACACTTTATATGAAAAAAATAAACATTATGTATGCATGCAGATATTCAGTATTATAATAATATAAACATGCATATTTATGACCAAGCAATATCAAAATGATAACAAATTAAACTCTCTACATTAATGGTAAAATAGTAATAACATTAATTGTTATTATATAGTAATTAACAAAAAACAAAGAGGGGGTACAATACAGTAGACACATCTACAATATCTAAATATTAAACACTTGTATTGCTCGTCAACAACAGTTTGCTTAAATGACCTCTATTGTTGCAGATACTATTATTTTCCTTCCTCAGACTCGTTCAGCATATGGAATAAATCCCTTCCCTAAGATCATTTATAAATGGGGCCCCAGATACTTTGAAACCTTTCTTGTTTGTCTTTGAGAGTGTTTGTGATTTTTCTTCTTTTTTTTTTTTTTTTTTACATTTCCTGAAGCCACATGCCAAAACTTGATCTACTGGTACTTCTCCATGTTAATGCTATAGATCTTTTTGCTTGTAAACTGGACATCCGTTTTCTGCGTTTCATAATATGTCCCTCCGGATAGATACCAAGATCATAAAACTTCCACAGCTATTTGAGATGATAAAATCCAGTGCTCTACTCCAATTTCTTCCCAAAGTTCCTTAATTCTGGGACATTTCCACATACAATGGAAATCCAAAGTATTTTCTTTGGAAGTGCCATAATAAACACTTCCACAGGCGTATTGGCCGTGCAGGTGGGTAGATGCATTCAGGACATGCAGGATACTTTGCTGGGCTGTGGCCAGGTAGGGGATGAGAGCCGCCCCAGCCTCTGGAAGCAGATGTTACCTTATGAATCTTTGCCCAGGAATCTGTGACTCATGCCAAATCCCTCCTACTCAAGAAAAAAAAACCCTGAGAACCTGCGGAGGAATGAAATGGGGAAAGGGAAAAAATAATTGGGTGTTGCAGGGTAAATCATGATGTGCGTGACAGAGGGAGGGGAGGAAGAAGGTGGGAAGGATTAACGGATGGATGGACGATAGATAAATAAACTGGGTGGAGGAGTAAGTGCAGGAGTAGGCTCAGTTTTTAACTCCCCAGTCTCTCCTCCTTCAATCTAGCTAGAATGACAGGCTCCATCATAGGGGAAGTATTTCAAAAGCAGGGCTGAGTGAGGAGGCATAGCAGAGAATAAACAGGAGCGATGGCAGAGGAATCAAAGCCTCGGACTGATGAAAGCTCTCACAACATCCTGTCTGTCACTTAGCAGAGGAGGCCGGCTGCCTGTTAGGACAAGAGCCCTTTGTGGCTGTGAGTGTTCATGCATTTGTGGTACTCAAGCGGTTTTATGTGTGTGTTGAAGTCAAAGCATGTGTGTTTCATCTCACTAAAGCACACACAAAGTCCCCAGTGAAAGCGCATGTCTTAAAGAAGGGTGAGTTGTGGATTGAGTGAATCGATGTCTCATCAGTGAAATATGTCTGGCTCGGCCATGACTGGGAGAGGGAGAGGGGCCCTTGGGTGCAAAGTTTGGGATCTGCACACCTTCCTTGTGTTGTTACATTTCGTTTCCCACCCTCTCACTTCCTCACCCTCTAATTTTCTCCATGTAAACCTGCCGGGCTCTCTTTTAGCTTCTCCTCCCTCTGCAAAACCACATCTCGCACACACACACACACACGCACGCACGCACGCACGCACGCACGCACACACACATTTGATTTGCACATGTGTGATGCCCACACACATTCGCACAGTGCTGCACTGCTGTTAAAGCATCAACCTGATTTGGGTTTAATCAAGTTTATGTAACTTTGCATGTTAATCACGATGCCAAATCACACGGCAATTAAATCTGCAATAACATAACAAAAAAAAGTAAAGTGGATTCACTTTTCCCAATTTCTTGGGACCATAATGAGCGCATACTTGGAGAAGAAAAAAACAGCTTCATACAATATACAAGACAACACAAAATAGTTTATATTACAGTTTATATCTAGTTTATATTTATTCAGCTGCAATTTTATCCAAAGTGACTTACAATGATGTGTTCGACCATGTGGATACAACCCCAATAAGTACATCAAGTGCTACATTTAATTAATGCACACATTTTATTCAAAAGCACAAAAAGACCCATTAATCTGAAATCCTAGGAGACAGTTTGATTATACTGTCTTTTAAGTCTATGAATGCATTATTTTACTGGAGTACAGGGGTCACCAGAATAAAAGCCTAAGAGTTTTATCATTTAATTAACACGTTCATTGCCAGAAGTCAGTTTTACTGTCTGTGTCAAGGTGATTCAAGTGCGCCATTCAGTAAGAGCAGCAACTGCCTCTAACACTATTTAAACTTCAAATTCAGGTTATTTCAAGACTACTTTAAACCAGATGCCCATGCGTGGTATTATCCTTCATATTAAGTGGTGGTCCTTCCTATGGAAGCTTGTAAAGAGCAAGTTTAGTTCAGCTGCCGTTTTAGTTCTCTAAATTAGAGGCTCATCAGACTTAAATGCAACTTCTGCTCTGGTTATTACAGTAAATGTGAACAAATCTGAGTTAAATTCAGCTTTCAGAAAAGTGTTTTTGACAGGGTCACAGTAAGAATGTCGAATAGTTGACTCAAATTTGGATGATTCTTTCAGGGAGGAAGCCAATGCGTTCAGCGATGCGTTCATGATACAGTGCACAAAATGACTAATGAGTCTGTTTTTTTCCTATGTGAGGATCACATGGATTTATTTTGCCTGAAAGTAGTTAGAGGCATTTTAAATAGAGATACTGTCAGACTGCTGGCAGTTCAGTAGGTGCAGATGAGTACAATGACATGTGTCCTTCATAGCTTACATTTGATCTATCCTGAAATAAAACTACTTCCCCTTTTGCATGGGACCTCCTGGAGCTTCCTCAAGGTCGGACCACTCATGTTGCCCAGACCCCAGGCTGGGAACCACTGGTGTACCCGAGTCACTAAATTAGTGAGTGAAATGTTTGCTTACCAGGGGAAACATCTCTCATATCATGACCTCAGCCCTAATCATGGCAGGAATGTAAAAGATGATGGTAATTATGGTTAATTTTGATGAAAATGCATTTGACATTTGGTGTCCAATTTCCTACAACTGAAAATTAAGAGGGTGTGGGTCTAATTAGTGTGTTGCACTGAAGTAAATGTCAACGTTCAGACATAGAGCTACATGCAGTCAGATATGTTTCTCTCAGTAATGAAAGCTGGCGGTTTACCTGGACAATGTCTCCCCCCTGAGGCTGAAGATTATTTACACAGTGAAGAAAGTTTCATGACTTGTGCAGAAGCTCAATGCCATTTTTAGTATGTACATTGCTTGCCAGCTTGTAGTATTCGAACATGTTGCTTTTGATATGATCATATTGTCATTACATATAATGGTCGACAGGTGTGCACATAATCGTTTCAATTCATTATCATCTTTTACGTCTTTTTTGAACAACAGATTCCAGTCATTTTTGTTAACCAGGTAAGCTGCCTTTGGACATTACAGTTTTGGTATTTTTAAATTAATTTTTATTTTTTATAATAGTCTAATTATTCTTTTTTTCTTTTTGTTATATTTTATATTAGTGTTTTTTTTCTTTCTTTTAAGCATTTTTTTTATAGATAACAATCACAGGAGACAAATTAAAAACTTCATCACTCCAAGTCAGTCATTTCTCAGACAAATGAATGTAACACTTTTGACTTGGACTATATTCTATGCTTTGTTGGATGTGATCATCATATCTATGATTCTAAGTTTTGGCCTTGGGCCCTATTCATCTCTCTCAGGTGGTCTGTGTGGAAGTTCAAAAGACAAAGACAAAACTAAAATTGAGAAGGTCTTACTTTTTTTCTGATTTTAAGAAGTAGAAGGACATATGAATCCCTCTTTGGGAAAATCAAAATAGTTTATTCTGTATTTTTATTATATTTATATTTACATATGAGTTACTAACTAGTTTATTAAAACTACTTAGTGCTAAAAAAAAAAAGTACAATATTTCTCTTTGCAAACGTTTCCCCTCTCTGGAATGCAGAGGAATAGAGCATAAAGTATTTAAAAAAATAAAAAAAAAGCATATGTTAAAGTGCAGTGTCTCAAAAGTGTACTCAATGACACCTGCGCTGCCCGCGTGCAGCTCTGCGCAGCCGACCCCACGCAGTATGACGCTGGTGAAGTTTACTGTACGTAGCCTGCTGGAGACGGTCCAACTCAACACAGCGACACCAGAGCTAGCTAACATTCCTCTGTGCTAGCCAGATAGTTGGACAATGAGAGATATTCTGCAAGAGCCGAAAAGCAATTAAGTGGCCGACATAATAATCGAAAGACGTAAGTGATTTGATTTGGTACAAAGGGACTTCAATATCTTGCTAATGCTTTGCTACAGTACATAGCGTAACGTTAGCAATAGATAACATTAGCTAAACAAAACCAGCATGACACACTTGCGAAGTTCTGAATTAGCCTGTACCTGACATGGACGTTTTTAACCTGGGGATGTAGAGGATATTATCCTTCTTTTTGAGTGTAAAGTCTATGTTTGGTATGCTGTTAATTAACAAGGTCGACGATTTGTTTCACAAGCTAACTAGACACACAAGCTAGCTTTAACGTAAGCTAACAACAACATTGAACAGTGTAAACAACTCAGACAAATGTACTTTCATTCCAAGTATGGGCTTTATACTTGTTATTCTTTTTCTTTCTTGTATTTCTTTTCATAAAACAAACCGTTTTTTCCTGAAGGCATGTCCATTGTATGTGTGTCTTTGCAGAATAAGGCCATCGAGATGGTGATCATGTCAGGCACAGCCACTGTGCTGCAGCAGTTTGTCAGTGGGCTGAAGAGTCGAAGTGAGGACACCAGAGCGAAATCTGCCAAAGATCTGCAGCACTACGTGACTACAGAGCTCAGAGAGGTAACAGAAACCTGTCATGAGGATATCATTCCAATCTAATGCAAACTACATGTGAGTGGTGCTGCCCACAAGAGCTGTAGAGTGATCAGCTGGTGTCGCTGCTTCAGGAGTGGATATGAAGGCTTTTCATACTTTCAGCTTTTTTGTGACACTGGTTTTGTGCCTTTTACAGTTAAGCCAAGATGAAGCCACTACATTCTACGATGAGTTAAACCACCACATATTTGAGCTGGTATCCAGCTCTGATGTGAATGAGAAGAAAGGAGGGATTCTCGCCATCGGTAAGCCGTAAAAATACATGACAACTTTCAACTTTTGGTTTACTTAATGTCTGGTGTAATTATCTTGAGATAAGTCACTGCCCCGGATGCATGTCACATGGAAATATATGTATGTGTTATAGAATATATTACTTTGACTCAATCATTTGTTCCAGTGAGTCTGATTGGAGTCGAGGGAGGAAATGCCACCAGGATCAGCCGCTTTGCCAACTACCTGCGCAACCTGCTCCCCTCCAGCGACCCTGTGGTGATGGAGATGGCCTCTAAAGCCATGGGCCACCTCTCTATGGCAGGGGACACCTTTACCGCTGAGTATGTGGAGTTTGAGGTGAAGAGGGCCCTGGAGTGGCTGGGAGCAGACAGAAATGAAGGCAGACGCCATGCTGCAGTAAGTGACTAGCAGACAGCAGGGGCTGTGTTGTTTGCTGTTGAAACACCAACACTCACTCCCTGGTGGTGGTTATGTGTGGTAGAGATCAGGGTGAAGGACAGTTTTACTCAATGTCACTTTTTTGGTTTTTACTTTGTAAAGCAGCACAAGAGGCAGGTCTAGCTTTCCTTGCATGAGGAGCTCAGTCATTGCTGTTCAGGAGACAATGTTGAACTCTGCTAGTAAAGGAGAAATACCCCCTTATTTGCCTTCCAAAAATATTTTTTAATAGAAAATGTTTTGCATAAAGATTTTTCTTCAGCATTAACTTACAAAAGTAACTATTTCAAGCTTAGCTTAAAATAATCTTTTTATCGTGGCTAACAAACTTTGAATAAGTAGATATAGATGGGCTTGAGCTTGTCAGTTTTTGAACAGTAGATGTGAGTAATTAGTGAAAGTCCAGTTCTTTATCTTATCTGCAATTACTCTCTGATGCAATGGAGTCTGTTTATAAAAACCCTAACACAAAGGGAAGTAATGCTGGAAAAAGAAACGCTGATCAAATTAAGGCTTTTTTTTTGCGATTGGTTTTCTGGCTTGGGCAATTTTGCAAATATAATATATCTCTTTAAAGGAAAATTATTGCTTATGTTTTTGTGGAGAGCTATTCATGCTGAATCTCTGATTAAAAGGTTTGAGGCCACCAAAATAATTGTCATGAATGCTGCTATCAACCAAGTTTTGATGTGTTTTTTGCAACAAAAGAAACGTGACAAACTAATGGTTTCTGTTCTTAATTTAGTTTAGATGCTGTTTTGTTTGGCAGCCAGATTGTGTGGCTTAAGTTGATAAAACAAGTGTATTTTCTATCCAGTTAACTACTAATTACTAACAACTAATTAGAAGTCATAATGTGATTTAAAATGTGAGTTAGGCGGATCCCATGTAAAAAGCATACACTTATGTTTTGTGCTCGTTATAGGAGTAATCACAGAAAGATTTCTTTATTTAAGGGGCACAATTGTATCCACACACATTAATCTCTCACGATCTGTTCACCGCATTTTCCTCGACTTGATTGTTTGAATGTAGAATAGAAACTGAATTTTAGCAACTTAATATAACGTTGTTTTGGTAAACAAATTCAAGACTGTGTGATCAGCATGGACAAAAAGAGATAATGGTTTCCAAGCTTGTTTTAAATAAGTTGTGAGCTGTTTCAGTTGAAGGTCACACAAAGACAATGTCTTGAAAGGTTTAGATCTCTGGTCAGGCTTTCAAATAAAACACCGGACATTTGTGAGTTCAATACCAGGCTGCCACCACAGTAAGATAAGATAAGAGCGATAAGAGTGTCTGCTAAATGACCTGTAATGTAATAATATAACTGCTGAGTGATGTCTGAAAGCACAATGGAAAGAAAATAAGCCCAAGAAAGGCTAATAATGAGCAGCCATAAAATGATTTTCTGTCTTTTCCAGGTGTTGGTGTTGAGGGAGCTCGCTGTGAGCGCGCCCACCTTCTTCTTCCAGCAAGTGCAGCCCTTCTTTGACAACATCTTTTACGCAGTGTGGGACCCCAAGCAGGCCATCCGTGAAGGGGCTGTATCTGCCCTGCGAGCCTGTCTCATCCTCACCACACAAAGGGAGACCAAGGAAATGCAGAAACCACAGTGGTACAAAGTAAGACATTCCACTGTATCGTGGCAAATCCCATTTTAAGACGCATCTTGCCTTCATGTATTAAAACAAACTTGTGTCCTTGTAATTGGCCTCACGAGTGTTTGTCTTTTCTGTAACAGCAAACCTTTGAGGAGGCAGAGAAAGGCTTCGATGAGACTTTGGCCAAAGAGAAAGGTATGAATCGTGACGACAGGGTCCACGGGGCTCTTCTGATCCTGAACGAGCTGGTTCGCATCAGCAGCATGGAGGGGGAGGTGAGGGCAGGATTTCAACAGCGAGTTCAACATTCTCACAGCCACGAGCAAAACATTCCCCCTCACTGTCTTATCTCTATGACAGCGCATGCGTGAGGAGATGGAGGAGATCACGCAGCAGCAGCTGGTCCATGATAAGTACTGCAAGGAGATGATGGGTTTTGGAACCAAGCCCCGACACATCACACCCTTCACCAGCTTCCAGTCGGTGCAGCCCCAGCAGTCAAACGCCCTCCTGGGCCTGCTGGGCTACAGCACGCCTCAGGGATTCCTCAGCTTCGGAGCCACGCCGGCTCCGGCCAAGAGCTCGTTGGTGGAGAGTCGATACTGCCGTGAGCTGATGGAGGAGCGTTTCGACCAGGTAGGGCTAGTAAGCTGTAAATTATCTTATCATCGAAAGTCACATTAGAGAAATACCATTTTTCAAGAAGTTGAACCTTAGATTTCATGTTCGAAAAAATGCTATTTAGCTCCCACAACACTGCAGCAAGTATGTGTATAAGGTCAACCACACAAGGCCAGTGCTGCTTTGAGCACCAGATAAATCACTGTTGACACAAGCTTTTATTATGTACTTTGTCCAGGTGTGTCGGTGGGTGCTGAAATACAAGACCAGTAAAAACCCTCTGATCCAGATGACCATCCTCAACCTGCTTCCACGCCTGGCTGCCTTCCAGCCACATACCTTTACAGGTGGGACTAGTTAGTCTTTGAATCCAGTTGAATCCATCTTTAATACAGTAACATACAGCCATGTATGTGGCATGTGCTTTTTGGTGGTTATGGACAAGAAATGAGAAAGAAAAGAGATTATGACCAATACAGTAGATTGTCCTCTACTGTCCTCTGTCCTGTAATCAGTGGGTTTTGCCGTAACATTGTACATTTCTTATAGTTTCTCCAGTCAGTTGATTTATGCGTTGCAGCCCATACAAATCCCTACATCTGTGTTTAACCATTTCCCCTTGTGGTTGTTCCATCCACTGTGCAGACCAGTACCTGCCAGACACTATGGGCTACCTGCTGGGCTGTCTGAAGAAGGAGAAGGAGAGGACGGCAGCTTTCCAGGCTCTGGGGCTGCTGGTGGTGGCTGTCAGGGCAGAAATCCAGCCATACCTCACAAAGATCCTCGAGATCATCAAGGCTGCCCTGCCACCCAAGGACTTTGCACACAAGTCAGTAATTAAATACATGAGATCAGATATCAATATCTTAGTTGTATTTTAATAGTTTTTGTTTTACTACACTGTTTTTATTCACTTTTCTTTTCTCACTATGCTCTTTGTTTCCTTTTTGCTTCACATGTTTGAAGGATCATTGTAGTTTTGTAGCTTTTGTTTACCGTAGTTAGAGTTTCATCGATTGCAATTTTCTTCAATCTTTTTTAAGATTGTTCCTCCGCGGCTTCTTTAGCAGCAAATTGGGAACTTTATATTTTCTTTACTCACGCTGAAGAACTTTCACAGCAACGATATGATATATGTGTGTGTGTGGCTGTACTGTGTGTCATGACATAAAACCACCATATGTATAGATTTAACCGCCAAAAAAAGTAAAAATGAGACTGACCGGTCACTGGTTATGGCCGGTATAGACTGGTGGCCGCTCTATTGCTGCATTACTAGCTATATTGGACGAGACCATCCTCAATATCCACGTGCTTGTTTAAGTTCCTCAGTGGTAGACCTGTTTAAAAATAATTTTGGGATACTCTCTATGAAAGGAAAAGAGACTTACCATGTTTTTTTCTCGGTCTTCCATGTGTGCAGGAGGCAGAAGACCATGCAGGTGGACGCCACAGTGTTTACCTGTATCAGCATGCTTTCCAGAGCCATGGGTCCCAGCATCCAGCCAGACATCAAGGAGCTGCTGGAGCCCATGCTGGCTGTGGGCCTCAGGTAGGACAGAATGCTTTCACCACTATGCTGAATAATGCAACGAACATGGTCTTTACCATAGCCTGGATTGTGATTTTTGGGCTGGGTTACACACACCACCACACATGACAACAATGATGATATTGGGTTCTTTGTCCATTTTGTCCTGGTCATGTAGTCCTGCGCTGACAGCAGTGCTGTACGACCTGAGCCGTCAAATCCCCCAGTTGAAGAAGGACATCCAGGACGGCCTGCTGAAGATGCTTTCCCTGGTGTTGATGCACAAGCCTCTGCGTCACCCCGGCATGCCCAAAGGCCTGGCTCACCAGCTGGCCTCGCCAAGCCTCACTAACATCCCCGAGGCCAGTGACGTAGGCAGCATCACACTGGCTCTACGCACACTGGGAAGCTTTGAATTTGAAGGCAAGAACCTTGCAAAGGGCACAACTTTAAAGCAGGATCATCATATTTCATTTTTATGTATATTTCTGAAGAAACACAGAGGGGGAAAATCCATATATTGAAAAACATGTGCAGACCCCGAGTTCTGTTCTAATGCATCAAACTCCATTGATCTTAAATGTGGTTGTGTCAGTAGAGAAAAATGATGATTTTAAAAGGTGGGCATTACAGCCCTAAAAAAACCAAAACAACATGAAGCGTGAAAAGAAATAACTGATGGAGGTAATGCCTCGGTTGCTGCGCACTGCACATTCAGTGAAGTTGGGAAAAAGTTTGTGGATTAAATTGGCATAAACCATCGGGTATAAGATTGGAGCCACAAGGTGGGGAGAGAGCACACTGTGTATGGAATGAGTAAGTGAAGTGCAGAAATAGCTGGAGTGGTAGTGTTGATGGGTATGTGCAGCTGTTTTCTGGACTGGACCCATGGGGCTTGAACAACTGAATCATACAGCAGCCCGGGTGAAACAATTACTTCTCAAAGTCTTATGTTGTTTTCCTGTTGTGGACGGTGGGGTGGGTTTGCCGCAAAATCAAACTGTGGTCACACTGCACAACTGGACTTCTTTAGTTTATTTTTGAAATCCTACACCAATTGAACGTGAAGCTTCATACATGCATTCAAAAGTGCAAAAAGTATGATTATCTGTATTGCTACCCTAAAGTACAGCTATCTAAAAGGTAGTTGTAATGCCAAATCTCCCAGTTCAAGGTTTGTTTCACTCTTTTTTTTCTTTTTTCTTTCACCAGGACACTCCCTCACCCAGTTTGTGCGCCACTGTGCGGATCACTTCCTGAACAGTGAACACAAGGAAATCCGGATGGAGGCAGCTCGGACCTGCTCACGCCTCCTCACCCCCTCCATCCACCTGATCAGCGGCCATGTTGTCAGCCAGACCGCTGTGCAGGTTGTCGCTGATGTGCTCAGCAAGCTGTTAGTTGTTGGCATCACCGACCCAGGTAACCCATGAAAAAATACAACAAGGGGAGAAGAGGGGTTGTAGTACCATGTGGAGTTATTGAGCGTTGTTTTATTTTGAAATTGATAATGATGTATCAACTAAATTTTTTAGCAAGAACCAGCATTTGATTATAGGAGATGTTGCATTTGTGGCACCTGCCGGTAAGGGTCATAAGAGCCCAAATGTTTCTTTTTCTTGATCTTGTCCCTGTTCTTCTGCAGATCCGGACATTCGGTACTGTGTGCTGGCATCTCTCGATGAACGTTTCGACGCTCACCTCGCCCAGGCCGAGAACTTGCAGGCGCTGTTTGTTGCACTGAACGATGAGGTGTTTGAGATCAGAGAGCTGGCCATCTGCACAATCGGACGGCTCAGCAGCATGAACCCTGCCTTTGTCATGCCCTTCCTACGCAAGATGCTAATCCAGGTAGGAGAGGCACAACAGATGGCATACTATGAGTAGTTTATTGTTTTGGAGGATCTATATGGATTATTTTTTTTAAAAATTTTTTACCTCTTAAAGAGAAGTTTGGTGTTTAACTGTTCAACTGAAACAGTGTCTCTCACCTCCTTATTGGCACTTTATGACATTGTTTTTGGCAATTTGGTTCACTGACATGCCCACTAAGTTCAACGGCAGATCTTTAGCAGCTATAGTACAAATAATATTTTCCTTATTAAAGTTCAGGTCGGGGTTACAGTCTGTCCAGTCCGGTTTTATGCGGGCATGGTGATGCACCATCATGGGAATGGAGAACATCTTTTCTTTCCTAAAAAAGATGATGACATCCAAATAATTTTAAATGTTCCATACTCACTTTTCACATTTGTATTTAAAATAAAAAAAAGTATTTTTTTTCTTTCTTTGAGTAGTCAAAATCATGAAAAATCTTTTGTCCAAGACATTTGTGAAATTATTATAATTTTTTTTATTCATAAATAAACGTGGTTTCCAGTGTGGTTATCCCTGTAAATAAAAAGGGATGTTAACAAAAAATACAATATTGTGATTTTTTTTTTTACCATCATACACATTTATCAATACATATACATATACTTACATATACATATTTGTTCTGGAAAGATCACTTGTTGTCTGTTGTTTCAATTGAAGACCTTTAGATGGCAGCAAAGGCTGTGATATTATGCACAGCTTAAACATCCAAAGTATTCCTCTATAAGACCCAATGAAGGTTTCTTTTTTATTTTTATGGACACTATGCATTAACCTTTTAAGATTTTCCAGAATCGAGAAGAGTGGGTGCGTTCTGCTTAACTCTGTAAAATTTTGTTGCAGATCTTAACAGAGTTGGAGCACAGTGGTGTCGGCAGAAACAAAGAGCAGAGTGCTCGTATGCTTGGTCATCTCGTCTCCAACGCCCCCCGCCTCATACGGCCATATATGGAGCCCATCCTCAAGGTACAAGTCCATTGTGAAGGTGTATGAATGTAAACCAGGCTGTTACTTGAGATGAGCGTATGCACTCGATAGACTTTCTCTGAATAAGTAAAAAGAGAAGTCCGATTTTGGGGAATTTTATTGCATATGTGAAAAAAAGTTGTATGAAAACCTTTTTGTTCCTTCAGAGGAAGCTCTGTGAAGTCTGATAAACTGCCTCGAGTAATGTCACTTCATCTTTACATTAGATGCTGCTAGCATAATACACCCGAAATCTCACCAAACTCTTGGTGGATGAGTTGCATTGTGGGTCATGTAGGCGCCAGAATTTGTGAAATAAAAAATGTTATAAGAGTCCCAAACTCTGTTGAACTCTTTGAAGTCCATTCCAATCCAATTTCATGAAGCTCTTTTGAAATATTTATTTTTTCCTGATTTAAAATGTTGTGGATCACTGGGGTTCGATGGGTTAAGTGACCCTGTTACCTTTTTCCTTTTGCAGGCTCTTATCCTCAAGCTGAAAGACCCAGACCCCAACCCTGGAGTGGTCATCAGTGTACTTGCGACCATCGGCGAGTTGGCCCAGGTAAGGCCGAGCGTTTCAATTCCGTGAAGTCACAATGATTCTCTATCTGCTGATGATGGAAACCTCAATAAATCTGAGCAGAGTCGTTTGCCCTGTGCACATAATTGCACCACCCCGTCCAGGTGGTTCGATGGCCCCCACAGAGGAGTCAGGAAAGCACAGTTAAAGGCAGGCGGACTCTGCAGTTCAGACAGAGTGCAGGCGATGCTCAGGTAGACCAAGTGTTCACAGTTGACTCAGTGCAGGAAGGGACAGAAGGCCAGCCGCTCAGGAACCAGCTCAGGAAGACGCAAGAAAACGTAGGGAATATAGACGAGAAACATTAAATGCCATGTCAACTTGCATGCTTTTGTAAACAAATTAATAGTAAAGATGTCTACAAGCTTAAAGCCATTATGTGTAGAATGTCAAAAACAATTGCAGCAAAGCACCCTAATGACAACAATTTCAATGTGAAAGCAGCACAAAGACTAAAAAGAAATGTAAGATTGCCATCACAATAAAATGCTTTCTATAACATCAAAGTTCTACACATAAGGGCTATTGTTTGATATGGTCAGATTGAAACTGTCCTTTAACGTAAAAAGTAATTATTTAATCCCCTTTTAGATTTGAAAAAATCTTAATGACCGACAATTGGACATGATCCAGTCGGAGTATGAGATGTTCCTTGGTTTTCAGTGCTGTATCTACCCTGTCAGGTGAGCGGCCTGGAGATGAGAAAGTGGATGGACGAGCTTTTTCCAATCATCATGGACATGCTGCAGGACTCCTCCTCATTGGCCAAGCGACAGGTACGCCAAGAAAATGAGTGTCTGTGTCATCTGGTTCTAATTTTCTATTCTCATTTCTCCTCAGCAATACTCCTGAGTTCTGAAAAAAAATGTAGTTTTCGGGTACAGTAAATACACGTCTACTTCAGTAAACATAACTGGCCTTTCTGGAAACATTTAAAGTCACTCAGAAATCATACCAGAGCATTGTGCTTCTGGTATTTCCTGTTTAAACAGTGTTGTGTGCCAGGAGCTAACACGGAGGGTAGACGTCTATTGGTTACCTGATGGTTGTCTATTTTTTTTTATTTAAATCTGTTAATACACAAAATGAAGAATATAACAACATCTAAATATATAACTTATTGTTTTGTTAAATGGGTACATTTACAATGTAAAGAAAAGTGCATCCCAAACATTATGCTTCATGCTTCTCCATCAGTGGAATCTGCCTCTGACTTTCCACCAGGTGGCGCTGTGGACTCTGGGCCAGCAGGTGGCTAGCACAGGTTATGTGGTGGAGCCCTACCGCAAGTACCCCTCCCTTCTGGAGGTGCTGCTCAACTTCCTCAAGACGGAACAAAACCAGGGCATCAGGAGAGAGGTATGCACCCTTCTGTTCCCCACGCTTTTCTTAGGAGCAAAGTGAACTCTGTCAGCTCGTTATGATGCCAGAAACCCTACCTGTCAACATGCACTAAACAAATGAAGGTCTGTTTAGATGTAGTGACTTTGACTGGTGAATTATAATCACACAGATACGTACAGTATAAGGCTATGCACATTTTCCATAGTTATATGAAACGTTTTTCCGAAGTCTTGAGCTGTGACGTAAGCGATAATTGTCAAAGTTTCTTACCTCGCATATTGCATTACGGGAGTCTCAGAGAGTGCATTGTCACTGTGTATGCTTTGTGGCACGTGGACATTGACTCTGGCAACTCTCGCCCTTGGATCCACTAATAAATCTGAAATCCCGGTGGGGATAATTGTCCTTGAAGGAACAAACTACAAAACGTTTTACAGCAGATAAATGGACTGCGTTTATATAGCCCTTTTCTAGTCTACCGACCACTCGAAACGCTTTAAAACACATGGCAACATTCACACACACATTCACACGCTGATGGCCATGCGAGGTGCCAGCTGATGCTTAGGTTCGGGCTTCAGTGTCTTGCTCAAGGACTCTTCGTCAGTCTTTCTGGAGGAGCCGGGGATTGAACCAGGCCTGATTGTCACTTCAAACTCATTTTAGTAGCTTACTTTTTGTGGCTTGTAGTTTTCTATTTAAAGAAATACCCAACCCGAAAATCTCTTTTAAATATCAAATACTCTCGGACCTGATGGCTCTGCTTTACAGAGGACAGCGGTCAGCTTGGATTCACCGCACTTACTATAGATTCCAGTGGAGACCAAAATAAAAAAATAAGTCATAACAGCCCTAGAGGCTTCTCAAAACACCCATGCAATGTACTCCACATCTCTGCGGCACATTTTAGTCCTCACGTTGCCAATAAGTGGCTAAATATGCTACTTCCACAGAGCTATAAGGATGGGATGGCACTTTGTAACGGTTTTGAAAAATGGCTTATTTTCTTTAAATGCTTCCTCCATGATCTTAGATATATTTCTAAACATCGTTACTCCAATCAAAGTCAAGTCTGAAAGTCTTAATGAAGATTTCTGTGCTGCCAGACATATGATCCAGTGGAATATTGCTAACTGCGTGAGTTTGTGTGTGTGTGTGTGTGTCCAACAGGCTATCCGTGTACTGGGTCTCCTCGGAGCTCTGGACCCCTACAAGCACAAAGTGAACATCGGCATGATTGACCAATCACGAGACGCCTCTGCGGTCAGTCTCTCTGAGTCCAAGTCCAGTCAGGACTCAGGTAGGACACTATTACTAATCACATCTGGGACCAATTTTGGTTGCACATTTTCACCAAGAGAAAAGGATACGGATTCGTTAAAGCTTTTGTTTGTGTTACAGCAGTATTCAATTATCAACTCTTGCAATTCTGCAACAGCTGGAAAATCTCTAAATCAACATGAACCTCTTTTTATTCTCATTGTGTGGGTGTATCCATTGGGGACTTCAAGGTTGTTGTTGCTGTGATTACAGTGTGTCTGTGTATAGAGTCTGTATTTAGAGGACTTGGTATCCATGTGAGGATTCTTCAGTCAGCCAGATTGTAAGGGCAAGTAAACCACAAGGCAGATGTATTTTTTTTCACATTTTATAGCCATTAAAGTTCTAGGGTTTAGTATTTTTTATTTTTTTTAATTAGAAGGTATTTCCACTTAGGCATGAAGGGCCCCTTTCAAATCTAAACCGCTCCCAAACCACCCGTTGACGTGGTCAGATGTGTTTGGACGCATTAAAGACGTACATCTCTCCATTAATACAAACAATCGGATCAAATCCCAAAGAGCACAGATCTGGCAGGAGGCAGTGCCACACTTCATGGGCTATGAGGTGACTTATTGGAACAAACATCTCCCAGTTTTAAAGAGCAACAATCTTATGAAGTGGCAGGAAGCATTTTAGAAGATTCATGTAAATGTCATTTAGAAAAGGCATCTGAGTTGTAAAATGAGGCATTTGGAGTTTGTCATCATTTGATTTGCCAGGTCTTGTGCACCACTTGTATTTATAAAATACCAGCTAAAGATTGAATTGCCTCCATTTTTGTTACTCGTGATTGATTTAGTGGTGCATCAGAGATGATGCGAGAGGGAAAGAGGGTCACAGATGACACATTTGATAAAGCAGCTGTTCATAGTGATTGAGATGTTTTGTGCTTCGCTGAATTGAGCAAACTTTAATAGAGGAAAATCAAATTGAGATATTAATCCATTTGTGCAGGAGTGATTTTCACACACGTTTGCATGTTTAAGCATGAATGCACACACAGAATCTGCTCCGTTAGTTACAAGTCAGTGCTGCTGAAAGAGCTCAGAGTAAAAAAAAAAAAAAAAGGCCGTTGCAATCTTGCAGCACAATTTTTCTTCGGTCAGAATATGACCACTCTAGAGAAGAACGGATTTAATCTTCAATTACTTTAGTTGCTGAATCTGACTTGCAAAAACAATGTCTGGCCAAAAACACTAATGATTATCTATAGCTCATTAGAAATACAGCACAGTGAAGTGATATGTGTGCGAACTCGAGACGAAACACAATTTCGAGGTCTTGCCCCTGCATTTGAAAAAGCCAACAGCAACTATGGCTTTAGGTTTGAGATTTGTTGGAGCCTTCTTTCTTCGGGATTTAATTTATGGCTTTTGTCTGATCTACACCCAACTAAACGTCCTCCAAAGTGAAGGTCTGCCAATTCAGAGGGAAATGTAACCACGACAACCCGAGTGGGATTTTTCAGAGTGGAGATATTTGATTTAAAGTGACCCACTTTAGACAGACATCTCTTCAAGCATCTGTTTAATAGACTAATAATTATCTCCGCCAAGCGCATGCGTTGTGTCGTGTGTGTGTGTGTGTGTGTGTGTGTGTGCGTGTGTATCCGTCTGTCTGTCTGCAGCTGATCTCGCATACTGCTGGACACATCCGCCTAATATTTGCTGTGCTCATTTATGACTGTATGCTTAAGGACCTCTCTTGGTTGCAGCGATTTACTATTTCATGCTGTCATTGACTGCTGACTTCTCAAAACTCTTACCTGAGCGCAGAGGCTGCAAGTGATAAACAACTGCTTCAGGAGCAAAAGGCATTTCTGGAAATCGGCTAGACTTAAAAACAGGCGTTACCTAGTCTGTTGCAGGTCACGTTTTGGTCTTTGTCGTGGCTCAAAAACTGACATCTGTAAAAAAACTAACTTTGGTCTCATTCTGAACCGAAGCATCTGCAGATTAATTCCATAGCTGATATGTTATGATCCACTAAAATTAGCCACGATACGAGAAAAAAATCTATCGCAGTTTTTATTGTCTTAGCCGCCATCTTGACTGTATAAAGCGTGGGAGGAACAGTTGAGTGAGTTCTAACTCTTCTGTGTTTGGGAGGGGAGAGGGACACACAACTGGTGGAGATCTACTGAGTGCACGTTCCTAATTGTAAATGATTGTGTGAGAATTTATACTGATGCAGTCCACTTATGCTAGAATGTATAACAATATCAGCGGAATCGTTCATCGTCGTCATCGCACATGAATGGAGAATATCTTTTTCTTTTGCTTTCTAAATCTATTTTGTCAATTTGTTGTCACAAAGCCTGAGATGTATATGACAAAAGGGAACTGAGGCTTAGAGATATTGGCTCTGTCTCTATGAAAAGATAAATTCATCATTACTAAATTATACCAGGTTACAGATCTGGGTCATATTCTCTTCCTCCCTGTTTGTAGTGTAAGCAAGTATCCATAAGAACAGGTAACAGTCTTAAACCAGGAGCCCAATAGCCTTCTGTGTTCTTTACTTTCCACAATATGACAGAAATAACATACAGTACTGATGATTTGAGTATTTTTAGAGCCTTACCAGTAAAGTGGTAAAAACCGTTGAGTTTATCCTGGGAATGACTTATGGAAAGGACATTTTGTCACCAAAAACATTACGATTCATCCATTTTGGAATTCAGGAGGTGTTGACGTGTCTTGGTATGAATGGAAAAAGATGACATTAACATGGTGCGAAATAAAAGGTCATGTTGTCACTTAAAGGCCGTCATCCCCGGGAGATGTTGAAAATTCACAGCAATGACAATAAAATTAAAAAAAAAGGGTCAGCGCAGGTCTCCGCTCGTCTGACCCAGTCATGTGTCTCGGAGTGTGATCTTGGACAACAATATGGTAATAGTTTTACCAGTTTGTTCTCCGAGTAAATAGACTGTGACTAGAGTTGGAGGCTGTGTATCTGTTGGCAGATTTGTCAGGGTTAGTGTCTGGAGTCCTTGCACTATTTGACGGCATGTGTTTTGTTACGTGGGAGGTCATTGGCGAGGCCCGTCTCCTCACCTGACTTCAAACATCACGTCACTGTAGAACGTCGGGGTCATAAAACCGATGCGCTCAAGGCGTATTCCCTCTTAGTAAGTTGCTGTATTAAATCTGTTATTATGGCTTGGAAAGTTTTTTTTTTTTTTTTTTTCCTTTTTTCCCCCTATGAAGCTGAAGGCTGAATTACTACAGTACTGCTGCCTCACTTAGCTACACTGATGCCTGTTTGTTGGTCGTAAAGATACAGATGTGTAGCTATCTATCACCGTCATTACTCTAGACTTGGTGAAGGCCGGAATAATAAAATATCAAGAGCTAGCCTGCGAGCTCTTTAGCCATCAAGCTCTGTGCCAATGTGTTTTGTCTACAGTCCAGAGTCTTAAGGGAGACAACTGGAGCAGCTGAAACTGTACTCCTGCAGAAGGCCAGTGAAACGCTGAATACCAGACGTCTGTATTCTCAGATGCCTTGTAAAACTTAATAGCTCCGTATAGATAAATGGACAGACTGACCCCATTTGCATTGCCTGTCACAAAACACATTAATAAAACTACTTATTTAAAAAAAAAAAAAAAAAAAAAAAAAGAATAAATATGCATGATGCATGTTAAAAAGACCACCACTGTCGCTTGGTTTCTTTTAAGAAATGCATAAAATGGCGCCCTCTAATTCTGGGCACGAGCTGTTTAGATTCTCCTGTACTTTTAAAGGTGATTCTGAAGTGGTTTATTACAGATGGTAGCAATCGCATGAATATGCTAAATTTTAGGGTAAAAGTGAATTACTGGGTGTTCAGACCAAAAATGGCACCGTTTTTGGTGTGGGTGAAAAGCGATCCAGGAAGTCCGGTTTGAGTTGTACACATATCCGTGAGTTTACCAGTCACCAAAACGCTCCACAGCTTTTTCATCTGTCATCCTGTCTCCCACTTTGACGCTCGCAAGGCGAACAGAAGTATTACTCTTCATGTTCCAACCATCGGGTCCAACACCTGGCTGAGTAGTAGTATCATTGCAATGATGTTTGCATTGAGTTGTGACAAAAGTTGACTGAACTTTGACGTTTCAGTCGGATGACCCGCTTTTTTTCTTTTTTTGTTGTTGTTACTGCGTCAGGTTCATTTTCTTCCTCGCAGTGCTAATCTGAACTCGGCTTTAGCCCTGCAATTAATGTACATTTTATGTAGCGTAGAGTAAACCTGTTTGATCATGTAGTTCTCTTTACCTTAGTCGTAATGTTTATGCATATCCTGTGCTTTGTGTAATGAAATGTGTGCTCGGGCTTGTATCTGACCGTAACTTGTATAACCACGTTAACCCATATCATATCATATCATTGGCGAAACCAAGTTATTTTTTAGTTTTTCTTGTGGCTTCAATGAGACTAAACAAACCTGGGCATAGTTGACTACTGTACTTCTGCAATCCCGCTTCTCCGTAATAATAAAATATAATAAAATTCTTCATTTGATTTGCTGTCTACTGCTATAATACAGGTCGGTGCCAGAACTGACAAGCGGCCAGCAGCAAGTAGCCAACAATATCATTTCTCTTCTCCCATCAGGCTATTATTGTTGTCAAACTTTACAGCCGGCACTTTCAGCTGCTGTTTTTAGTGTGAAGGAGGAGGTGTTGATTTGGATGGTAAGGGGGGGTGTTTGGGATGCCATAAATCACAGTTAATATACTCAAACTAACGCACTGGATAATTATTGCCTGACTAATGTTCTCTGAGCGTCATGACGGCATAGCCTTCTGTCCTACATAGTCACAAGGGCCGGGCTGATTTAAGGTATAGTTGGAATTGTATTTGTAGTCGTATAATGAATAAGCTCCAATACTCGTGATGGTATGATCACATTTGGAAAAGCGGTAACTGCTTTATAGTATATAGACAGTTTTTATTCTTAAGAATCAAGCTGGAAGGGTTATTTTACTGTCTGGCTAAAGAAAAAGCGTATTGCTTCTGACCGACACCAGTTAAAAACAAAATCTGTGATCCAAAATAAAGTTATTTTTTCCCCACCACCAAAGAAAACCCACTAGTTATTTTAAATAGAGGGCTCCAATAAAGTTGTTATTGCTTGTCATACTCTTTAGTCATATATTTAGTTTTTTCTCAAGTGTATATAGAGGGAAACATACAGATTGAGCTTCTAATCAAGGAACCATTTGTTTAATTTTATTAGATACTTATATGCTGTAATTCTTTTAGATTATGCAGTGGCTCGAGATGAGCTCTGTTGCCTTATCCAGGGAAGATCCTCGTCAACTTTTTAGCTTTTTGAACAAAACACTTGGTGTATATGGTCATATGGTCATATTCGCATCTTTACCAGTTTACAAGGACATCCTGAATGCATCTTTTCAAAATCTGTCCAGAGTATGATTGCTTGTGGAATACTGAGAGCATCAAAGGTCAGTTGTGTCCTTTTTAAAATCTGAGCAAAAGAAGCTACAGTTCTCAGCTGTATTTGGAGCAAAGAGTACAACGAGGAGCAAAGAGAACAAGAGTTCTTGAGCTGTTACTACGCCATCGTTTGTGACTCTGTGTCCAGAGTTTCCAAGTGATTCCAGAAAAAAACAATACTTATACTACTATAATACTTGCGCCCTATACAGCAATTTCTCTCTATTTTCTCCTCCGTACAGCGGACTACAGCACCAGTGAAATGCTAGTGAACATGGGCAACCTGCCGCTGGATGAGTTTTACCCTGCCGTGGCGATCGTCACTCTGATGCGCATCCTGAGAGACCCTTCCCTCTCCAACCACCATACCATGGTGGTCCAGGCCGTCACCTTCATCTTTAAGTCTCTAGGCCTCAAGTGTGTCCAGTTCCTGCCGCAGGTCATGCCGACTTTCCTCAATGTCATCCGGGTGTGTGACGCCAGTATCCGAGAGGTAGGTCGCACTACAGAATAAGAGGAAAGAGGCGGTCAAGATGATTTGTTATCTGTTTACCTCTGGTTAAAAACGTCAGTTATTCCCATAGCAAGTCTCTTACTCTTTTCATTTTTTTAAAATTTTTCCCTTTCTGTGTCTCTTTGTTCTCCAGTTCCTCTTCCAGCAGATGGGAATGGTAGTGTGCTTTGTGAAGATCCACATCCGCCCCTACATGGACGACATCTTCACCCTCATCAGAGTGAGTAACTGTGTCAACACACACACACACACACGCACGCACACGCACACGCACACGCACACACACGCGCACACACACGCACACACCCCCGACCCCAATCCCTAAACACTGGTCATCCAGCCCTCCCTTTTTCCCTGTGAGTCAGACAACCAGCTGCAAACTCTTAATTGCACTCAGTTGTGCGCTCTCACTCCCCTCATTAGGAGCGCTGTGTTCAGGGCCCCTGGATGAAGTCTGGTTAATTTGGCCCATTGTTCAGAATACAAACAGCAGATCAGCGCAAGTTGTCTAATTCAGAGAAAACTGGTGAGGACTCCTGACATTCATCAGTTATCACATGACATGGAACAACTGCTAAAGCCATAGTCTTTGCACTTGCACTAAACCCACTCATCTAGCTCCTAATCATATAGCAAGGCGCAAAATATCACATGCCTTTTTGGTAACACCGTTAGCGTCACTTTTGCAATGGCGGCAACTCTTCCTGAGGAAAAGTAATTGAGAGAACTGAACCACTGCGCCTCAAGTCCCTCTGAGTTAATAAATGGCGAGTGAAACAAAGAATCTATTCATTTTTGCTCCAGCTCGGCTCCTGCATCCAGATGAGGGGGCTGGAATAGCCATTCAGGATGTACACTCACTTGCTCTCTAGTCAGCTGCCACAGGGAGGGAAAGCAGGAAGTTGGGGGCTGCTGGAGACCTCTGGCCACTGACGAAACACCTCGGCCAGATCTCACAGCTGAAGCCCATTGACTGATTGACGTATTGCGTGACTTCAAGTCCTCTACCTCGACTCCAATCGCTATTATCTGTAATGTACACAGTGGCCATGCCTAGATTTTTCCAAAACGGTGTCGCAAGCCACACAGACGTGATGTCAGTCCCAGTTGAAATTGTCTCCATTCCTCGGAGCAGTGTCGTGGCACTCTCTCTCTGCCTCTGGCACGTGAAGGCTGAGTCTGTCCAAACGTCTCTTGTTGATGGAAAGACATTTTGACCAAGGTCTTCAGACCCACACACACACTACACGAGAGCAAGGTGGAGGACACACTCATAACTTACTACAACAGTCACATATGTCTGTTAACTTAGGTATTATAATGTATTCGTTTTGTGCATTTCTTAGGTCACACTGTACATCTGAGGAGAATTTTGGCAGTGGGATTCTTTACATAGTCTGACCTCCTAATATAATTTAATTGCCATTGTTCAATAAGGTGGTAGACTAGTCGGGTAAATGGGAGAGTGAATAATCATAATCTGAAATTCTGTTTTGCTTGATATTATAATCCACTTTTAGAGCTGTTTAGTGGCAGAATGTGTTCCTTAGTTTATCGCTTTCTGAAGAAATACTCCATATGATCGTATTCGAATTCATGTCAACTCCTTGTGTTCTGTCCTGTAGGAGTACTGGACGCCAAACAACCCCATGCAGAACACCATCATCCTTCTGATCGAGCAGATTGTGGTGGCTCTGGGTGGAGAGTTCAAGCTCTACCTCCCGCAGCTTATCCCACACATGTTGCGTGTCTTCATGCACGACAACAGCACCGGGCGCAGTGTTACCATCAAGGTGAGTGCAATGTGGTACAGTTCCTGCTGTGCGATTATAGCCCTACGCCTGGCTTAAGTAGTAGTGTCCCATTACTTTCCATGAAAGTACAATGTGTGATCAAAGTGTATCCCAACCACCAGAAGTCAAAGAAAAGCTGCTGAAGTAAAGCTGCTGTCACTCCTAAACTGATTCACAGGACTTTTACTCCACAAAATAATACAATATAAAATATAATGAGTAATTCTGAGGTATCATTATTTTCCAAGGTTTTTTTTTTTTTTTAAACAGTAAAACATATTTAGGTTTATGATAAAATGAGAAACAAAGAAATGTTTTTCTTAGCAACTTTACAAGTTGAGCCTTCAAATGTGGATGTTTATCAGAATTACAGATCGGATGAGAAATTCATTTGTTTTCTTGTTCATTGAGTTGTGTTGAAATTCAGCGTTTGCTGCAGGAAAACATGCAGTAACTCTTCAGGCAAGAAGAAAACTCAATAAGAAAATCAAATTGAAAGATTTGACAAATTGAGTGGAAATGAATCCAGTGAGGCTGGAATTGAAATTGTGGTCACAGAGCTGGAACAGCTTTGCTTTTCGAAACCTCAGCAGAGGCTTAACAAATAAGACAATTGCTCGGAAACAGGTTAATGCTACTCTGATTGCTTTTGCCACAGAGTACCGAGCATTAGCTGAAATAAAGAAGTTGATTCATTTGAAAAATACTTGCAATAACAGAGCAAACTGCCTGCTGTGTCCAATGCATAGGCAGTATCATCATCATCATCATCATCATCAAAGAGACCTCAGTGTGTGTACTTTTTAATGATGCGCTCCCTGCATATTGCATTATCTTCCAGATCCTCGAGCAAATGCAAAAGTTTCCATTCGGAACAGTCACTGTCAATTTCTTAGTTTTGCCTTTTAATATAATTTAACTGTTGGCCTTATTTCTAACTCTTGCTTTCCAATTGACATGGATTGCAATTTATTCAGTCTTGCCTACATAAATAGTGTCTAAATAATGACACACTGACAGCATATTGTCACGCTTACTTCTTTAGTGTAGGCACATCTGGATTTGGTGGATCATACTTTTTATTATAGAGCTTTCCTTGTTGACCACAAAGTGTTCTGTGCGGTACAGAACTGATAAATTCAACACTTAGAAAATGAGTGTGTTCCACCATAATGCCCCATGTGTACATCAGCTTTAGAGTCCTGAGAATGAGAAGTATTGATGTAGAACAGGTAAATGAATGAACCAGATGAATCGCAGTCGGATGAAGGTAAAAAGGTTGATGGAAAGATAGAAGCGAGTGGCTTAATTGCATTTAATAACCTGATCAATCATCCTGTCATTCTGTCAAGAAAACAGCAAAAGTTTGATTGCCGAGTTGAGAAACGCACGTACCCTGTGGAGCTTTTAACCACTAGCAGCACTTTGGAGCAATGTTTTTATAAGTGCGTCCCCGTACGAGCATAAGCACGCAAGCTACATGATCCACATTCCTGATGACAGTGTCACGCTGTGCATCAGTTTGTGGCAGTAAAGCAGTGTTGAAAATATTTAGAAAATTGCTTAAATCAACATTTTGTGAGGAAGGAAATGCAACTCAGCACGCATAAGTTCTCAGAGTGCCTGACTATGCGGCGGCCTCATCACTCTGACGTCTCACAACAAAATAATTTCTATAAGTTCTCTCTGTGTGTGTGTGTATTTTGTGTCTGTGTGTGTGTAACAACAGAGTGAAAATGGATGGATGGATTAATAAAGTACTTCTTTTTCTTTTCGACACATAACGTGTCTGATAAAACCCAACGGAACACATTTGTTAGCATGCTAGCTTAGTTCATTTTTACAACCAAGACCCACGATTTTTCCCGTTCCCCCTGCTTTTGGCCGCCCACACCGCGTGAATACATTATGCCGGGCGGATTGCGGTCTAACCGTGCCTTAATTCTCCTGTGTAAGAGAAAGATTTAAAGGAAAGAGTAAATATTACTGACACATTTTAGATGCGCTTTCAGTCCACTTCGCACTGAAATATAAGGTAGCTCTAAAGAGAATAGTTAAAGTTTAGTGCCCTTGATAATGGCAGTGAAACAACAACATGCATGTCCCAGTATAGCACCATCCTGGATAGTGTGTTATGTCACCGACTCTGTACTGATTAATGGAAATAAGTGTAACATTGTGTGTCATAAATGTGTTGGAGAACTAAAAGATCAAATGTCAGATTTGAGTAGATAACTTAATTTTGCTAGCACTGCCAAGAGAAGTGCGTGCGTGTGCGTGCGTGCGTGCGTGTGTGTTTGTGTGTGTGTGCGCGTGTACTGCCATCACTCTTTCAGATGGCACAGGAGCTCAGCCCTCAGTTGACTTATTGGGGTGCTGCTTTCTGTTTGCGGTTTCCGTCGATATCCATCAAAAAGCATTCAGGTCTAAGCCATTCACTTGTAATACAGCAGTTCAAAGACAGCATAGACCTGTAGCTAACACACTCTCCTGTTTCAGTAGCTGTTGCCAGTAGTCGTCTGGGTTTTCCCTCAAACTCTAATTTATGGTTTGGGCACAGACCACAAAGAGAGAATCACAAGAAGCACGGTCATCTAGTGCCTTCGCCTCTCGTGCTGTTTTGTGTCTGTTTTCAGTATTAGATAACCCAGCAGCCCACGGTCTGGGTAGTCTATAACTCAGGCCTGGGTCTGGAGTTCAATCTAAAGCACAGGATGGGGGTCACGAAATGGGGGAGCTGGGAATTGGGTTACCCTCTAGTCCAAAGGAGAAGAAAAGAAAAACATACTTCCATCAGGAGCTGGCCTGTCCGACCACCCCCCAGCACGCACACACACGCACACTCTTGTACACCTCCAGCTCGGCTTCCTGCTGTCTCGCCGTGCGCAATTTAGACGTGGGGGTGGAGGTGTGGGGGAAAGAGCGGAAGTGGTAATGGGTGGGGGCTGGGGTGGGTTTGTCCACTGCAACTAACGTCATCCTTTAAGACCACCATCTAGACGGGCACACTCCTCACACATGCTACACACAACATGACGTCACCATCAGACACTTATAGAAGCTTTTTTAAAAAAAAAAAAATTTTTTTTTATATATAAACAATCACACAGCTAATGTTGGCTAATGAGCTATTGCACTGCTAAAAACCAGTGAGCGCTGCAGCCTTAGTGATCCCTTTTGACACGAGGCCATATATGAATGAATACCAGTGGATTGACGCGTCTGTGCTCCAACAATGAAACCATTTAGAATCCCATTATCCTTTGCACTGGAAACATCATAATAATGTAAGCTCCCAGTTGATTTCCATCTCAGCTATGCTGCTAATGTCAATCATCGTAATGACATGAATACATTAGGCCTAATTATAACTGGCAAGTACTACCCCCAGATTCTTATGAGAACGCCATTCTGTAATGAGTGAGTTAGGTTCCACACGATGCGTGTTAACCGCAGTCTTAATCACAATGTGCAAGTTGGGTATAATATAATCTTGGCTGCAAATTGTATCAAACTGTGCAATATGAATACAGATTCTGCGATGAACGGTGAATCTGGATGTTGCGCTGTATAAAGGAACAATAAATGCAAGCGGAGGCTCCTCGTCAACTTGCATTATCAGTCCCGGCTGATCTCGGGTCTTTCCAGGTTGGCCAGTGTGTTGTAGTGGTTTGAAGATGTAGGTCGTTCTGGGTCGATGACCACACTGCGTTTCTCTCACAGTTGGTTTGGTACAGCCCAACATCACAGTGTTAAGTGGCCTTAATGTATATATGTATTTTCAATTAGTCTAAAGTGCTTCTCAAACATTTTTATGTGACCATATGTTTTTGCTTTTCTTTTTTTTACCCACATTTTTTATTTATTGCTGTTTTACAATTTGTTTGCATTTTTTTGCCAAAGAAAAGCTCAAATGTGCTCTAAATATCTCCAGTGGGAATAGTGAAACATATATGACATGCCCCACGTTGTGTGTTTCTGTGTGGAGGTTTTGGACTTGTGGTTTTGGACCATGTGCAGCTCTATTCCACTGCATTATGTTTTATGTCGTGTGCTATGAACTGACATGCATAAATAAGATATTCACTCATACTTTCGCTTATAGTGTTGCAGAATTTTCCTGGAAGGCCAGCATGTGTGCCAGCACCTTCCTGAAATAAAGCGCCATCCAGCGTTTCTTTATGGATTCCTTGAAAAAAAAAAAAAAAAGGCTATTTAGCCATAACAAGCTCATTAAAATGAACTGCTCATGTTAAGTGCTGCGGTATGTGAGACTGAGCCACGTTTGCTCTCCTTTGCAGATGCTCAACGCCATCCAGCTGTTCGGTGCCAACCTCGACGACTACCTGCACTTGCTGCTGCCTCCCATTGTCAAGCTGTTTGACGCCTCGGATGTGCCACTGCAGGCCCGCAAGTCAGTACTGCACATGTCTGACCCTGTGCTCATGTCGTCCTAGTTTTGAATTTAGTGAGAGGTTCAAATCCATTCTCCCTGGATCCTTCACAACAGTGGATTTTATTGATTTAACTTTATTGTATAATCTCCTAAATCTAATTTGATTTGTTTATAAACTCGCACCGCAGAAATTTAAGTCATTACACTAGCGCTAGGATACCGGAAAGACAAATAACATTTTTATGTGCACTTTTACGTGCTTTGGAGCAGGTTATGTCCCACTGTCCGACTACTGTGCAAGTGAAGCCGAGCGTTTTGTGTGTTTTCTGTGGGGCTCAGGGTTGCCTTGGAGACACTGGACCGGCTGACGGAGTCCCTGGACTTCACCGACTACGCTTCACGCATTATCCACCCAATCGTTCGGACACTTGACAGCACGCCTGAGCTGCGCTCCACCTCTATGGACACGCTGTCCTCGCTGGTGTTCCAGTTGGGGAAAAAGGTAGCTATAACTGTCCCCAGGGCTCCTTTTAGATGTAGCTATTATTCAAAAGACTACTTCCAGCCTCCCTACTGCTGGCTTCACATGAACAGCATTTCAGTAACCCTCCACCCCCCAGTGTTTATTACTTCCTGCCAGACTGCTGATGTCATTGACCATTTTGCGGCGGGGGGTGGTGTTTATGGGAGTGGATGAGGTCACATTTCCCCCTCCCCCTCCTCCCGAGCCGGACCCTCCCTTTATCCCTAAAACCATCCTATCGTTTTCAGGCCTAACCTCAGAACCACCAGCCCACGTGCAGCCTCGTCTGGCAACAAGCATGCAGCTTTTGATCTGAGACTCGTAGTGTTTAGAGACAAGTGCAGGATAGTTATTTGTCCTCTGGCGAGTGGAAAGAGGTAGCCAGACTAAACCACATAAAACACGCGTACACCCTTTTATTTACTCTCCTTCCCTTCCTCCCGATTTTCAGTACCAGATCTTCATCCCCATGGTGAACAAAGTGATGCTGAAGCACAGGATCAACCACCAGCGCTACGACATACTCATATGTCGCATTGTTAAGGTGAGTCCCCCCAATAACATAAAAGCAATTGATACTCGGCACATTTCCAACATGTCTCCTGAATTCATAAGCCTATGTTCATTGGGCCTCATTCCCCAACCGTTCTTAAGAAGACATTTCTTCTTAAAACCCAGTTACAAAGTTTTCTCGAAGATTCTGACACTTACCAACATTTTCTTATTTTGGATTAGTTCTTAGGTAAGAACAGAATGTACACACACTGATACACGCACACTGATGCACATTTCAGTGCTTTCTTAATTTTTACATTTTGAACATAGGATTTTTTACCAACGGCATTTTTTCATGATTATTTTCATTATTTTACAAATCATTATGTTCTTTCAAAATAAATAAACACTGCACCGACACTTCAACACTGAACGAGTCATAGCATCACATGTATCTTTTTTTGTGTTATTTTATATCCACCACTGACGCTGCTTATTGTGACGCCTTTCGAGTGTTTACCTGCCAATTAGGATCAACTGAAACTATTTTACAATTTGCATTTACGAGCACAATGGGATTCATCATTATGAGGATACAGCTACGGACAATTTTTTTGATCACGAATGTGACTTTGACTTTTCTTACGACCTTTCTCACAAATTGAAGAAAAATCTTTTGGTGAATGAGGCTAATTGTTCTTTGCCTCAGTCAGGCCCAAATATAATAAGCATTCATGACACAGAGCAACTGCACATGTTCAAGCAATACATTACATAACCCCACACAAACACAGCTTTTTTTCTTATGTTCAGTGCATCATAACCAAGTCATTTCCATGCTCTGTTTATCAACGGTTTTCCTTCAGGAAGGAAATGCCCTTCTACATTCTTAAAACATGTTTTGAGGCCGGACTCAACAGTTTGTCTGTGGGTGGGCTGTGTGTGTGTGGCCCGTGTGTGTGTGTGTGTGTGTGTTTGTGGCCATTATAGGGCTATACCCTGGCCGAGGAGGAAGAGGACCCTCTAATCTTCCAACATCGCCAGCTTCGTGGTAACCGTGGTGACGCTCTGGTCAGCGGGCCGGTGGAGGCGGGGCCTATGAAGAAGCTTCACGTCAGCACTACCGCACTTCAGAAGGTCAGCAGGGGCGATTGACATTCTCCTTTCTCATGTATACTTCCCCAGGGAAAGGTAACACACGCAGGTCCAGGGTTTCTCTGGCTGCGTTGTCGACTGCATCGTGATTGTGCACAGTGAACAGCCCTGTGTACAAACCCCGGAGTTTACATGCAGTGATGACATGCGGACCAACAGATGATGAATTAAAGGAAAAAACCTGAACAAACGAGTGGAGAAACACAACGAATGCAGATGTTTCCTTTCAGGGCACAGGGGGGTCACTGAATGATCGATGAAGGCGAAAATGATGTGAATCGTTGGCTCTGGCCAGTTGAATACCTGTCCATAGATTGACGTTTAGAATGTCATGTTGCACGTGTTCTTCACCACCATCATCAAAAAACGCCAAATGAGGCAATCTTTTGGAAGAAAGCTGGACATTTGATGTCAAGTAGCAAAATATTTATGTGCCCGTCTCAGCCTACTCATCCCACTCGCATTACCTGTAGAAACTGTGTTGCTCCCACGTAGTTCCCAGTGGCTTCTGAGAAGGATGATTATTATTTTTTTCCCTCGTCACAGGCTTGGGGTGCTGCCAGGAAGGTGTCCAAAGACGACTGGCTGGAGTGGCTGAGGCGCTTGAGTGTCGTCCTGCTGAAGGAGTCATCCTCCCCAGCCCTGCGATCATGCTGGTCCCTGGCACAAACCTACATCCCTCTAGCCAGGTACACCACTTATTTTGGGTCTACCTCTCTTGCTCACTTCGTCCTTCCTCTATTCCACCTTTTTATTATTTTTCTAGTCTCACTTCTTTAGTTTTCCACATCCATGATACACCACAACAGTTACAAATATTCACATAATTGCCATATTAATGCAGACACGTAAAAGAATTTAAGATCTGTCTTTCCACTTTGCACCTCTATTGTTAGGGTTGGTGGACAGCCACCAATGAGCAAAGCAGAGAAATATCAGCTGTTGTTGTGGATTTGCTCAGTTACCAGCAGCACACGACTGGTTGCATTAGCTACTAGTTTCCAGATATGACTTGTTTGTAACTGTAAATATGAAGCAGATTGTCATTTCAAAAAAATACTATAATGCTCTGTGATCAAAGCTATAAAACAACATTGCTCCCGGATTATAGACTCATCCGTTCTACAAGCTAAAGAATAATCTTGCTTGTCTCCCAAATTACTTTAAAGCTTGTTTCTGCACAATATCAAAAATGTACTGTTGTGTCACACTGTATGCATCTTTGTTTCAATGTGTACGAGTGGTGTCTGTGGTCCACAGGGACTTGTTCAACGCAGCCTTCCTGTCTTGTTGGTCCGAGCTGAGTGAGGATCAGCAGGATGAGCTCATCCGCAGCATTGAGTTAGCTCTCACCTCGCAGGACATCGCTGAGGTCACACAGACTCTGCTCAACCTGGCGGAGTTCATGGAGCACAGTGACAAGGTTAGCGTTGAACTGCAGCAGCCACAGTAAACCACAGAATCACTCGGATACAATTTAGACTGAAAGATTACACCTCATGCTTTATTAGAGCGCCTGCAGGTCTGTATCTGAGGTAGAATTTTTATGAATTCAAGGTTTGATATTGGGTAGTGCATTTTAAAGGGGTGTTAAATAAAGCTTTTGCTGCCTTTTTTATATCATTTTATCTCAAACCGGACATCATAAATCTACACGTGTTAGATGTTGTTCATTACTACCAATGACTCAGCTATAACGTGTCCATCTTTGAGCCAAACTGTTCACCTACTTTGTGGAACAAAATGTACACGCCAACTGGATGTGCATGACATTACATTCACTACATGATGTTGGAATACCATTTGAAAATAGGCCGTACTGACATCGGTCTACAGCTGCCAACGCAGCAGCTTTCAAACCTCATCTGTTTTAACGTTGTCTTCGTGGAAACAACGATGATGGTTCACTTGGCTCGGTTAATTTTAAGGTTTTTCTTTGTCCTCAACGTATCTTCACACTTAGTTGTGCGTGAAGGCATTCAGTGTTGTGAAAATTATGCATCTGCCGGAAAATTCAAACGGTGAACCAGATGCTAAACAGAGTTTATGACCACTAATAACAGCTACACCTAAATAGAGGCACTCGAAAAACAAGAGAAATCCCCCAAGTCTCCTCATTTGCCCTCTTATTATGTGGAGACACCAATGCTACAATTCGCTGGAGTCGGGATACATGCGTCAGGCTGTGCCACGAGCATCTGTGGTGATGGCACAGTCCCAGTGGCTTTCAGAGTAAAAGTGTAAAAGTAAATTAAAAGTGTCATTTAAATTGAAACATTGTAGATGCTATCATTTTGATGAGAATAAGAACAGGGATGTAGGAGATGACACTTAAAGGGGATGTATCCAGACATTTTTTTGTAATGCTTGTGCACGTACATTTTGGGTATCTGGAGTTCCCACCAACCCACAAACTGTGAAATAAGACGACATGGGATTCAACAAGCCATTCAGATTTGGCTCCCCTTCCTATGTCACATGCAGGCTCATTAGAATATACCACCCCCATCTGAGTATCTACACCAAAGGCTTTAGAACTATTTTTCTTGCAAGCCAATCATAGCAGACTGGGCTTTTTAGGGAGAGGGGCTTAAGGAGACAGGGGCTAAAACAGAGCGTGAAATCAGTTATATTCATACTTGGCTGCAACTCACTATTATTTTCATTGTCGTTTCATCTGCAGATTGTTTTCTAGATTAATCGATTTATCGCTTGGTCCATTAAATGTCAGAAAATGGTGGAAAATGTCCATCCCAATTACTCCAAGTCTTTAAATCTGATGTCTTTAAATGTCTTGTCAGTCCAAAACCCAAAGATATTCAGTTAAAAATGATAAAAAAACAGAGAAAAGCAGGAAATCTCCATAGTTCAGAGGCTGGAAACATTTTTTTAGACATTTTTGCATGAAAAATTAATCTATTCATCAAAATAGTTGAGGATTATTTTTCTGCTGATCGGCTAACCGACTAGTCGACTAATTACTGCAGCCCTAATTCAAACAGACAGTATGAAAAATTTGTTGTTTTTTTTGTACATTATAGCATGTAAACATGTTCTAGTAGAAACCAAAAATGCAAGTATGAACCTGAAATGATAATTAAGTTCCTTTTTTTTTTTTTTTTTTTTTTTTTTTTTTTTTTTATAAACCACAGCAATGCTTGTTGCATGACTACTAAAAAGTTAACAGAGAAAGCCTTTCAAGATGACACTTTCTCCCTCGTCCACAGTCTGACCACACATGTTGAGCTAATTAGTGCCGATACTGTTACGTTGAGGGCAGAGACCGTCATGGCTGGGTTATAAGACAGCATTTCAGCTGGGTTACCTCCTGCTTTGAGGCTGCAGTAGAAACACATATAATGTGACCTATTCCGAGCCAGTGGAAAAAAGACACGTTTGCACGTCAACTCGATGGCTGCATAAAACCACCTTATTTCAGTCCTTAAACACAGTCAGTGAGACTTTAGCAGAATAATTGGCAGAATCGAGGACATTAGAGGTTACAGACAACTGGCATTTTATTTTGGAAATAACATAATTTGACTTGGCAAATTGGTTATTTTGTACTATTTGTTTCTTTTTCCAGGGCCCTCTGCCCCTCAGAGATGATAATGGCATTGTGCTGCTTGGCGAGAGAGCTGCCAAGTGTCGTGCCTACGCCAAGGCTCTGCACTACAAAGAGCTGGAGTTTCAGAAAGGTCCTTCTCCTCTCATCCTCGAGGCACTTATCAGGTAGGCGGTCTAAATACCTCGGAAGCAAACTCTTTTTCTTTTTTTTTTTAAATGAGAAAAACAACCCCATGGCTTTTATAAACTGAGTTGAAGTTCAGAGCAAGTTGAACTCTGTTTTTCTTCATCACAGGATTTTACTTTTTTCCTTTACATGAAATAAGCAAAATGTAACTGCAAATGAACAGTATTTAAAATTCGGCCAAACTAAACAACAACAAAATGGTTTTTTATTTCCTCCTTTGGTTCCCAGTAACAAGTTTACAAGCTATAGTAAAGTCATATGAATATGTAGCTTCATATAAAGCTGTGTGTAGCTTCTTCGAAGTTGAGACTTGCTTGTGACTTTGAGATCTTAACATAATTGAGTCTGTGGGTGGTCTCTTCCTGCTGGTGTAGATTCATCCTCGTCACAAAAACGAGGCTTGACAGGTGTCTCTGCGATAAGCAGTTATTGCATTAGAAGTTATTGCTTCAAGACAAACATGATAATACTCTCTCAAAGTCAATTTTTATTCTAATACACACAAAAAAAAATGATATTACACATATCCTCGCATAAGCCTTTGATATCTTCTGTCATCTTTTCCATCCTCTTTTCTCATCCTTCTTTATTTCTATGCCTTTGGCATGGCGTGGAGAAATCTGTTTTCCAGGCATCTAATTGGACGCTTGCCTCCTTTTCATCTATGAGTGTCTGGACTTGTGTTTCTCAGGGGCCTGTTTTCAATTTCTCAGGAGCCTTGATGATGATGAATGATGGGAGCCGGCACTCTGGTGTTTTCAATATCCCCATCTGGTTCTCACCTCTCCAGGATTTCCCATAAAAAGATCCAGAGTCTGGTGTGCAAAAAGCACTACTTTAACCTTGCTCTACTGAGTCGCCACTGAATTTACAAAAAAAAAAAACACACTCATATCTGATGCACACTTTTTTGATGACGAGGAGGCGTTCGTCACTGCTATTCAAGCACCCGATGAGTCACGGTGGTTGTAGATGAGTATGCGATTATTCAAGGGATTGTTTTTGTCGCTTTAATGGATCTTCAGTTAAAGTTCAGGGTATTCATTCGGAATGGGTGACATAGCTTTCACACATTTTATGAGTCGTAGCTGGTGTGAATAATGTGTGAGGGATTTAAAAAAAAAAATCAAAATAATTAGGTTGTGGTCTGACCATATTTGCTGGCCCCATGGCGTTGGATAGAGCCAGGGCATTGGTCACATTTTCCCCAACAACAGAGGAACATTGTTAATTGAGCGTTTGGACTCGGGTGTTATTGGTACATCATGCAGTGTCTTAAAATTGACTTGGATTAGTCATTTGTTTCTGTTTTTTATTTAATTGAATTTGACAGTCTCCGTAAAATTATTGTAATGATGGGGTGAACGCTGTGTGAAAGATATTATTATGGTCTGTTAAAGTAAAGTGCTGCCATTTACAGAGTAAATATCACCACTGTAGCGACTGCAGCCGGGCATTAGTGCATCTGGACAATGTGTTAATAATAAATGTGTATCTATAATGTTACTGAGCACTATGGAAATGCTTGGAAATGGAATTTTGGTATAAAGTTGAGTGTGTTCAGATGTATAGAGGGCTGCAAACTGTTAAGCAAAATCTCATTTTATGCTAGCCATACAGAGAGGTTTTAGTGCATTATTTTCTTTTTATTTTACTTCTTAACTGCTCAAATGGACTCAGTGTATGAGTAGAAGTGGGGTGGACACAATAGCAGAAACACTTGTACTATTGAATGCAATCCAGTAGCCATGCAATGCACTACCTTTGTTAAGCTTAGGATGTTCTAATTTAGTTATGTATCAGATGTGTGGGTATAATAATATAGTGTGTATATATATAAAAAATATATTTAAAAAAAAAAAAATATATATATATATATATATATATATATATATATATATAAAAAACATATATAACAATTCATTTCAAACCCCAAAATGTGTCCTCCATAATTACCCTTAAATTGAATCAACAACTATGTCCCAAAACGGTCCCAAAAAAATGCAAACCATATTAACTTCCAAAAGCTTGTATTCGTTGCAGTGGATTGCATTACATTTTAGTAAACACAGGCTCAGCAAATGTTTAGGATTCTCGTTTTATACAAAATCTGCATTCCCGGTGACGTCATCACGTGAAAGTGAGATACTGTAATCACATGACCAATTTATAGTTACCCACAATAAAATACAAATATTTGGATCACCTTTAGCTAGTACAATCTATTTTCACACCATAGTTTCTATCATTCTTTGGCTTTAATACCTCCTGAAGGAGCCCAGACCTTTACATAAAATCTTCATCAAATAATAACTGCAACTTTTTGGCAGCCATAGTCACTAAAGTTTAACTCTCCAGAAAAATAACTATAAATTCCATTTGCAGCAGTTGGGTTTCCTTAGTGAAGCATGCTAGTCATCGTCAATAGTAACCTCCTATATTTGCACTCATCCATCAATGTTCAAGGTCTACTTTTGTTGTTGGGGCCACAAGTTTGAATACTTCTAACCTTAGAATAGAAAGACCTGGTCATTTGTCACCATCCAAATGTCCCCTTCGGGTGTCCTTTTGTTCCACTGCAGGCTTTTCTTCTAAAGGGTAAAGGGACACATGTCCCGCTTTAGTTGGATGTTTACTCTGACTCAATATGTCACCTTGTAAAAGGAAGAGAATCTCGCTAAGCCGACCACTGAGCCTGTATAGGCACAGTCTATGCTCACTGTCTGTAGGTATTTGAATGCTCGAAGGAATTCTTTGTTGTTTCAAAGCGTCGAAAAGGGTCTTATTTTTTGCAAGGTAGTAAACCTAGAGGCATTTAACTCAACGGCAGAATAGGGTGTGTGTGGTCTTCATTCCGAGCTTGTCTTATGTGCCTTGGGACCTTTGACTCTTGGGTTCATCTACTGACATTCTGGCTAGAGGTCGGTGGCTCAGGGCAAACATGTTGCTATTATTGGACAAGTATGGACACCTCGGATTGCTTTTAGACTTCCATTGAGTTGGTCACATCTAAACTGCTATTTAGCCAAGATCATGTTGAATTACCTAGTTATGCACATTGTTTCTTTTAAAAAATATGTTTATTTTCTATCACATAACACAAGATAATTACAGAGCTGTACACATTTTACAAATGACTCATTTCGGTCATCAATGGTTAGGGTTTAACAATAAAATGCAGCGTAATTCATAGGAAATACCTTTGGTGGTTGATCCCATTCCAGCAACTCACAAAGATCCTTGTTAGTTAGTTCCTACCAGTCCTTAATGATTTATATCTGAACCAGACCACTCTGGACTGATTCTTGCTAATACCCATAAATGGCTTGTGTTAACTAAAAAATGCATCCTAGCTTTCAAGACAAATGAGAGAAGGAATCAAAATCCAGTCACCCATACGGGACAGTGGTAAAAGAGCATCTATCAAAGCTTTTTGAAAAATAAAATATATTTACTGATAAATACACAAAATGAACTACAATTTACAATCAAACACGGCAAAAAACATTACACACTCATCTGACTGAAACTCAACCAGACCATCACAAACTACACTTTCATTCCTTTCGCGGTCTGGGGGAAAGCCACAATTTGGTTGAACATGTATTAGTGAGATTTCTCAGCGTTCATGCGTATGATCTTGGTCCAGGACACCCAGCTGAAGCACTTATGGTTGAAAATCCACTGGCCGGACCTTCATCTCCACTTTCTTGAGGGAGTAGTTGGACCCATGCCATCCGTACCAATTGATCCCATCTGGGTTCTTTGTTATGTGCTGACCGTAGCGGTAAAAAACGCCATTCAAGTTTGAGTCAGTGCAGCAGTTGTACCAGTAACCACCTAGAAGGAGAAGAGGGAAAATAATTTGACTTGATGTTAATTGGAGGGAAGCATGTACGTGTAAAAAAAAATAGTTTTCCGTGTGCTTGCTCTTATAATTTACCTTTACGCAGGGAAGCACAGTCATCCACACATTTGTCATTGTCCTTGTTCATGGTGCTGAAGTTGGTGTTGTTGTGGTAACGCAGGGAGTCTCCAGCGTTCCCGCTGTAGTTGGCCAGGAAGAGCTTGTAGCTGTTGAGCTCATTACTCACGGTGAAAAAGCCATATTCAGCATAGCGTGTCTCTCCTTCCCAGTCCTGCATTGGAAAACACACAACATGATTTAGAGAGGGACGGTTGAGAATATTGGCCCTCATGGGCCGCCTGACATCTCCTGAAGTTAGTTTGATTTATTAATAATTCTTTTAAGCTCAGTACCCGTAAGAACAAGAAAAAAAGGTTTATGCATGGTTAACGCATTCTTGCCTACATGAGGGCCATGTGTTCCAACACGTACCTCCATCTCAATCCTGAGCACACTGGGCTGCCTTGTTAGACGGAAGATGTGGTCATTGCCTAGCCAGAAGTCTCCGCGGATGGATCCAAATCCACTTTTGTACTGCTTCCAGTCACGGTTGAATGATGTCAGGCCGACTTTGCGCCTTTGGATCAGCGTCCAACCACCTCCATTTGTATCCATATCACAGAAGACCTGAAAGTATTTACCATAATGGAATAGAATGCAGATGCCTCACTATGCTCCACCAAAACGTACACAAGGAAGACTGAAGTAAAACTCACGCTCAGCTCAGGTGTACCCAGAAACTCATCTTTAGGCAGTTTGTACTCGCCAGAGATCTTGTAGTTCTTGCTGTTCAGGGATGCGCAGTCATATGTGGCATCTGGAGGGAAAAAAAGGAACCCCTTCAGTTATGATAAAACCATATGCAGTTTCATTAAAAAAAATTTAAGTGATAAGTCATAAATTCTAACAGCTTTGTGGATATGATTGATTGGGCAGGAGAAAAAGTGACCTTTACACCCACCGAAATCAAAAAAAGAAAAAATCGATCAGAACAGAGGGCTCCAATTCTTTGCATAGATCTCCTCTTTTTACCCCTGTTGCAGTATGGTGATGCATTTAATAGGGCTATGAGATCACTATGGAGCATTGAGCCCAATACTTTAAAAAAAAAAAAAAGTCTGTGTGAAAGAAAAAAGGAGATGGAAACCTTCCACTTCTTCTAATCTTTGCATCCCTTCCTGTTCCGCCCTCCTGTCTCTAATTTACTCCGAGTTTGAAAAAGTCCTCTATGTTCCCTTTGCCAGTGACATAAATGTGGCCCTGCTAGACCACACAGTTAAGGTATTGAAATAATAAACTATGTCATGCCTGGTTAAGCTCCCGGCAGCAGCCAGCGCTGATTAGTGGTGTGTTAAAGTTGAGCTGAATGTCGGAGATGATTTGGCTTTGATGGAGCTCTTTATTGACAGCCCTGCAGATGGGACTCCAGCTTCAAATGAATGCTTTTGACTGCTGTCGGGCAGCTCAGATACGTGTGTGCACTGTAATCTACCCCCAGAGCGCTTTTCTGAGACCCACCAAGCAATGGACACGGCTGATTATAGTTTTTCACAGCTAAAATAAATATATATTGTCTTGTGTGCAAAATATTTGGCCTATTTGCAAAATGTTTTGGAAAATGTAGGCGCTCGCATTCCAGGGAAATTATGGCTTATGATTTTTCTCAGCTTGTTTTTTTTTTTTTACTAGCGTTTATCTTTTTAAATTTAAAAAAAAAAAAAAAAAAAAAAAAAAAAAAAAAATTATTATTTGTACTCTTCCCAATGGAAAGCTCTTGCAATTTATTCCAGCTAAAATCGAGACAGGCTGAAAAGGTTAGTAAACAAAGGGTACATTTTGAGTTCAGTCATATTTAAAATCATTGCCCTCGTGTGGAAATAATTTTAACACCAAGACTGTAAAATTGACAGCAACAGGCTACAGAGAGGAAGACACTGGTTGCTCAAATATGCACTGGAGTCACTGAAGGGTCAGTCATTACCATGTGTGAACATTTTACAAACCGTCTCAGGAATATTTTGTCCATGTAAATTGCTTTCATGCGAATACAATTTAGCAAAAAAAAACAAACTTACTTCTGAAATTGTTTTGACACCAAACCACAAGCACACAAACCTCCGGCCGACATGTCATCTAAATCCTACTCTATCAGCAGCTTCTACAAAGTGTCGATGCTCACCTGAGGACGTCTGAGTGGCAGACTGCAGGGTTTGTAGCTGCATGATCTCCACACGGTTGTTGATCTCTGAGTACTTGCTCTCTGCCTCCGTGACCCTGGCTTCTTGCTGCCGGTTCTGCTTGTCCAGCTCCATTACTTGCCTCACAACGCTCATCAAGTCTGTCTCCTGCTTGCGACTCATCTCCTCGAGCAGACTGGTCAGATTGGCCACCTGGACCTTGAGAGAGCGCACCTCATCGCAGCACTGAGCCTTGGGGGGCTTCGGGGGTGCCAGTCTCTTCCTGGGATTCTGGGCCCATGTCTCTGCCAACAGGAGCAGTGTGAGCCCCAAAACCACTACGCTCAAATTCACCTTTGCCATTTTCTATGCAAAAGTTCTCGTTTTCACAAATCTTTTGACTGCGTGTTCAAAAGTAGTCTTTCCCTGTAGAAGGTCTTCGCTGGGAATATCAGACGGACCAAAACTTTGGCTGACCAGTTGAGTTGGAGCTCCTCTTTGACCAGCGGCTCACCCAGGCTCTGTCTTGTTTCCTAAGTGAAGCCCTCCTCTGCCTGAACATCTTAAATATTTTGTATGTGGGTCCTCCCCCTCTCTCCCGGTGACCCTCTCCAACCTTCAGGGTGGAGGACCTTTCCCATACCTCCTCCCCCTGTACACCCCTCCCAACCCTGTCCACCCCCCCCACCTCTCCCCTCATCTTACTTTCATCCATTCCATGGAAGTTTTGCCCACGTTTCTGCTCTTTTTCTCAGGTGTTGAAGGTTTCCTGGCAGTAAGGTATTTTTTGTGTGTGTGTGCCTGGAAGGGCAACATAAGGAGCTGAGGGAAACAAAGCAAAGGCTACTGTCTGAACTCAATGCACTTCCACTTCCCGGCCACTTGGTATAGTGTGGACATTTGAACTCTTGAATACTTGAGCTGTATTATACGTTCTATTATATGTTATAAGTTATTTAGCTAAAAATAAACATTATTACAACATTTGAATACTCGTTTTAGGCTTCAGAGCAGTTGTATGTCATTTTCTTCCCTGTCTTTTCACTTAAATGACCCTGTTAATGACAGATTTGACTTTATCCTTGGGGCTAACCATTTCTTCAGTAAATTTGGTCTTCACATGCCAAGAGATGTGTGAAGTCACTGAGTACTCTTAATTGTAGGTTAAGTGTGCTGTTGATGCTACCCTTTTTGGCAGAAGTTGAAACGCATGTTTTCCCGCAATGCCTTTCAGCACCAAATTTAAAAAGGGTGTTGATAAAAGGAGAACGGCTTGGTGAAACCTTCAGGATAAAATGTGGCCAAAATACAGTTTCCATTAAGCTGAAGGAAGTTATTCACGAGAGGACAGGCGAAGTCTGAAGATGCTGTCTACATGTGTAAAGGCTTAACATTTTGCCACCACACATGCACTGCATTTCTTTAAAAGTAGCTACAGTGGTATACTGTTACCCACTAGAGAACCACAGCACAACAGAATGAAGTGATAGTCTGGCACGGACATAAAAAAAAGAAAAGAAGATTTAATAGAAGTTCTGTAAGCATCGTACAGCACAGGAAACAAATATATTAATGTCCCGTCTTTTTTTATGTGACTCTTCTTGAGCTGAAAATATGAGCAGAAGATTAATCAATACATAGTGTATGGGCAAAAATAAATACCATATACACTGACAAAAAAAGGCTCTTCAGAGGCAAAATAAATCCCTGTTCATCTAGTGAAAGTAATGCTGCTCTTAGTTTTTTAATGTGTGTACAGTATATACAAGAGTACACGTAGAGTTCAAGACTCTCAGTGTATATTGTGGTTCTTAATTAGTCTGGTAGCTTACTTATGTCTGTAGAATAACAAGGGTCTTTAAGTCGACAGTGGCCCTTGAGCCTAAACGCACCCTTCTTTTTTTTTTTCTTTCCACATTGTGTCACTTTTTGTGAATGGAATATATATATATTTAAAAAAATAATTTTTTATTTATTTATTTTTCCATGAATGCGTGTTTGACCCGGGTCGCTGTGCACGGTGCCTGTCTGAATCGGACATAAAGGAGCTCTGTACAATGGTTAATAGCAGGTTACATGGACCAATTCTCTCAGTGTTTTTTGCAACACTGTACACTGTTGGAAGGAAACATGCACATAAAATGGTCATTGCGGTTGGAGCCAGGATTTTAACTCCTACAATTGTGGAGCATACAAAGCAGCCTTGTACCAGGGAAAGTGTTCACTGGTGGTTTGAATCACTATTTACCATCTGCTGCCGAATGTGGTGCATTTGTGCGGCTTAATGACAATGTTCGCAAAATTCCTGCTTTTTTTTGTTCATCTTCTCTTTTAACATTTCTAACATGCCAGCCACTGGCCGGGGTGTGAATATTATACCTTTTGCAATGTCAGATATCAGAGCAACTTTCTTGAATCTCCATTCTGTGGAATTTCTATCTCATCCCAGCTTCCCCCTGGAGCTGCCAGCGCTGATAACTTAAAGGAGATGCCTTAGGAGATTAGGCCAAAGGGCTGGTTGTGGGTTTTTTGGGGGGTGGGTGGTTCTGGGCCTTGGGCATTGAGACAACAGATCATGCAGGATTTTTATGATACTCAGCTATGCGTGATCATTGCCGTGCAAAATAGATGAACTGCCATGATGAAGTGCCAGAGTATGCTGTATATAGAGAGTTGTGCATAACAGTACTAACTGAGACATGGCTGTACCAGGACATTCCTGTCAGTTTTTACTTAAACTTTATGGCTTTTCCCTTCTCCATATGGACAGGAATGGAGTGTCTGGAAAAGGTAGGGATTAAGGCGTTTGCACATTCATAGACACGTTAAAATTAAAAATGCCAGTACAGTGTATGTATGTACTGTATGAAACTACTCTGTTTAAGCATTCAAAGACTAATATATTTCCCTCAAATATACCTTGTGGAGTTTTTGAACACTAGTAGCGCTGTGGTGCAATGTTTTTACGAGCATCTCAAGTATGTGCACCTGGATGATGTGATGAAGGCTGCAGCTATCAACTGTTATAGTAATCAAGTATTCTACCGAATATTTCATCAATTAATGAAGTAATCGGATGAGACGTACTTTTGCTTTTGTTAAAGAGCAATAGTAAATATGCAAAAGAGAAAATAAGACGGGGGCTCTTAAAATGAACAACTAACTGGTTTCCTATCTATAAAAATTCACATTTTTTTATTGCTTTAATTGGAATAAATATAATCTGTCGGAACGTTACACAGGGAATCGTTTGAGCCCTAGATGCAATACACATTCCTGCTGTGACTAAAGCTAAACATATTATAAGTGAGAATATTATCAGCAGCACACATTTTGACCTTTAGATAATTCTCTTTTTAGATCTTTGTTTTGTGCAATTCCCATAATAAATATATGGAAGTGCAGTACTAAATAACTGGAGACCCTTTAAACACTATTTGCAATTCCAGACACATGATAATTCCCAGACATTTGTCCATGGCTTGCATTTAAATGTCTTGTCTATACACTACCATACACTGTAAAGGACAGCATGGATGCATTGATTTACTAATGCTTGGTTTTATTCAGTTCTATGAATATATGTAACCCATGGGAGCATAAAGCTGGGAGCTGAGGGGCAGGTAGGGTTAACGGAATCACAACTGTGGAGCAAAAATACTTTTTCCTTGTTTTGTTTTTTTAAAACCTTTTTTTTCTTATTATTATCATGGAGTAATGGAGCTGGACCTTGTTGTGTCACTCCTGCCAAATGTTTGGCATCAAACAAATAAGGAAACCGTGTTGATCGTTCGGCTCAGCATCATCTTTGTGTCATGGGAAATGTGGTCTGGAGCACAAATTCCAAATAATTGCATAGTTATGAAATGGTGTATTATTGCTTTGATGTTTCACTGTATCAAAGCGCAACATTTGGATGCATGTAGCTCTTCCTTTTCCCAGGTATTTTGCTCCTTTGATGTTGCTGGCCACTTTGTACAACTGGTCACCACTTTGCAATTATTTTTTTTTTTGTTTAGTTTTCTGTTTAAATGTTGACATGTGCTTTTAGTTTCCTGTATTTGTTTGAGTTGTAAGACGCATATGGGAGTAATGAGCCTTTTGTCGTCTCTATCAAACATAATAGGTTGCCTTCATGTTCACTTTGCTGCAATGTTTTTAATTGCCAGACAAATTCTGCACTCTGATTAGATCATAAACCATAATCTTCCTCTCAAAGTTCCCCCATTTGTCTAACAATAGTGACAACAACTCTCCGTAATGTTACGGTCTGCCCCAATATTAATGTGGCTTAGTCACATGAACCTGCTGGTGCTTTTAACATAAAACCGCAAACAAATGTGATGATTGCAGGGTAAGTTCCGTGAGTCACCACATAATGGTCTCCTGGATATTCAGTCTTACCTTTCCATTATGTTTAAAAGTCTTGCGATGATATCTTCCAGAGAGAAACAATTAAAAGGTAATTCAGTTAGGATAAGTGTCTTTACTATGATAAGCTAAATATAATTGAGTTACATATGAAAGTTCCAGCTCTGCTGCCAACTGCAACAACTTTACTGGTCTGACATTAAAAAGAATCTGAATGTTCGCTCTATTTTTATCATTTTGACCGTGGCTCCTGTCTAAATAATATTTCTACGTTAATAATGTAATGTGTCACGGTGCGTAGTGCCTGTTGACCTCCCTGTAAAATGTTGCCGTCAAGTCATTGATGTGCGTCAGTCTCTTTTGGAAAAATGTGGATAATTTGCCTTCCTGGATTTTCTCACTGCTGTGAGTCACATCTCACTCTGCAGCAATGCATCCCAGCGGCATCACTTTCCTCTGCTCCTGGACTCTGTCATCCAGTGCGAGCGAGTGCAAGAAAGTCCAGACTGATGCTGTTTTATATGTTTAGCATCACGCTGTTTTCCCCTTCAAAACGGCTTCTTTAAACACCATTTACCCTCTAACTATGTCTCACCAGGCTCTGTGTGAAGAATGCACGGCTCCTCTTAACATTAGAGGTATTTACTAAACTTTAACCAAAGCCCCCTTCTTTATATGACTTCCTCGGGAAGCCCACACATTTCATTGAACAGGTTTTTTCCTTTGGCCTGTGAGACAAGTTGAACACCCCGCTGTGCTAATTTGCAGCAGTCATCTATCTTTGATAACTGCGAGCTGACAAAACACAGAGTTTTTACTCAGAATATTCTCACAGACGGCTTTTGTGTCCCTAAATACACTGGAAAAACGTTTTGTAATCAAACAGTGACCACCGGGGCCAAGCTGTCAGTGGAGCACTCATGGGTTCAATTACAGGAAAGGCAGGAGGTGAAAGCAGGAGCCAGTAGATTCCAGGGCCTCTATCTCAAAACTTTGAATTACGTAATCTTTATTAACCGTAACCTCTTCCACCTGTCGGCTCTGTCCGCACAGAAGGTCCTCAGTTTGAATTGTACACATTGTATCGCTTTGGCTTATTTGTAGGCATTATATATCCTTCAGGTGCTTTCTTAGAAACAAACAAAACGTATGCATAAAAGATGGTAATTGGATATGGATTGACTGTGATTCACTTTCTGATTGTTATTACAATTTAAGTACCATTTGTTTTTCTAATGTAAGAAAGCAGTTTTGCTGGATTCATTTCCCATGACAAATCAGATACTTTTGGTAGTTATTTATTCAGTCTAGCTTGATTATTAGCACAGTTTTAATTGATATTACATGCCTGACAGTTCCCCTCAGCTAATATTAAATCCCTACGGGGTGGATATTACCTTAATTTTAGACACCTCCAGGCAAGTAGCTGAGTTACCATGGATGGATTTCAAAATAATACAATGGATAAGGACTTGCTTAACTCAGTTAAACCTGGTCACGTATAGGGGTGAAATAAACTGTTCCATATTTCCCATAATGAAGGAGACGGTATGCACCGGGGTATCCAGCTCTTAGAGTGGCAGGCTTCAGGCCCTGGCAGACCATCAAGAGGTCTGGTGGCTTAAGCTGGTGATGGCTACCGGTGGCGTCCGTTGTCGCACAACGTATGCAGGTCAGGCAGCGGCCGTCTGCTCGCCACCCTACAAACCAGTAGCCGGGACAAACGGTACTGTTGGGGAAGAAGGATGGATTAGCCTCTATCCCCTTTCAGAATAATTCCCCGTGCTTTGTGTCAGCACATTTGGCCACGTGGCACTTCTTCAGAGAGACCTTTCGTGACACTGGGATATAAAAACCGTTGTGTCATGGGACAGGAAAAACAAAAACAACTTGTGCCACCTTTTAGGCATTCCATTGTTTTTTTTGCTTCTAGCTCCATGGGTATGAGCGTATTCTCAGGCATTGAAGTAGGTTTAACCATTAATTAAAGATTTGAAGAGTGAAATGGCAAAAGAACCGTGTCTGTATTATTATAAAGCTGTATAAGCTTGGACTACTTCCGTATCTATCTCAATGCATTTAGATTCTTCAATGAATGTGAACACAGTATAAATATACATATAAATAGTTTGTGTCCTCTCTGACCAACAGCTGGCATTTTGCGGCTTTATGACTGATGCAATCCTTTTGTTTAAATGAGACAACGGCACACACTGCTTGTTTCCATTGTTTAGAAGAATAAAACAATTATAGCATGAGTCAATTTCAATAGAACAAAGTAAAATAAATGTATCACAGAACTGGCATCTTTCATTGGAAATATTTAATGGATAATCTCACTGTAAATGTAATCAATATGTCGCCCGCGGAACCTCAAATCTTTCCAACAACGTAGTTTACGGATCTCTTTGTCCACATAGCAACAGCAGCATTCCAATGAGTTAGCTGTCGGGATTTTTATTTAAATTTTTTTCCGTGGAGGGCCACTAGAGACGCTGTGTTCTGTTGACCTCTTGACCTGAAGGTGAGGAGCCCAGGAGACATTGGTAAACGGTTGTGGAATGGTTTTTCCGGCTGATGTCTCAATGGCCCCCTAACACGCCTAACTTCCTTCAGGAAAAAGAAAAGTCAGAGTACTGGGAAATTATGCAATAGATGATCAACCCATTTTCTCTATGTAAACCATTTCAACAGGCACGTTGTAAAAATAAACACAAATTCATAATGTCTTATTTGCTCTTTTTCTCCGTGCAATGCCACATTCCAAAGCACTAAGCTTGATGATAAGCTTCAGCGAGAGAGCTCATTTTGGTCATTTCGAAGAAATTGTCGAGGGATGCTAAGTGTTTCCCCATGCATCTGCTCGGTGATGAAACAACCACCTTGTGTCTTGACATTTTCAGAGAAATGAGAGACAAAGAGCTAGTCAGATGGTGTCAGAGATGAGTTCAACCGTTCTTGAGCCACACACATCCCAGGGCAATCTGGAAGGAAGCGGCTGAGGTAACCACTTCCTCTGCCTCCATGCTTATCACATGCAGCTTATGAGACCCAGAGGCCAAGATCTGTGTTCGATAATCACAACATGTTGCTCATTATTTCCATAGAAGTCGTGCGCATGCCAGCCTTGAAGAGTTATGTTGTGTTCATGCATTACAAGTTTAAGATTTCAGTCCTCATTTTAGATTCTGTCGAGTGACGCTGTTCAGATTTGATATTGTCTGTTGAGATATTATATCTTTAGGAAAGATTGAGCGCTGGTTATGTCACAGCATTTATCAAAGCACCGCATCTCTGGGCTTCAGTTTGAGATCATTTGGTAGTTTGGCGTTTAAGGTTTTAGACGATGTAAGATGTCAGTGCCAAGCAGTAGTATCCATTTTCTTTCAACAATTTCTTTTCAAATGTTTTAAATTCATTACATATAAATTAAAGCCTTAGTATTTATCTCTGTCTTTGAACATTTCTAAAGAAATAAATCTGCCTGGTCTTACCCTGCCTTCATACATCATGTGATTCACGTGTCAACAGTAAGTAGTACGGTATCATTTCCTTTCAAGGCTCAGTCGTGCTGCAAAAAAAAAAAAAGAATAACCAGCTGAAAAAATAGGAATCTTTGGGGCCCATTAATGTCAATCATTTTCTAATTGCCCATGACCGATGTCTGAGTGGGATTGTCGGTGCAACTTTTTCTGGACAGAGAAGGAAAACAAAGATAGTTCATGCTACACTGGTCACTGATACAATGAACAAAGGAGGATCATTTGAAAGTCACCAATTCCCCAAAAAGAATTAGTTTTAGGCAAAGGGCCATCCTTTTTTTTTTTTTTTTTTGGGATGACCTACTATCATGCAAAAAATTAAGCTGTTGCGTTAATATCTACACTACATAGCAGTGTTAATTAAAACATTTTATTGACGTTTGCATTCTTGAAATCTTTGAAAATGCTTAATATCTACAATTTTAACAATGGTGCCATTTGCAGGATTCAAGTGTCACAGCTTCATTTCTCGTCTTTTTTATATCTGCTATATATTTGCGTGCGTGTATTTGTATGTGTTGAGGTTTTGGAGGATCTACTTTTCATACTTGTGCCACCTGTTTGCACAGTGTCGCATGTTTTCAAAGAATAAAATAATTGTTAAAATGTTAATTGTAAAACAGCTTCTCCATCTACGCTCTCCGTAGCGCCTCCCACTGCTTGACAAATCATTTTTTTCGTAAACATGAGGTCATCTTGGATGGATGTTTATTTACTTTTAATTTCTCAAAAATGGTCTTCTGATGCCATGTTGCCTTGGGGAGTGTTTGTCTCAGAGACAATAGCTAACTCCGCGCGTTTCTCATCGGTAGTCTGCTTGGACAAGTTCTGTGCAATGGAAACAAGTCCCCCAAGGTGCTAGACTGTTGGGTTCATTCTGCCTGTGAATATTGTTGATTGCATTTTGGCTGCACCACGAGTGAACGGTTCTTTCGGCACAAGTTCCAAAGAAGTGTCAGGCAGCAAGTTCCACTTTTCCACTTTTCCTGCAGTGGAGCAAACTATGGTCCGCGGTGTCAGAGGTCTGCCACTGTAATGGACCAGATGAGCAGTTGCTTTTCCAGCTAGCATTAGTCGCATGTAAGGACTTTACCTACTTGACGGTGTTCAAATTCATGCCTCCAGCAACCTTCAACTAAATCAAAAAATTAACCAAATAATGTATACGGTGCAGCTTTTGTGACTAAATTGACCTTGACCTGCCAAACTTCAGTAGATCAGCTCCAAGCTTCCTTCATAGCCATTTCAACAACTTTGTCCTTCCATATACTTCTTTCTAAGTCATATGTGGTGTACATTCTAATCTTTTCATATTTAACATCTACATGTAGTTAAACTCTTGTATGTATTTGAATGCAGTGTAGCTTGGGCAATTTGCAACTCTCTCCTAATGAGAGACCTGCTGTCTGTCAGTCTATCTTAAATGAAACATAAATGTACTTCCATTGTAGGATAAACGTTTTCCAACATTATATAAGATGTTTTTAATAAATATCTAAATTTCCACATATGTTTTACAGCATTAAAAGTAAAAAAAAAAAAACAACAACAAAGTGAATCAGTTCAATGGACCTTGATTCAGCTTTTCCTTGAACAGTGTTTAAATGGCCATTCCCATTTTGAAGTTATTATGTTTAACATTAAGGAATGGAGTCAGCACTTGGTAAGCAAAGGACACAAAAATCAGTAAGGATCAAGTGGATATCTTCCTGATTTAGATTAGATTAGGTCCAGTAGTGAGGCCCGGTTTTTCCTCTCTGTGAGATTCACGTACATCTTCCCTCTCTGGGGATAAATATCTACACTTTCCTCAGGGATCATGCTTTCCTCTCAATGAAAAAGCCAGGCCACTTCAGAATAGTTGACATTATGGATTATTTAATTGGAGTAGAAGGGATTTTCTTTCTAGAGTTTAACATTTGAAAATAAAATACATTTCTACTCCCTCTTGGTGCTTTCTGACCCAAGGTAATGGTGGTTTGATGTATTATATTAATCAGAATCTAATGTCCACATGCTGGTTTAGAGTTTGCTGTGTGATCAATCCTTTGTGATCGAGAGACACCAGTGATTTATTTCTCCCTGTGTTGAAAATGTAACGGCATGCATCTACCTGGGTCTCACCTGAAAGATTCCGTCAACATTTCTCTTTTAAATATACCAACAACATATGCCTTCACTGTCAGTATTGTATAGTTACAAGCCAAATACAAGGTATGAGGCTGTTAAAGGTGATTGCTTTTCTTTCTCCCCTGGTCATAGATGTTTGAATAGCAATGGTGCAGTGGTCTGTTTTTGTAATAGAAGGGGCAGTAAAAATGTGCAGTCATAAAGTAAGCTGAAAGACAAGCTGTTCTCTCTGTATTTGGTTGGTATAGGGTCTGCATTTGTCTTGTAAAATCTTTTTATTTAATTCACTCTTAGGCTGTTTTGTTTACATTGTAGAGTCTCTCTGGCCTTGTGCATTTAAAAAGTGGTATCAAGGATCTATTCTCCTGAAATTCAGAGGAAAAGAGCCGCACGCTCACCTCATTCAGGGTTTAGAATTAAACCTCAAGGAAATCGGATTCAGGATACACAGCACATAATAAATCATGGCGTTTTTTTTTATTTATACAGTTGATAGAACTTAAGATCAAGCTCTTTTCAATGACTTCTGTTCTGAGAAAAGTTCCAGTTAGGAAGTGATACTTGTGGCCCTGCACATGAGCGAGGCTTGACTGGTGGTTTCAAGAAGTTTTCTGCATGCTAATAGTTTGATGGAGGTTTTACTTGAGGAGAACGTTACGTGAGCCTCGTCATCTGGATGTGTTTAGACTGTGTGTGCTTGGAGCTGGCAGCCAGATGGCTTCAGCTGAGGGACAATGAAACCTCCAGGGTCCGCAGGAGAGAAAGCCCTTATTCTGATTTGTCTCTTCAGATGAAACCACATCTGGGCAGCTTTAGCATACCTCTGCAGCTTGTGTGTGATGGGACATGGAGGGCCCTGCAGTTCTCTGTTCACTTTGTTGCCGAGTTGATTATTTGACAACAAATAGTAATTTGCTGCTCCAATTTGACTACAAAAAGTATACACAACATACCCGCGTGTGATCGTCAGTGTAAGTCAGAATACTGGATGTTAGTTGTGTTTATTTCAGACTGTGGGATAGTTATTTAATTGGTTGCTGAAAGAGTGCATGGCACCTTATCAAGCCCCATGAGAGTCACAGACAAATGCTTATTTACTAAAATGAGCTCACTTTCTCATGTTATGCAATCACATTCTGTCTAGTTAGATTTCCTTCATATATTTAAGTCTGGCGCCCTCCGTCATCTGTTTACGCCGCCGTCTTTTGAAAAATCACTTCAAATACTGCAGTGTGTGAAAGGACGTATTCATTGTCACGCAAGACTAAAATATATAAAGGATATCTTGCGTCACTCTTTAGTTAGCGATGGATCTTCTGCGTGATATCGGGTTCAAATGTCTGGACCCTGGCAAACACATCTCAGAACTGTCTATCAAGTCTGAAGATCTGGTTGTAACTGTGATGAAGTTTCATTTAAGAGCACTTCAATCAGTTTTTGATTTACCTAGAAACATGATATTTCACGTCGAGCGGCTCAGTAGTGCAGTGATTGGCACTTACAGTATAGCTAAAGAGCCAATGGATCGATTGATATTCTATGTGGTTTGCTCATACAATAATCTCTCATTTAAAAAAAAAAAACTGGTTTACAAGATAAAGGGCTTCTCTATTTTGACACTACATTTCTGTACCATACGCTCATGATTGAAGCTTCCCCACATGGCTGAAAATCTTCTTGTTGCATACCGGCACCGACCTGATACACCGGCTCTGTATGTCGCTGTTTATTATTAAAAAGTGTCTTGGTTATTGAACGTTGTAGTGTGAACACTTTAGTTCAAAATGATGTAGTTGTTGCCTTCAAATGGAACTTGTAAGCTCGTGGTTACGACTTGGGAAGTTGTGTCCACGATATGCTTGCCGTTGAAGTGGTTTAGTCGTGACAACATCGCTGCTAGGCAACGGCTAATATGTTAACGTTACTGACGGCGTCTAAAAGCCACCGAGGATAACATTTTAACATTTTAACAAGCTAGAAAATCCGTAACGTTATGCAGGAAATGCAAAGGCATAATGACAAAGAGGAAAAAGATGAGGCCATTGGGAATATCAACATTTTCCTCAGACATATTATAAAAGGACAAAGAAAAAATCTATATGACTAAAATTACAATATTTTTAGGTTATTAACTTCCACGGCCTCAGTCATATCTGACGGCAGCAAACACGCCACAACTCGTGAACTTAGATTTTTCTGAAAATTTCAACCTATGAGGTTGTGAATACAGCTTTAAGAGGGCGTTCATATGGACTCTCCCCGGGAACACGATAAACACAACCCCATTAGAAGGCAGCATATGTTGAACATAGAAGATTCATCCCAATCAGTTCCACTCAGATTTTAATGTAAAAGCAAAAAACAGCGTTGGTATTGGTCTCATCACTGGTATCAGCACTCTGTGCCCGCCGATACTCTGAATTTGGTTAGTAGTGTGAGCAGAAATCAGTGGGATCGCTGCAACCTTAGTTGCATTAAGTCTTTCTTGGGACACATAAAAGGCTCATGATTGGCTACTCGGAGCATTGAATCCCCGAAGTCAACGAGTGCGTTTTGAAAGTTCTAGCCGTCAGATTGTCTTCTGTTTCCATCTTTGTACAAGATAGCTCCTGTTGTGATTTTTTTGTTATCTTACCGTCGTCGTGCAGGCCTGCACCGGCAGCTCCCTACGCTTTGGCATGACCACTTGCTGTGCCATTTCATCACATTTTTTGGCCTTTACCCTATGTCAAATCAGGTTTCTGACATATATGCTCAAGTATCCTTCATCAACTTTCGCCTGCTGTCCTCAGGAACTCCACTGCATACCAGCACTCTTCAAACGCTACATTTTACAGATGTATTGGCCATGGCTGCACACAGGTTTTGCAGTTGAGGAAATATAATAGACTTGCGGTTCTTATGAGTGTTTCCAGATGTGGTGGCGGTGCGGGTGAGTGGAGGGTGTACAAACGGGAGTTGTGGTAACGTCAGATAACGCATCATTTGTCATACAAGTGTGACACATGTCAATAGGTGCATTTACTTTTCACAATAAACACCTTGCTGAAAGAGGAAACATTTACTCTACATTGCCAAAATGCATTGAAGCAGGTTTCTTGTGCCGTGTTTTCACTGCATGGTTCGGCTCAACTCACCTCACTTTTTCTTTTTTTACCAGGTCCCTTTCTCTATTTTGTTTTCCACTGCAGATAGTACCCCCTCAGTGTAGGCGGGATTCTCAGATGATCGCCATAGTGGCGCCGCGTGAAATTGCGCATAATCTTCAAAGCAACACTCATTAAATCCTTTCATGGGAAACCAAACAGAGTCTGAACTTCGTCAATTGTACGATGCAGTTTTGCAGGCTGACATTTCTTTAAATATCTGGGTTGAGTGATTAAAAACATTGTGGTCCCTGTTGATGGTAGCTTGGTTGGCTGGTTTGTGCAGGATGTCCCTCTGACCAATCAGTGGTCTGCAGTGTTTAACGCCACCTTCTAGTATTGAGTCAGCTCGCTTGGAACCTCGACCGAGGTGGTACCTAAAAAGTACCAGGTACTATCCACAACTTTTGCTAATGGAAAACCAAAAAAGAGCAGAGTAGAGCCGTGCCGTACCGTACCATGCAGTGGAAATGCAGCATTAGTTGACTTAGTTGGCGATGGTAAGACATTGTTGGGTTGAAGGCAATGATGGTTCTGGGACACAATTCTCACTCACCCTTCGGAGATTACCGGGGTTCAATGTCAGGGAGTGGTTCTACTGGCAACCTCCTCAGGTTAACTGTAACCAGCAACACAGACGTCAGGCCAAGGCAATTACATAACTAATTGGGGGATAAAGAAAAAAAAAAAATATATATATATTTTCTTGGAATCAGCGTTAGCTCCAGCCTTGTCAACACACTTCGAGAGTTTCTTCCCAGAAAAGGTCAGTTAGACATTTAACATACTGTCAACCTCTACCTGATTGCCCACCTGTGTAATCACTCGCGAGGATGCACAATTCTACCATAATGTTTGGTAATTACTTAATTTGGAAGTTATATATGGATTTTCAGCCTGAACAGTAAGTTGGCTGGGCATTTATGTATGATGAGGCAGCTGGACCTCAACAAATGGCTTTTTTTTGGAATAACAAAAGTATCTGTACATTTTCCACATATTGAAGCAGAGATTTCCCCAAGTGTAGTGTTTCAAGTTTTGTGTTCAAATTGGTCTAAAAGCTTGTTTTTGTTTTGTGTCATATCTTGCAGCATCAACAATAAACTTCAGCAGCCAGAAGCTGCATCAGGGGTGCTGGAGTACGCCATGAAGCATTTTGGAGAACTGGTGAGTGTTTGTGTTGTTTTTTTTTTGTTGGGTCATATTTTTTGCCTCCAACCAAAAAAGGGAAACCTTTCCTTCGGTTGCCTTTAGACGGACAAAGGGGCAAAAACGTGGGATGCTCTTTCCTTTCAATCGTACTGCTTCATTGGCACAGCAGGGGCGCTTCTGCAGAAGGCCTAGTAACTATAGCAACAGCCCTTACAAACTCAGACCTTTGCATTTCTTTATGCATTTCCAGTCTAAATATGTTCTTAGTGGGCTGTGTTGTATTATCAACATACTCTTCTTCCCGGCATATCCTTTGAGACGCATACCCCCAGAACACCCTGTGCTTAATGTGCAGCACGTGGAACAACCATCTGCTATGCTGATCAGTAGTCAGGGGCAAGGAGCAGAATTATGGACTTTTTGTCCAATGGACAGGATGTTTGGATTTTCTTGCATATTTGCACACCTTTTATGTGTCTCTGCTCTGTATTTCTTAAAAACAACTCACTTACTTTGTGCTTTCCACCTTTCGAGTATTAAAATGTGTTGGTGTTAGTTTCATACAAAAAAATACGAACGTAATTATTTCTTAATATGGTTTGTAAGTTCCCTAAATAGCTTAATATACTGTGATTCCTTATGTGACTTCTGAAGGGTCCAGTTAAAAGCCACATAATATTTTTATACTACTCCTCCCTAATATTATAGAAAACTCCTCAGTGTTTCGTCTTCTGCGTGACTGGACCTGGTCCAGATATGAAATAACTGTCAAACAGTGTACGTGCATTGGTCATCATCCCACAGATTTTCCACATCAATCACATAAATTGTTGTTCTGATTATTTTCCCTCCATGTTACCAAAATGGCATCATTTAGTAACTGTTTTTTTTTTTTGTTTGTCTTTGTAGAATCAGTATCAGTCATGAACTTAATGATGACGGAATAAACTCATTTCTCTCTATTGTCCCCAAAAGCATGTAAGATAGTTCCAGCGCGGGGATATTTGTTATTACTTATAATGTATGCTTTTTATCCAAACAAAACAAATCAAGGCTTTTAACACATTAATACATAAAGGTTAAACACATCAAGATCTAACACAGAAAAAAAAAATATAGATAAAATTTTTTTTAAAAAAATAAAATAAAATATTTATATAAATATAAAATATATATAAAATATATATATATATATTTATATATATATAGCAAGAAATTAGAATTCAAGAGCTTAGCTGGTGTTGATGACCAACTTAATGCAGGCAGTAAGCGGTGGGAAGACAACCTAACCATGTAGAATGCATTCATTTGATTTTATGAAGTGGTTATTTTTAGACTAAAGTCAACTCAAATGTTTTTTTTTCACAACCATTAGGACCCCTTATAGAAAAGGTCTTAGTGAACTGCATTTATGGTTCCCTGTAAAAGCATGTTAAAAGTGAAAGGACTAAAGAGAAAAAGCAAAAGGAGGAAAGAGTAAAAACAGCTTCACCGTGCACTTCCAGGAATCTTGTTTATGAGGTGACCAGTTGGAAAGCTTCACTTTGGGAGGATGCAAGGGTTCCCTGTTTAGTAGACCAGTCAGGAATCATCAGTAAAGACTGGAAGAGATCTCCTGTATCTATGTCATCATTGGTCCCAAAAGAAGTCAATACCTGGAAGTCATTTTTACAGGAGGCCAACGTTAACATATAACAGGTCCAGGGCAAGTTGGGAATATCTAATCAGTCATGCAATATTACGGTAAGTGCTGGGAGTCTTGGCATGACTGTGAAAGGAAAGGTGTCATTCCGAAACTCTTTGCTTACACTGAAAAAAACGAATGTATTGAATAGTCGAATGGTCTGAACAACAAGCTCGTCTTGGCTACGTGTTGAGACGCATTGTGTTGATTCTTACAGGCACATGGTTTAATGTGACTCCCTTCTGCTTTTATCTAATAGGAAATCCAAGCCACTTGGTATGAGAAGCTGCATGAGTGGGAGGATGCCCTGGTGGCATACGACAAGAAGATTGACATGAACAAAGAGGATCCAGAGCTCATCCTGGGCAGAATGCGCTGCTTAGAGGCCCTGGGAGAATGGTATGTCAGTCGACATATCTGTTGTGAGTTCAGTAGGGCTGCAACAATTTGTTCAAATCAGTGTTCCAGCCTCCAGGTCTCGGATTCATTGACACGTAATCTCCTGCATATACACTCAGCGAGTCAGTATTAACGTTTACTGACTGTATTCATTTTACCATAAGTTAGTTTTCTGAAACATACTGCCGTGGGCTTTTAAGTATGAAGGTTTCGTATGATTCGCTTTAGTGATAAAATGGAGAAGAAATTGGTTTCTTCAGTTTTTAACCTCGGCTCTAATGGATAAAGTCAGTGCCTGAGGTAGTATACGTGATTTACAGCTATTCCATCTCCCATTTTTATTTGCGTTGGCAGCCTGTTCCCACTAAGTCCTGACATTAGGTTTTTGATGAGTGGGTGAAAAGAGAGAGAAAAGTTCTTCTGAGTTGACCAAAGTAATTTTACCGAGAAATGCATGAACAGGCATCCAACGTAAGAGGCGCCGCCACTTCAATTAAACCTCGCCACAGCTGAGGCTCAACTCCGGAGCAACCGCCCACCTTCAGAGATCTTTTTTTTTTATTCATTTTTTTTTGGGGGGAAAAAGAAAGTCACAAGATGTGCGAGAAAACCAAAAATGTGGATCGTCACAGAGCTCATGACACTGAGCAGATGTTAATTTACTTATGTAACCTGCCTGCTTATGCCATTGTTGTACACACTGCGAGTCATTTCACAAGAAAATGGTTCAGTAAATTTAACGAGAAAGTGATTGAGCTGAAGGTAGGCAATGTGTTTGTGTGTGGATGGGTGATGAGATAACTGTAGAGCGGGTCATTAGTTAAAGGAGATCAGATTTAAGAGAACGCATTGTTCCCTTTCACTGTTCTCTCTGATAATCCAAAAGCGGGGAAGGAGATTTAAAAAAGTGCAGTTAATGTTCTTGACAGTTTAATTCAATCATTAGTTGAATGTTGGACAGCTTTGAAGGAACCTTTTAAGACTAAAATGTCCATCTTACATTTTGATCAAGGGGATTTACACAAAAAAAAAAAATGTAACACTTAAATGAAATAGGAATTAGAATTATGCCATTTGGTCTCTTGGTTCTGTTAAACCTTACTTGTCAATCTGCCAATTACAAGAGCTGTTTTGTATCTGACAAATGCTGCACTCAAACGTAAGCGTGTCGCTATTTTGGAATGTTGTGCTCTGGGGATGGAGGCCTGTGTATCTGATAAAGCCTCTTTTTTAAAATTTCTTTAAACAATACCACATTTTAAACTTTTCCCCACGACAACAGATACGATACGATCAAATACGAACAGCATCAGACATCAGTGCTCCACACTGCAAAAATGGACAAGAAAAGTGTAAAAATGGAAAAATAATAATATAATATTGATAATCAAATAAGAATAAAATAAATCAATTCATTGAATAAATCAAATAAGTACACGTACAAGAGCTAGACATATTAACAGGATTATGCATGCAGCATATTATTCTCTCACATAATGTTGCAGTGCACTCAGCCTTTTTGTGGTTTACCCAGATTTCGAGTACGTTATAGTATGTATGCATGCATGTATGTGTGTATGTATGTATGTATGCATGTATGTATGCATGTATGCATGTATGTATGCATGTATGCATGTATGTATGCATGTATGCATGTATGTATGCATGTATGTATGTATGCATGTATGCATGTATGTATGCATGTATGTATGCATGTATGCATGTATGTATGCATGTATGTATGCATGTATGCATGTATGTATGCATGTATGTATGCATGTATGTATGCATGCATGTATGTATGTCTGCATGTATGTATGTATGTCTGCATGTATGCATGCATGTATGTATGCATGTATGTATGCATGTATGTATGCATGCATGTATGTATGTCTGCATGTATGCATGCATGTGTGTATGCATGTATGTATGCATGTATTGTATGTTGCTCGTATGCTACTTAAAATGCCGTGCACACCCACAACGGTGTTCCCACTGATTATTCTGGCTGATTAGGTTCCGTTCAGGTTCGGTTCAGGTTGAAGTTGGGCGGAGATGTGCTTGGAATTCCGTCATGTCACCAACCTATGTAATAGACCTTATTCAGACATTTTGGCATGTCGTTGCAGGAAAAGCGCAGGTGTAATCGATAACACACAAAAAAGATTCCATTTTGATGAGCTAGTCCTGGTATTGCGCATGCTGGCTCACTGTCATGGCTTACTGGAAGACTTCATGGAACTGAGTCATCGTTAGAGTCCCGTCCAAACAGGTACAAGGAAACTAACGAGAGTGAGGGAGATGAACACGTGAGGGTGAAACCCCTGTGTGGGTGGACCAGTGGTTTGTAGTGTAGGGTCTTTAAGAGACTCTTTACATTGCTATACTAATGTCTCCTTTTCAGATTTATTTGATCAACTTTTCAATTGAAATTCCAAAGATGTGAATAATGATCTGCTGAGTAAATTAATAACTCGAGCCTCTTCTTTCCGCTGGACTTGTGTTTGTCCGCTGTAGACACACACGCTCAGTGTACCCGAGCTTTTTGGACTTGTTGCTTTCATGTTATACGATAGCCAGGCAGCTGGAGAACGGCTTCACTTCACTGACCCCCATCCAAACCTGCCTCTCTCTTTTTACTCTGTCTGTGCCTCCCTCTATCTCTCCCTCTGAGCTGGATCCAGCATCCTGCCTGTTAAACACATGCGGTGGGTTTGATCTCCTGCTGGACAATGCCGCACTGATTGTTGTTAATGAGGAATTAGTTTTGGTTAGATGCACCTGACCGCAACGGGAACATCCATCTGTTTGCTGGGATTTTATCAGACTGTCATGGGACAGTACACTGATTTAAAGATGTTCATCTTTTAGAACAAATGAAGAAATAAATAATGGCAGATGTGAAAGAAGTCTTATCTCCTTCTCATCCTTGGCTGGAAGTGCTTGGCTATTCTGGTGATGATTCCTTCAGTTGTTGTTTGCTGCAGGAAAAGTAAATTCAGTGTCTTGGCATGTATTATCATTAGAATTCGGACTTTTAGAAGAGCAATTGTATCTGTTTAGGAGAATGTCTAGACCAGTATAGTGTAGCATCACCTTACACGAGTTGTAAAAGTTGCAGTATTTGCAATTTCACTTTGGTCATCACATTTTTTTTTCACACAGCTCTCGGTCAACGTGTGATATGCAAATCATTTTAGATGGCATTGCAAATTCACAGAGCATAATTCTAGGTTTTTGAGAATTCTTTTTTGTACTGCTTGTTAGCTGTCCGTGTAGCCATACTGCAGTGTATACAATAATCAGGTTAACAGTTGCACCTGATTACCTGATAAGTTTCTAAATAACTGATGTCATCCCTTCGTTCTACCATCTGAAGCCTGTGGTTACTGTTTTCCAGGGGCCAGTTGCACCAGCAGTGCTGCGAAGAATGGACGCTGGTGAGCGAGGAAACCCAGGCCAAGATGGCTCGTATGGCTGCTGCTGCCGCCTGGGGTCTAGGTAACCACTCGTATATGAACTTACACTTTAAAGTATTTGTAAGAAAAGATTTACAATGTAGTAGAAGTCAGCTAAGTTTTAAGAGAAGGCTCGTGTGTGGAGCATTTTGGCCATCCGCTGCCTGACTCAGTGCAACAATGCAATCTGAGAGAGTAGCAATGAAGACAGTAACGGCTCTTGCCAAGTCCCCCTTTCACATAACCAGATGAGAATGGTATCCAGTCATAACATTGACATATCGTAACGTGCAATGGTGGAGAAGAGCAGGGACCACACTGGAGAAGCGTCCTTTGAGGTTTGCGGTCTGTGGCCATGACTTTCTAAAGTCAATCGTAAACCCTGAGACGAAACCCAACCTGCATCTGAAGACTCGGATCATCTTTTATTGTTGTCGTAGGGAAGCAAAATGTTGAGATTGCAATCATTTATATTATCACAAGCTGAGGTGGAGTGTAGTTTAAAACCGCAGTGACACGCTGCCAAACGGCAAAAACACTTGCCAAGTTAGGTCTCAAGCAATCTTGGAACCCATCGGCTATCAGCCTGACAATGATTTAGGCCAATAATTCTGGGGTTCGAGAGGAGCCAGACTTCCTCCTCTGTGCGACAGTCTTTGTTAACAGTCCGATAAGCCACTTCAGACTCGATAATGGAGTTAGAGCTCAGAGACGACGTCTCTGGCTATTCTCTAGAAACGGATATGCAATTTGAATGCATATGAATCCAGATAAATAAAATAAAAAAGTTAATATAAAGCTAAATCATCGTCAGACATTTCAGCCAATGCGTTCCGCCTCTTTTGCTCTCCACACGAACTGTTAACCTGCATGCAACCAAAGCCCGCTCAAATGTGATTGGTCGATACTACTCCGACTACAAACAGAATCTGATATCTGCTTTCATATGCAGATATCTGTTTAGGTTAGGTTTCAAGACATCCACTAATTCAGTTCAGTTATTATTACAAGCTTCCTGCTTCAACATGTTTTTGTGCTTTTTCGTAACTGCATTGTTGTTTCTCCAGGGCACTGGGACAGCATGGAGGAGTACACATGTATGATCCCAAGAGATACACACGATGGCGCTTTTTATAGAGCAGTGCTAGCCCTGCATCAGGACCTCTTCTCATTGGCCCAGCAGGTGGGTTACATCATCACTCACAAATACATCCAGTAAATAAGATTTCCTCCCATTCGAGGTACATTGAAAGTATTTACTTTTAGAAAACATCTCATAAAGCCATGCCACATGGGAATTCGTCTACTCATGGTTTCTGGAATTTTCATTAATCTTTATAGCAATGCATGAAAACTTAAAATCATTAGAAACCATCGCTGTAGAGAAACATTAAAAAAAAGGTCTTTACAGCTGTTCCAGACATGATCAAATTCCCCCATCAGCTCAGGCTTTTCATTAAAACTAATCAAATACACAACGTTTGTTTCGTTTTTTCCATTTACAACGTGGTACTACCTTAGTGTTGAAATGTTATGTAACTCATGAAATTATAAATAATCACAGCATTCAGCCTCAAACAAATACAGAGCTTGTTACTACCCCTGCTGTCCGCCTGTCAACGTGTGGTGATGGTCAGGCTGGTGTTGGGATGTTAGATGAGCTCATGGTCCCTGGAGATGCATTTGTTCAGTGTGGATGCCAGCACATCTACTGAACACAAGCTCCAGCACTGACACCAGTAAACACCTGCTGCTCCAATTTCCCCGGACTCATCCTCCAAGTTGCTTTTTCACCACAAAGCCCGGGAGACCTGCTCTCTGTGCCCCCACATCCCTCCACAGCCACCCTCCCTTGGAGATTAGATCCAGGTGTGACCGATGGTATTCTACATCAGCTGAATGGGGAAAGCAGATTTCTGACTCTTGGCGACAATAAGGCGTTCACAATGAATGAAGAGGAATGAAAAGCAGATGGAGCGATGGTGAAAGCTTAAATGTCAACATGAGCTCAGTCTAGTCTTCCGGATGTGGTTAGTAATCCTCGCATTTAAAGTCCTTTTGATTCCATAGGGCTGTTCCTTTCCTCCCGCTATACCCCCCAACAACCAGACTATGCTCCAGGAGTTTTGGCGCGCGCCTTTGTGAAAGGATTCAGGTTACTTTGCTTTATAAACCCCCCCCCCCCCTCCCCTGTAAAGCAGTCATTGGCTGTGCCAAGATTCGTGATATTTTCAGTTCTGAAGTGTGCGTTTGATTTGTAAATTGTCTTGTGGTTTGTGTTGGAGTTTCCTCGAGCGGTTGATTCAGCCCTCACCATCCACATAGAGGCCATCGTATCACGCTGTAATGATAAAGGAATGTGATTGGATTCAAACCTATGTAAGTGCAACCTTTTATGTAAGAGAATGGAGGATCGGGTCCCAGTTTGTTTGTGCTGCCAGAAGCCAGACACTGCATTTATCAGGAGTCGTCTGGACTGCACATTTCCAATGAGGCCCCAGCGCAGTAATTCAGGAGGTAAACAGGACCATAACTGAGGGGAGGCTGTAAAGAAGCAGCCTCATTGTCACCTCGTCCCGACCGCCCTCCCATAACCCCTCCTCTTGTTGTGCATGCCTGAAGAGGTGTTTAGGCACGCCATTCCTCCTTTCCCTCCCCGCAAAAATAAATAATTGGTGGGAGTCTGTCTGAAACAGCTGTGTGCCCTGGCCTCAGAGAACTTCCTCAGTCACCCTCCCTCATTTTACCTTCCCACTAATAACAGTTCCCAAAAACATTGGCTGTTGAAGCTCGAGAAATCGGCACGGTTTCAGCCACTGTACTTGTGTCCTTGTTTGTCCCTTTTGCTGCTCTGGAGCAGGTCTTACTGTTTTTCCAGCCTTCAGGCTTCCCACTGGTGATAGAATGTCTGCAGTGTCTTTGAATTTGGTGAAGTGTAGTCCTGTTATGAAAAGTCAGGGAACTGGAATTTTACAAATGAGTCAGTAATATACAGTCATACATCCAAAAAAAAAACCCAGGAATTTGGGAAAAACATTTTGAGGGCATGAATGTACTTTGACAGTTGGTTCAACTTCATGAAAACATTTTGGGAATTCGCATCACGGCCATGGCAGGAACAATGACTAACAGACATACAACGACCTCATTTAGATGGACACATACGAGAATATAACTCTTAGTTTGACTGCTACAATGTTTAGGCTGTTTAAAAAAAAAAAAAAAAAGATACATTTGACATCCACTACCATGATTACATAACTTTCACACCGTTGCTCTTAACAGTTAATTTCCCATAAAGCTCATAAAGCACTCATCAAAACATTTTGCTATAGGCGTGCGTTCTAGTTGCACTAATGTGTCACTGTTGGCCGCACTTAAGTGAGAATGAGCAGCAAGCAATAACATTTCTTGGTTCATTTGTACAAAGTGTTTTTATTCCCTGGGTTTAGTCCAATAGCGGCTGGTCCTGATGCAAGACGTTTTGAGGATGGTGTGAGATGATACCTTCTCGGGTCGTGCTATGTGTCATGCTTTGTTTATTAATAATGTTAGTTGTTAGCTTCATTGAATAGTTGGAGTATTTTTGGGAAGTCATGGATTAAACCTGTGTTATTTTATGTCGAGGGTTTAGTGCGATTTACGAAGCTTACTAACAATCGCAATCAGTGCACCGTTCATTAAAGATCACACTGTAAATGTTTTTTGTTTTTTTTCTTCCTCCTTGCAGTGTATTGACAAAGCAAGAGACCTCCTGGATGCTGAGCTGACGGCCATGGCTGGAGAGAGCTATAGTCGAGCCTACGGGGTAAGTGTTCTGCCGAGTCAGCCAAAATATTCAACGCCTGGTTTCAGGCCACTCGACCACTTACATTTTCATAGCATTCATGTGCAGAAGGATTATGCCAACATTTTATTTAAGTGATGATTTAGAAAAGATTTACAGTTTCTCCATAGCCCCATGCTCCTATGTTGTTATCTACATACAGTCATTTCACTATGGGAATCCCCTTGGAGTGACCAACTATGTAAACTCCAATGACACCACGTCTGTCAGTGACAGACAGGTCGAACTTTGCTAAGGGCCACGCCTCCTCATATTACCAGTCGACCGACCCCTCACAAATCATTCCCGCTTTCTTCCTGAGAAGAAACTATAAGCTCCCTCAGCTCATATAGGCAACCTTGGTTTTTCTGCAACAGTTCATAGACGACCTGTTAGGAATACGTTGCCCAACGCAGCTCCCAGCTTCAGTCTGGATTTGCTGATTAAGTACTTCGGAAGGAATGTATTTTTCCTGTTACAAACGATAATTCCGAGCAGTGTCCGCGTCAAGGCGAGCTGTTCCTCCGGCTGCTCTGTGTTTGTTATACAACCCTAACCCTCCACTTTTCGAGGAGCTCCTCAAAGTGGAGCCGGGTTGTGAGGACTCAGAAGGCGATGCCAACTCTGACCTCCTTGACATGGACGGAATAGAGGATGAGGACGATGACTCCACTCTTCCTGTTCAACAGTCCAGTGCATCTGATGCTGCTTCCCCAGAGGACAGCAACTTATATAAGGTCTGCAAACGGGCTGCGTCCAAATTGGGGATACAATGGCCTGCAGCCCAGGACGCTGAGGGGGCGGAGAGACACCTGTATGATGGTAAGAGGCTCCCACCAGCCCTTCCAACATTAAAACAACTCTTGCCAGCACTGCCTGCCTATATGAAGGAAATGAGCAGGTACTGGTCCAGTCCATATAAGCGTCCTACTAAGGGCTACTCAAAGCTTGAGATCCACAGGATGGTGGAACTAGAGCTGGCAGAACCCCCAGCGGTGGAGCCTTCAGTAGCTTATCACCTCCACCCAAACCGTAGCTCTCTCTCAGCTTCATCTAACATCTCTCTGCCTAGCAAAATAGAATGCCTCATCGTTTCCGTTTTCCAGAGGATGTATCTAAGTACGCAGCGCAGTCAGTGTGCTGTCTTAATGTAGACCAGCACCCTCAGGAAGATCTCTTCGCCTCGCGGAAAAACGATCACTGCCCTCCGTTTTTCTCCCTGCCGGACATGAATCCACCTCTGTGTGTGGATGCTCTGGCACACTCATGGCCAAACAAGCTGCTCTATGCTTTCCCCCCTCTGATTCTGATCTCCCCCACTCTAGCCCGGGTGAGGGAGCAGGGCCTGGTAGTAATAATACAGAAAATAATACAGCGGAAATAATACAGCTTCTAGTGGCCTCTACCCATATGCAGGGACCTTCTGCCCCAGATCTACCACCCTCATAGTTGCCCTGGGCTTGGCCCGTGAGAGGTACCTGAACTCTGCAGGCCTGCGCAGGTCATTGACACCATTCAGAGTGCAAGGGCCTCCTCCACTCGCTCTCTTTACAGTGGTAAGTGGCATTTCTTTTCAGTGTTCTGGGGTTGACCTGCAGAGTTTTCTGCAAGAATTAGCAGATAAGGGGAAGGCCCTTTCTACAATTAAAGTATATTTAGCGGCTATCTCAGCCTATAATGTAGACCTCGGAGATAAGTCTGTGGGGCAGCACCCTTTAATTTGTCGCTTTTATGAAAGGTGCTCGCCACAAACTCCCTGTTTCCAGGCCCCTGGTTCCTCTGTGGGATCTGTCGGTTGTGTTGGGCGCCCTCTCGGATCACCCATTTGAGCCTATAGAGGCGGTGGGGATGACGTTTATTTCACTTAAAACGGTGTCGGTCTTAGCTTTGACCACGGCAAAGCGTGTGAGTGACTTACAGGCTTTTTCCATCCGCCCTTCCTGCTTGCAGTTTGCCCCAGGACTCACCAAAGTCTGCCTGCGGCCCAATCTAGTGGTGGAGTCAGCCTACAGATGGCCCACAGTGGAGCTTTAGGCTTTTCACCCACCTCCATTCTCCTTAGTTGAGGAGCAGAGGCTTAACACATTATGCACAGTGCGGGCGCTGCATGTGTATGTGAGTAAAGCAGCAGATTTCAGGAAACGGGATCAGCTGTTTGTGTCCTGTGCTACTCCCCTCAAGGGTTAACCATTGTCTCGCTACAGGCTGTCCTATTGGATTGTGGAGGACGTTTCTCTGGTTTATAGCTGTAAGGGTTTGCAGCCCCCCAAGGGTTTGAGGGCTCACTCCTCGAGGAGTATGGACACTTCATGGGCCCTGTGCAAGGGTGTTTCAAACACTTGTGCTGCGGCGAGCTGGGCTTCGCCTCACACTTTTGTAAGATTTTACAGGCTGGATGTCTCGGGGCCATCCGTAGCACAAGCAGTGCTGGAGTCAGACACGTCAGGGTCTCTGTGATAATCACTGCCTGGCTCGACGTTATTATTGGTTTCGGGTGAGTTTATGCAATCCGGGAGTGGTCTATATCTTCCATAGTGAAACAGAACATTAGGTGTTTCGCCATCACTTCCTTCCTTAGACGAAGAAACCGGTCCGGACTGATTTGTGAGGGGTCGATCGACTGTGGTAATATGAGGGGGCGTGGCCACCAGCACAGTTCATCCTGTCTGTCACTGACAGACGTGGTGTATTTGGAGCTTCCTTAGTTGGTCACGCCAAGGCGATTCCCAGAGTGAAACAATAACTGTATATAGATAATGAAATAGGGGCATGGGGGAAAACACCTCACTCTGTTATCAAAGAACCGAGGTTACGTTAAGTAACCCACAGTTTTATTAGTTATCCAAGCAACATTTAAAATCAGAAAGAAAGATGCCACACAAGAAGTTCCAGTGGGACGCATTGAATGCATTCAATCGTAGATTCTGATCAATTTACAAGTTTTAATGATCCTTTTTATAGTGCACAGAAGGGGCTTTTGCAACTATAACAATACATGTGTGGATGAGATTGAATGTGAGTGTTTTGTTTCCCAGGCCATGGTGTCTTGCCAGATGCTGTCGGAGCTTGAGGAGGTGATCCAGTATAAGCTGGTGCCAGAGAGGAGGGACATCATTAGGGAAACATGGTGGGAGAGGCTTCAGGTAACTGCAGTGCATGATATACGGACACACACACACACACACACACACACACACACACACACACACACACA
>CALSCE010009645.1:12269388-12314112 GCA_943593645.1 Bovichtus variegatus
ATAAATGTAAAGCAGCTGTTGGAAAGGCTGCTGTTACTAATGTAAAACATTACACCATACATACACAACGTTAAACCTCAGTGAGTAAGGATTCACTGTCTTGTATATTTGGATGTTTATTTCTATGTTTGAAAGTAGATTTGTAAAGGTAGAATCAAATTTAGCTACAATCTGTCCAAATGAGTCTATTTGTGTACATAAATTCATTCACAACCTTGCTGCTACGTCAACAAAGAAAGGAATGAGTGGCATGAACTACAGCACATTGTCAAAACAGGAAAAGTTTTTTACAAATCAAATGTTTTTCGCACACTGTCCACTCTGCAATGTACAACATATGATTTGAGTTGTTTGCTGTTGTAGATCAATGTCATCCTCTTTCTCATCATATTATCAACTCGGCTGATCTTATGATGTAACGGGTCTAATTTGACCCTTTTCACCTTTGACTCCTTTGATGGTGTTTATGTTTCTAGTCACAGCAGGTTGCTGATATTAGACAACACCAGTGGCAGAGGAGGTCGATGGAAACTGCTTATTAATGTTACAACTGTCTTTTTATTTGTGTTGCTTCTTGAGAAAGTGATATTAGATTTGAACCTCAAAGAAACTCACTTTGACCACTTGTAGTGTTTGTGGACATTAACTGAAGGTCCGTAGGTGACAGTTGGTACATACAGTAAATGGGCTTGTAAATCACGAGCTTACAGTAAGTTTGTCCTACTCTATAAATATAACTGACCTCCCCTAAAAAAACTACAGACTTAAAAAGTAAGTAAGATCATTTTTTAATAAATATGCCTTTCCTTGCCATCGCCTCCATAGAATGACCCATGTAGGAATATTCAACATATTTGTGGCTCATTTTTGTGTAACCCCATCCTAACTCTTCCTACTTCCTGAGACTGATTATGATTACTATTATTATCATTATGAATTGTTAATTAGAGTGTTGTACATGCTGTCAAATGAGACAGCAGGACGTGTGGAAGAACCACAAATTCACAAGCGGTTGGGGAAATTTGTGCCGCTCGCCAAGACTTTGGAATACGAGACAAATGCCATCCGATCTAAGATAATACTGTTCAAGTTCATCTTTTCCATGTTGGCCTTTTTACAGCGTATTCAAAATGTGATTGCATGAGCATGTTGTGGGAAGAATTTAAACAAGGTGGAAAAACGGATAAGCCATTGGCCTGTGATGCATTCCTGATATCATTGCATCCAAGCTGCTCTGTTTAATACGGCGTTTATAATGCTGCTTATTCTCAGTCCCTGCTGGCATTCCTGTCCGTCATCTACTCCGATGTTACTGACATCTTGCAAAAAACCTGCGTCATCCTTTACCTTACCCGTAGCCTAGGAAGATTGTATTTGTTTGAAGACTCCATGTGCCTGCCCAGAGGGCTCCACTACACATTAAAAACAAAATAATAATCTAATTCTAAGTAAGGCGTATTCTAAAAGTCTGTTTAATGCCTCACTGAGTCCAGAGGTCTGTCCACATCAGAGGGTCACATTGAAGGAGATAATGCTGGAAATAATCCAAATCAAAGACGACGCTTGCTATGACCGCATGAAATATGATTACTTGTAATGCAGGAGAAATGTACGTGGCTCATCTTTATAGCATCAAAAATGAAAGAGAAAATGACATTGAATGTTTTATTTATGAAGCCAAACGAGGAGTGCGATTGGAGATATTGCAGTTTCTCTAGCAACAGATGCGGAGCATGAATGTGGATGTGAATTTTTCGCCAAATTGATGATCCTCAAAAATGATCCATGCCTTTTAATAGCATCAGCTGCAAATTATTAAAATCGGGGGCAATAAAAGAGAAAAGCTGTGCAAAGGTTCAACTATTAGATGGTCGATTTTGAAGTACATTGTTTAGTTTTTTTGCTTTGGATAGAGGCTTAACATTAGCCGGCACGAAGAACTCCAAACTCTGTTTTTTTCCATTAATTGGTATTACCCAGCTGTTTTAGAAATGCAACTGTTACTAATTTCCTTGTAACATTTCAAAAGTTTCTATAAAATTAGCTTCACCATTGAATGGAAACCGTTACACACTCAAATCCTTGTGCAGTAAAATGAAGATACTCTTGAACATCTTGACTTTTTCCATTCATAACAGATGGAGGTTGGTTGGAGGGGGTATTTAGGATCAAGAGGGGTCTACTTGAGCAAACAGACAAGGCCCATAATGGCACCAGAGCTGCGATGCCTGACAGGTTTCTTCTCCCCATAGTGATTTATTGGAGGCTGACCTCACACATGTGTCAGTGAGTCACTGTCCCGCTCCTTTCTATACTAGTCTCTCCCTCATCAAAGGATTAAAGGTATGGTAACGAGAGTATGAAAACACTGCACCCCACCGCGTGTCGGTAAATGTGTCAGAGTGAGTTCTCGCACCTCTATCCCTGTGAGAACCTGTTTGAATGTTTGACCCTTAGCTGTAAGTTACTGGTCAAAACTATTGATCTTCTGTTCACGAGTGCAAATCATGAGACATCTTTAACTTTCCTCTTAGAAAAAGTAAAAAAAAAAAAAAAAAAAAAAAAAAACATCGGGTCCAACTTCCTTTACTCCCTGTGCTCCTCTCTCTACACACACATTTTTCAACAATTTACTACACACTTTTATTTGGGTTAATAATTCCATTTATTAAACCACTTATCCATTATTAAACTTTATCCAGCCCCTTTGACAATATAACAGTAACACATGAATAGTTTGCAGAAGATTGAGCGTAACGGAGAAAATAAACCACAGCAGTGGCAAAGTGCAGCCCGCGGCAAGCTGCGCGGTCTGTGGAAAGCTGTGGTCGCTTTGATCCTGCGGGAAAGTGCAGCCAAACTACAAGTTGGTGATAGTTTAACTTTTAGTGGCGAATCGCGGACAAAGAGTACCTGCAGCCAATCAGTAAGCAGAGTTAACAGAGTGACCTCTGTTACGAGGAATTTCTTCCCGCCTGAAATACAGGAACACGTAGAAACGTGGTATTTGGTATACCAATTATTCACACTATTTAGTTTGTTTGCATTCGTTACTACACATTCAAGAGGCAGACAGGGAATGTGGGGAGAAAGAAAGGGGGATGATATGCAACAACGAGCCATGGTTGGATTCAAAACGGGTACGTTGCGGTTACACGTTTTAGACCACCTGTCCACCATGACGCCCCCAATGATGCACAGTTGTTCCTTTCGCTCTGAGGTAAGGAACAGCTGTGTGAACTGGATAATTTGGCACTTCCTTAAAGCTTCTCAGCAGAATGGTGCAAGTAATCTCTTGCAGTTGAACCCAGACTAAACTTCTAATCACTGAACGTAGCTTGTGCCAGATTCGACCTGCACTCAGCCCATAATCCCATCACGTAAAGCCTACTTCAGGAATCGCAGTATTTAATTCTACCCTCAACTTTTTCAACAGCTTACTAAAGAAGGCCTATCCTGACATACTTTAACCATATTAGGAATACAACAAAAAAGTTTCAGATAAGGTCGACACCTAAAGGGGCAGTGTGTAGGATCCAGGGGATATATTCACAGAAATGGAATAACATTATTATTATTATTATTATATAATTATAATAAATTCATTAGTGTGTAATCACCTGAAACTAGGTATTATTGTGTTTGCGTTGGCTTAAAATGAGCCCTTAATATCTACATCGGGTCCTCTTCCACGAACATGTTGCACCGCCATGTTTCTTTCTACAGTAGCCTAGAACGGACAAACCTAACTCTGGCTGTAGAGAGGGCCTTTTGCGTCTTTACGTTATCCCAAGCCAGCGTAGGCTCTACACGCTTGTAAAAGGAGGGGTGAGCGGTGGGTGTTCAATTGGTTGCAATCTGCAACTTCACTGCTGGATGCGAGTAAATCAATTCAATTCGGATTTTATCAAGGACACAACTCACGGGGGGGTCAAGAGCACAAAAAAAAAAAATACAAAGAAAAAGAAGAGAAAATCAATCCTACACACTGGTCCCTTAATTAAAAATAACTTCGCGGACAGAAAGATGGGTTGTGTTATCTTTGAAAGTCTCTGTTAGTTGTGTTGTTCTAGTTGCCATGCAACCTAATACGGCCCCTCCCTGTAGCCGTGTTTGTAATTATAATCAAGTTGCACCATAGTCGCTTTCCGTGAAATGTTTATATTACATTGTCTACCCCCAGTGGATTTGTCTTAAATTCAAATCATACAGAGAGGATTACATAGCACATGCTTATTTATTTTTTTCCGTCAGAGTTGTGTTTCTCCACTGTCGCCTTCTCCTGCAGCTCTGTTTTCTATCACTGATGAGGTCGAGGTTGTGGTGAAGAGAATATTTAATGGAGAAAGTCAGTTAATGGTACTTACAAATGTATGAATACAGACCTGTGTTTGTGGGGGTTTTCTGGCACATGAACTTGTACTCGCGTGTGAACATATTCAAGACAGGGACCTCTTGTAGTAATAGCTGCCCCCCCCCCTGCACCCCTCCTGGGTTTCAACTGCACCCCTTTCTCACGTGTGTTCGTTCTCTTGAGTTTAACGAGTAGGTTCCTCTCTTTGAAGGGAGTAACAAAGGCGGAATGCGTTTAACAGTCTGTCCCTTGTGATTTTTGTGTGTTCCTCCAGGGTTGTCAGCGTATCGTAGAGGACTGGCAAAGGATCCTGATGGTCAGGTCGCTGGTCATCAGCCCCCACGAGGACATGAGGACTTGGTTGAAGTATGCCAGCCTCTGTGGCAAGAGCGGGCGCCTGGTCAGTACATTGATATATTTGTACAAAGCCCCTCAGTATTCTGTAATCTGGCCCCCAGATCATGCATGATTAATTATAATCCCATAACATTCAGGAGGAATAGATCAGAGTTGATTAAATCCGTCTTTGTCAAACGGAAAAGGGAAGTCGAGCTCTGACGCAGTTAAGTGCAGCCATGAACTCCAGCCATGAAATTCAAACTTAATTTCAACCTGTTTTAAATTGACCCTGATGAATGTAACACAGCACCCTCAATCACACTGTTTAGATACCTGAGCCTGCATATCTGCACAATTAAAGTGGTACAATTTTCCATCCTATACCTCACTGTTGTTCTAATTGATTGCAAGGGACTGCAGACAATCGGCCAATTTTTCCTTCTACACACTCTTGTGGCATTTAAGCAGACACACACACACACACACAGAATGCCAGAATCCCCAACTTAAAAACAAGATGTGATTGGCCAACGTACATAGCATAGCAGGAAATGTGATTACAAGGGGTTGGAAAAAATGACACCATTAAGATTTTCTTTTAAGATTTTCCTTATCCATCTTTACCACTTACTCATGCACTGAGCTATTTGCTTTTTTAAGACTAAGCAGTAATGCAAAAAATTTATAGAAATGTACAATTTGCATAGAAGTTTGTTAACTACTTGAGATGCAATAGAATGAAATCCATGACGTGCTATAAATCTTTCCGAATTACAGTCATTTTCAGGTGTTTTTTGAATAACTTTGTTGATTGTAGTGATGGAAGTAGGTTTTTCCAAAGAGAAACTCTCTGTATTTCAATGAATAAATCCTCAGATTGTTTTATAGAATAATCTTAATCGAACTTTATCAAGGTAGAATTTGAATCAAGCTTGTATTGCCTTGGGCTCCCTAAAAAACCTCTAGATTCTTATAAACTGTAAACTTTCTGTCGATTTAACTTGCTCCTGTTGCTTCTGTTGCCCTCTTCATCCCTCCAGGCACTGGCCCATAAGACCCTGGTGCTCCTTCTGGGTGTCGACCCCTCCAAGCAACTGGATCACCCGCTGCCCACAGCCCACCCGCATGTCACCTACGCTTATATGAAGTACATGTGGAAAAGTGCCCGCAAGGTAGGAGCAAACAAGCGTGTTATGTTGAGTCGATGGTCCAGAATGAACTATATCTACACTTTGTTTGTTGCTTTTTTTTAATGAACAAGAGGCAACATGTCAGCTTTTAAAGAGTTCTGATAGTTATTACTTTTATATGGAAGTTTTTAGTGCAACATGAAGCAACAATCAAGAGTTTCAAATGTGCCAGACACAGAGGGTTGGAATTACTGGAACATTAGTGACATAAACATGTCATTAATTTTGCACTGTGAGGCAAACAGCATGAGAAACATTAACACCAGCAAACTACATCTGTAAAAAGGAAAATTGAAATTGCAAGCAGCCTTGTCATTGTACAGTTGAGCTTTATTAATCAGTCCCACCGGGATCTCAAATGGGTTTTGTGATTATTAAAAATGACTGTGCTTAACTGTTAATGAACTCACAGGTCACCATTATATAATAATAGTTCCAGGAAAAAAACATTTATTGTAGCCTGTTCTCTTTATATAACAATAACCTTAAAAATGAAACAACAGTAATTGAAGCTACAAATAGCAATACCTTTTCATACCTTTTTTAGATTTCAAATAAATAAAACAATAAATAAAACATTAAAAATAAATTGTATTTGTATGACATTCGCAGTAAACTTTAAGCATACAAATAAACCAAGCTTAATTTGACAATGTGATGAGCTCTGTTCTATTAATTGGTAAATAATTGTAGTTTTTTGTTGTATATGCGAGTAGCTTGTCGAAAGGTTATGTTGTGTAACTTTGCTTTCAGATAGGCCTGTCAGGATCTGATGGGAAAAGTCAACTTTAAGAATTGTTTGCTGAGATTTGAAAGCAACAGCTGACCAACAAAAATCCAAACTATTAACATATTTGTGTAGAAGTTGGTTCAGTGCCGTTCAAATTTTTCTTTTGAGCTCCTAACAGCAGTTCTGGATTGTAAAAATGTAATATCTGGAAATGGTGAGTGAGATTTGCAGGTGTTCTTCTGATATGACTGATCTGTCCGAGTTGCAGTATTTCAGGAATTGCAGCCGCTCACACATATTGCAGGTTGACTGAAGTTGCATTCATTACTTTGAATCCTGTAGGGACTCATTATGTATTAACATATTTCAGTCTCATGTAACTCCTGAGAGGTTTGAAACTTCCTTTATGAAAGCCTGAGTCGATCAGTAGAACCAACTCAACTGCTACATTCAGGTTAATGTTGTTATTATTAATCTTTTGTATCCATGGCAAAAGTGGATGAAGTAAGCCTCACTTAATACCAGTACTAATAAATGTTACTTCAGAACGATTTGTGCTTTCTGTTGCTGAGCATCCAGACCAAACTTCCAGCTACCAGCCGTGGTTACCTAACATCACACTGTAGGTTTCACCAGACTAGGATTGAACTGCTCTGCCCTGTGCCAGTTGTCTACCACACACCCTTCCACACACAGTACACACCCCCCCAAACACGCATAAACACACCCACATTTATTGGCAGGCGTTGAATAGTGTTTGTGACTCCAGAGTTCAGGTCTCATTGGGGGATTTAGGTAAGTGTGAGATTAAGTTTTGCTGTTGCTAGAGCCAGCTGCACTGCTCACCAGTCAAATCCGAACACACACACATACACACAGCTGGAAAGGATGCATCCACTGTTTCCTCATCACACCTGCTATGAGTGGGCTGCTACTATGTGAAAACAGTGGGTCATCTATCAGGGGTAATGGATTATACGTAAAGGCAAGAATTACAAATCGGAGATGAACCGTTTCTGAAACAAATTCTTCAGTCATTTTTCAAATTAAAGTGGAAACAGACAACTTTTCCACCTTGATCTTTGGTAACTGGCTCCCTATAGCTACCAGGGGAAACAAAAGTGCTGTCTTCTTCCTGTTTTGGTTAAGCAATGGTTGACGCATTTTCTTTGTGCCGTAAATCAAAACGTAATTTTCTCAGGATATCGCACCCGGTGGCAGAAGGAATTGCTTGTTGAAAGCGAGGCTTATAGGGAACCAATCAATCAAACGCCCATGGTGTCGTTATTCTATCGCCATTACAAAGTGAGAGCGACTTCAATGATAACGCACAAAACTGGTCTATTGCTACCTCAATTACCTGATATATCATTTTAAAGTTAGTCATACATTTGAAACCATGTGAAGAAGATACAAAATGCTGGCCATAGCAGGTATGCCATCTGGATCTCCTCTCATGCTCACAGAATATCTGTCCCTCATTTTCTCCACTGTGGATAACATCCCTAATCTGTGCAGGCTGCACGGCATGTGGTACAGGCTGCCTCTACCTTCAGATCAGACATGTCACAGTTGTCTTCGCTGTAATGTAAGTTCAAGTAAACAAAAACAGTGTAACCATGACAGCAGAGGATTTTCTCCGGTGGTGAGTCCAGCAACACTGAGTGTGACAACAAGTGGATTATTCATTTTAGCACCGTCTGTTCACCGTTTAATCTTAATCACACGCTTGTATTTAGTTCAAAGTGATCCCAGAAAGCACCAGAACCCCAAAGAAGCGTATATTTCTCTCAATGACACTGACAATGAGTCTTGACATGCCGTTGCTATTTGTTCCGTGTCTCTCCAGATTGATGCCTTCCAGCACATGCAGCACTTTGTGCAAGGGATGCAGCAGCAAGCCCAGCACGCCATCGCAGCCGAGGACCAGCAGCACAAGCAGGAGCTGCACAAACTGATGGCCAGGTCTGCCCTTTTCTGGAAGCACAGTAACCGCAGCTCACCACCTAATGACCCTTTTTCACAGAAAGCTTGTTCACATGTCACAGAAGGAAAAGCACAGGTGTAAATAATAAAATGAATGATGGCCGAATTACATTTACTGTAGCTGCCTCAGTTTTAGGGTCCTGTTGTTGTCCACGCTGTCTCACTGTCACGGCTTACTGGGGCACTTAAATAGAACTGAGCTATTGTTAGTGTTATTAGTTACACCTGTGCTTTTCTTACTACGACAAGTCAAACTGTCTGCTGTGGAAAAGGCCTACGGTGGATGTCAAATGTCTGTATTTTAATGAGGGATTGCCAGCAATGCACATACAATTACTTACATTTTTCACTGTCATGTGATCCATCAAAGGCTCGTCAGTACACTGGTCCGGAGAGAGATAATTGACTCAATCGGAAATCTTGACGCTTTAGATTTTAAATTACTACAAAGTAGTTTTGACATTTACAGTTTCTTGATTTCTTATCCAGGCGACCCAGAGACTGATCGGTACAACCTGCATTGCCACGTGATCAAATACATTGTAACAGAACATGGCGACATCTATTAAAATATGTTGCAGTAAAGTGAAATGAAAAAGAAAAAAATCTCAGTAGTATTGAATCTCAGAAGCACCTCCATGCCAACCTGCTCTCACCCACTCGAGCTCAACGGAGAAAACACAAAGCAACATGCTGAGGAAAGGGAAAAAGTAACCTCATGTATTTTGGGCCCTCGTGTTGTAAACACTCAGGGTCGTGTACAGTACGTTCTGCTTCTTCTTTTCCATGAGCATGACCCAATCTAGCATAGCACCTTTTTTTGCCAGTCCATTGGCATCCTGTGGTCCTTTTCAAAGCTGGCCAGGCTCTCTGAATTTCTCACCTCAAACTGCTCAATAAAATGATCCCTTTTGGCAGTTTGTCTCACACAGCCACTTATCACTAACCAAACATGGCACAGTGCCTACAGGTATCACACACCAGGTGTGTTCCTCCACAGTGCTGGTGGTTGGCACGTACAGCTTTCCTACTGGGTGTGCTCTTCAGCTAACAGCGTTGGCACGGCTTTGGCGCCTTTCCACTATCATCACCTCGCCTCACAGACTATGTTTACATGCACAAAATATTCCGGTCTTTGCCCCTATTTCTAAAAAAGACAATATTCCCACTAAGCTGTTTACTGTACATTGCTAATGAAAATAAATATTCCAATAATATTACTGTTTCCATGAAGCCGTTCATACTCTGATTACCGTAAAACGCCCTCATGCCCTGTGGCTGCCTTTGGCCTTTAGAAAACCTACATTTCCCTCCTCTTCCAACCGCAGTCATGTTGCTCCCGTAGTGAACCCTTGTTGTCACCGTTACGCAAGTTTTGGGAAAAAAAGCCACAAACATGTTCTTCAAGCTGTTCTGTTCTTCACGGCTTTGTCTGAGAACAGACTTGTTTTCGGTAGAACGCACATAGCTGAGCGTAAACAGGCAAGATGTTGTCTCGCAAACTTCCTTTATAAAAAAAAAAAAAAAAAAAAAAAAAAAAAAAGCATATTCTGAATTTGCTGTATATATGTCCAAAGAATGCTCCTAAAGCCTGAATAATATGAGCATATCCAACACGTCTTAATCTGAAACTACATTTGGAGTAAAGCCTAATTTGGAATATCCAAATGGGATATTCTGTTTGCATGATCCGTATCAAATAATAGTGGAGTAGTAGTGTGCATTTAAACGTAGCCACTGTGGGATACGACGCAGTTTGTATTCTGTCAACACAATCCCAGATTTTTGAAAATGTGACATTGAAATAACTATCAGATGTTTTCAGAGGCTGGTTTAGGGTATTAGACAATGGAAACTTTTGTATTCCCCAAAATAGCTGGGAATTACTTCAAAGAAGTTGTTTGCATGCTCTTGTGGCCTCATGAAAATATTTAAGGAGGATATCAAACACTGTCTAATTTAGATTTGAATGTTTGCTGCTTGCCAGTGCAGGAGAGAGAGCAACTGCTTTGACTGCACTGCAGTGTGTGTGTGTGTGTGTGGTGTTGGTCAAAAAGACTCCAAACGAGCCGGATGTGTCGCCTTGTGAGCAGACAGGTATAATCCTATGTAGAGTAAATCATAGAGTGGTCTCATCTGTGCACAAACACACACCAGTCATGTGCAACCCTCCCAGCTCATAAATCAGACATGACCCCACAAAAGCGTAACAACAGGCAGAAGGGGCTTTTTTATATTTTTTCACTTTTGCATCTTCCAGACTCTGTCTGTCTGAGGAATGCATGTTGGGGAAAAACACCTGTATAGTGTCTGTCAGGACGGGTCCTCTCCAGACGTACTGACACACTTTCATGAATACAGGTCAGCTGTGTGGTATGGAGCACACCTGGACTGCTCAGCCAGACACTCGCATCCACACAGTCACGCGGACGCCTCCGCAATCTGCTTTCACTGCTATTTTAGATTAATAACCCTGGCGTCCCCTTCCTAAATAAACATGTTGTTCCAACGTCCCCATAACCCCGTCCTCCGTTTTCTACTTCCCCACAAGATCAACCTGTTACCAGTTTACGGAAACCGTTTGGCACGGCGCGCTGAACCCAAACTGCACGCTCGCATGGAAAAGCACTCAGAAGAAATTACGCAATCCCGAAAGGGACTGCTAGCGGATGGGTCGACAATACAGCGCTTGCCAGTTGCTCAGTTGAGTGTAGTTGTATGTGAATTATATGCCTTGGCCCCGCCAAACACCACTAGTTTGACTATTTTCCTGTAAGGATTTGTGTTTGTGAGGATGATGGATGGAGCTAAGTCCTCCTCAGGGATGCCACAGAGCTCACTGTCGGGTTAAATGAAAGGAAAAGTGGTCCGGATAATTGAAAATCTCCGGATGTGATCCCAGAACCTTTCAGAGGTTTTCTGCTTTCAGGAGCGATACTTTTGATAAATGCAAGTGTGGTATCCAAGTCTTGTTTCAATATCTCACTTCTTTTTAATGGACTGCCATTGAGATGCTGAATGTCACTGCCAACTCTCTATTAGCAATGACAACATAAGCGCAGTGCTAAACTCGTGGTGATGTTTCTTCGTGAGTTGTGCCTTTATTTCCTCGTTGCTAATGCTGTCATGTAGTCATCGAATTGGCTGTTACTGCAGAGCTTCTATTAACAACATCGCCCTCTGACCTCAGTAACTTTTATGGTCTCAAAATGGTTTGGGTGGGTTTTAATGCCTCGGCACAGGCGACAGCTGCGGGCGGAGGCATTATGTTTTCGTTTTGTCTGTTCGTCGTCCCATTCTCGTGAACGCAATATCTCAGGAACGCCTCGAGGGAATTCCTTCAAATTTGGCGCAAACTTCCACTTGGACCCAAGGATGAACTAATGATTATATTTTGGTGGTCAAAGGTCAAGGTCCCCTAACAAAACACATTGGCCATACTCAAGAATTTATAAGCTAATTATGATAACTTCACACAAATGTCTAAAAAGAAAAAAAAATCCAGAAGTCATGACATTTTGGACAGACATGGATTTAAAGTGCAACTTACATACATACAACTGCAAGGCGGTAATTCTAGTTTTTCAGTTGAATGCCAGAAAATGTCAGTGTGTTTTATTATTTACAGAATAAAGTTCAAGGGCTTGTCATGGTCATTGGTTGGGTACCGCTTGGCTGGCACTTGGGTACCTGTTGTTGCCATGCGGTTCCATAAATGTTGGTGGAGACTACAGAATTAAGCAAATAATCTATGCTTCTCAAGGCTGGGCGTGTTTTCCTTTTAAATAAAGTAGAGATGTAATATAATATTTTGATGGGAAGAGAAGCAGGCATTTAAATGATAATCTTCTCCCCTTTCTTCACGTAGGTGTTTCTTGAAGCTCGGCGAGTGGCAGCTCAGTCTGCAGGGCATCAACGAGAGCACCATCCCCAAAGTTCTGCAGTATTACAGCCATTCCACTGAGCATGACCGCAACTGGTACAAGGTCAGTATCTCCCTTTTAACTCTTAACCTCTTAACTTTTGACTCTGTGGCCGCAGTAAAATCCCAGCTGTGTCGGCAGGAGGTTGCCCTGGCACTGCTGTGTCACCAGGATAAACCTTAGAAGCCATTTTATTGCCCCGAACAGGTCATAACATCGTTTGTTTAGTTTTTTGTCTGTGCGCGGCTCATATATTTTGATCGTCAGATTGTGCCTCTTCTGATGCATCGAAGATATGAGCTGATGGAGGAGCGGACATCTCTGCCTTTTCTTGTCCATGCCTGTACTGCAGGCTGCAAAGATGTCACTATACAAACATAACCCTCTCCCCATCCATCCTCTCCAACTCCTATTCCAACTCGTATGTTTGGCTCAGAATAATTACAGCCCCACGGGACATATCTGTCCCTCAGTAAACTAGAAAATGAAATCATGAACAAGCCTGCGTCATTTCCAGTTACCACTTCTTAGAAATCACTCAGTTTGTTTCATCTTTCCGCAGGCCTGGCATGCCTGGGCGGTGATGAACTTTGAGGCGGTGCTGCACTACAAACACCAGAACCAAGGACGCGATGAGAAGAAGAAGCTGCGACACGCCAGCGGCACCAGCGCTAACAGCGAGGCCAGCAACAGCGACAGCGAGGTGGACAGCACTGATCACAGTCCTGTGCCCTCACCGGGCCAGAAAAAGGTCAATGAGGTGAGAGTCACAGAGAAATAAGCCTCTCTTCACACCCATCCACATTAATCATTCAGTGTGTTCTTCTCTCAGCACTCCCAGTCCAACCGAGGTAGAAATAATTACTCAGAAAGCATCATTTTAAAGATACGACCAAGTTGAAAAAATGTATTTCAGTTAAGCTTAATCTTTGCTGTTCCCAGTTATGTTAAAAGTAGGGCTTGTAGGGCCGTCTTTGGCTAAATTAGTTTAGTAAATCGATTAGTTGATTTATTTGACAGATCTGTAAAACTTAGTTTCTCCAGGAAGAATCATAGAAAAGCACCACTTTAAATCTGGTAAGATTTACCCCATATATGCTCATAGTTTTCTTGGAAATTAGTCATTCAAGATGAACAAAGCATAAAATAGGAAATCTTACTTGACTAAGACCAAAACAACCAATTAGTGGACTAATTGACTAAGAGACGTCCAGGGTTTCCAGATCTTGCCATCCCCACGTACAGTCAACACAGCATGGTGTGTTTTCTATTATAGCTTTGTTTTTCTTGCATGAAAAAGCATCTGTTGTGTGCTGTCCCTCCACAGGACCTCTCCAAGACGTTGCTCCTCTACACAGTTCCTGCTGTTCAGGGTTTCTTCCGCTCCATTTCCCTGTCCAGAGGCAATAACCTGCAGGATACACTCAGGTGAGGTGAAGGACCGCAACACACACTGGGGCAAAGTAGTCCAGGCAAACACACAGCACCCATATTCATGGGCACCCAGCAGACGTGGCGTGTGGGGATAGGAGGACCTCTGGTGGTTGTTTGTGATTGCACTATGTCAATGTCCTTAATAATTAGGCACGAAGATTTCATTTTCTTCCTCTTCCTTCTTTTTTTTTTTTGTACTGTTCAGGGTTCTGACTCTGTGGTTTGACTACGGTCATTGGCCCGAAGTGAACGAAGGCCTGGTGGAGGGTATCAAGACTATTCAAATAGACACCTGGCTACAGGTAAAACACACACACACACACACAGACACACACACACACAGAGATAATAAAGTGTGGTAAATGAATCTCCGTGAAAGTGAGAGGGTTGGAGCAGGTGGAAAGGGTCGTGCTGGTGTCTCCTTAATAAACTTGAATTTCAAAATAAGATTTCTAAACTGTCACTTCTTGTTGATTTGAGCACTTATCGTGTCAATGCTATATTTTGCATTTGACAGGCTACCAGGTTTTTATTCCATATTTTTCTCTCCCTGTGCAGGTGATCCCGCAGCTCATAGCTCGAATTGACACTCCTCGAGCACTGGTGGGCCGCCTCATCCACCAGCTGCTAACAGACATTGGACGGTACCATCCCCAAGTGCGTCTGCCCACTCTACTGCTAATGCTGTTCCACCACAGCACCGAGAGCACAGTTCCTATGGTAACTTGAAGCAGTACAGTCAGTGATTGTTCTCTGTTCACCTCCAGGCGTTGATCTACCCGCTGACTGTGGCCTCCAAGTCCACCACCACAGCCCGCCACAACGCTGCTAACAAGATCCTGAAGAACATGTGTGAACACTGCAACACGCTGGTTCAGCAGGCCATCATGGTACAGAGACGTCATCATTTCTGTTCGTTGTTACGCAATACAATCTTCTTCCTTGTAATTAGAAAAGATTATTGATGGGAAATTGGGACTTTCTGTTTTGTCTGTTATGTCCCGGCAGAGATGGTTTTTCAGTTGCTGCTTCTCCATAAAACTCTCGATCAGTTAACTTATGACATGAATTATCAACTTTAGAACAAAAGATCCTTCTACCTCTCACTTTCAAGTCTAAAAAAAGAAAGTCGGAGCATCAAAAATGTGCATCAATCTGAATCAGAAAGTCAGAACTTCTTCTTCTGCCACTACTATATAGTGTAGTGTAAAAATCTTTATGAAAAGAACGAGGTATTTGTGCTTCGTAAGTTCCTCTGTGGGTTGAACTGCTGTCTCCTGTAAAGGGACCAACCTGGCCTTAGGAGGCTTGCACTTGTTGTTCTTTATACTGCAAATGTACATTTCATATTTCTAATCTAGAAGACTTAAAGTAATCTAAAATGTAGATATTATCCATGAAGACCAGATGCCTGATATCTCATAACTCTGAGTTTTGAGGGGCAGTATGAGAGTTGTTTTTCTTCATCCAGGTGAGTGAGGAGCTCATCCGAGTGGCCATCTTGTGGCACGAGATGTGGCACGAGGGCCTTGAAGAGGCGTCACGTCTTTACTTTGGCGAGCGCAACGTCAAGGGCATGTTTGCTGTGCTGGAGCCCCTACATGCCATGATGGAGAGGGGGCCGCAGACCCTCAAAGAGACCTCTTTTAACCAGGTGCGTGCCATCTCGGATTGTTGGTTGAATATAGTTTAGTCTCGTTCAGTGTAACACCACAAGCCTCTGTTGTCTCCAGTCGCACAGCGGTCTTTCACGCCACGTATTAAGCCGTAGTTTTTTTGTATCTGTTGTGAATTCAGTGGAAAATCAAATACACATGCACTAAAGGAACACTAAGTTCCTGATTCAGTTCCTAAATGTAGTTCCCTAAAGGTGGAAAAAAAGAGTAAATAACGTGCTTTATATATGTACTTGTGTTAGATCAGTTTGTAGAGATTTGTTTTCCCCTTCCACAATAGTCTTTTCCGTTGTGTCAAAAAAAAAAAAAAAAAAAAGCTTCATTACCACACTGTAAATGAAACCTGTCAAACAATGGGTGAATACTTTTATAGACATTGTAAGAATGATCTATATTTAATCAGCACAAATGAGGTGTGAGTTTGTACACAGGACTATTTATGTCACAGCCATAAGTCATAGCAGTGACCCTTCGTAGCTCTCTGCGCAAGCGGCCTCAGATGTTTCCATTCAGGCTGCCTTTGCAGATGTACGCTATAAAAAACAAAATACTTACTGAAATCCTAGATTAATCAAGTTGGAACAGTGATTTTTTAATGCCTTGACATTCAGTTTTATAGTCCTGCTTTGGCAAAGCATTTTCATTTAATTGAATGAGTCATTGTACAGAGACAGAGTGTGTTTGTCTCACTTCGTGCTACAGGCTTACGGCAGGGACTTGATGGAGGCTCAGGACTGGTGCAGGAAGTACATGCGCTCTGGAAACGTCAAAGACCTGACGCAGGCCTGGGACCTCTACTACCATGTCTTCAGACGCATCTCCAAACAGCTGCCACAGGTGAGGCAAACGGGAGTCACTGCACGGAATCTGCTGTGCTAGTTTTTCCAACAAACCTCACTCTAGGATTGCCGTACTGTACTGTAGGCACATGGATGTAAAAACTCTAAGGCTCCTGGGAAAATTAGAGCTGACATCCCGCCACTTGTGCATTCCCACATGTCCATAACAATCCCTTCTCAGATGTGATGAGATATGTTTTGCCTTTCATGTCCTGACTCGTTCTTTGATCTCATGACGGGTGAATCGGTGCTTACCGTGTCATGTAACATGTTATTACATTGGAAGCGAATGAGAGAGAAACAAGGGACTTCTTTCATTCTTCCCTGTCTGGGTGAAGTCATTAAACAAGATGCCAAAACTAGGGTTGAAAGATTGTGATGAGACAGAGGGACGAAAGAGGAATGGCAGAGCATCATGGGATACCGTCGCTCCTTTAATATCGTACACTCCGTCGCCAGTAGCAGACATTCTCTTCATAATTAAGGACACTGCAGGTGAATAGGGTAGATATTTTATATAATAGATATCACCATCAAACTTCCCCAGTCGATAACATACATTAAGAAAATAGTTTTTTGTATTACAAGTTTTCTGAAATAGTTTTTTTGAATATGCCTTATTTAGACCTTTTAAATTAATTATTAAGATTAAATATGTGCTACAGTCATTTGCATATATTTCCAGAACAGAAATCTGAACATTTGATAAAGACAGGTTACAAATTCTTGTTTTGTTAACATATTAGAGTGAAAGATTTTCATATTTGGATGTCTCTTCTCCATAAATCAGAAAATACTGTTAACAGCCATGAAAAATAAAATAATTCCCCATGTTTTTAGGAATAAAATGTTAAATAAATCAGCCTTTGAATGATATATTTAGAAACCTCTCAGTAAAAACCTTCAGACTATAGACAGGAATAAAACTGAGTTTTGTGTATGTAAGTGCTGCTTAAGTGGAGATGTCTGGCTCAGAGTCTGAGAAAACAATTATTTTGAGAAAACGGCCTTTAAAGATATGTATTGTAAAATTCCATACACTTTGCCAGCCACTAAAGGTGAATAGGGTAAACTATTAACTAAGAGATAACGCCATGAAACTTCCCCAGTTGATTACTTACACTATGAAATTAGTATGTTTAAATATGCAAATAAACATTACATAATGCTATCTTTTGGTAAATTCAGGAGAAATCTACTGACAAAAACTCGTCCCACTAGTCTGAAAGAAGACGTTATGGAGGCAAAATATCCCAAACTCTCAAAATTGAACAATGCATGAAAATACGATGTTTTTCTAATAATAATTTTCCTTCACCAAAGATTACGATACACTTAGTAGCTTAACACTCTTACAAACACGCTCTTGTATACCGGACATATGCACATTAATATTCCCATAATGTTGTGTTTACACAAGTCTTGTCTTTATGAGCTTGCACCTACACACACTGTGTCCATATACAGATACACACATGCTGTGAGCCATCTTCTTTGGTGGCCTACTCAAAGGCAGTTTGTTTAGTGTTTAGTAGAAGGCTTAAACCTTTTAGCGCACGCAGACTGTTTACAGCAGGTCTTGTTGCTTCTGGAGTGAACAGGAAATTGAACTGATAGATGTCGCTCCTCGCAGCCACCATTGCGTTGTTAGAAAAAAAAAAAAAGACATTTCAGGAGCTCACGTCACATAGCAAATAGAGACGGCGATACTATTTGACATTGTGGCGATGTGGCGTGGTCATGCTGTCGGGGGTGCTCCCTGCTGTGACATTACAGTAAGCAGCATGACGTACAAAGCAGCATAATAATAACATGCTGGGAGCATTTTTTTATTCCCCCTCTGGGCATTGACATAGAAATAAACCCTCTGCAGGATGCATCCAAACAGCAGATCCAGAGCGGCTTGACGCTGTGATGAAGTAACCATACATTCAGAATTTCCCTGTAAAAGCATTTAAATGGATTGAATCCTCTTTAAATCACTGATGGTTGAATGTAGTCAAGCAGAGAATTTTGAAGTGTTCCAGGGTGATTTATTAGAGGTTGCGTATACACAACGTTTTGCACATAAGATCTTTACTTGGATACGAGCCAATGTCTGTAACACTGCATATTGGTTGAGGCACTGTTGGCCAGAGCTGTGTATTTAAAAAATTTTCCCCAAGACTTAAAAACTAATTGTCTCTTCTTTTGCTGCATCCCCCCTCATCAACTTTCCACGCAGCTGACCTCCCTGGAGCTACAATATGTGTCTCCAAAGCTGCTGATGTGCCGGGACCTGGAGCTGGCTGTACCAGGCACTTATGACCCCAACCAGCCTATCATCCGCATCCAGTCCATCGCCGCCTCCCTGCAGGTCATCACCTCCAAGCAGCGCCCACGCAAACTCACCATCATGGGTAAGATAAGGAGAAAATTGCACAGGCCCTGTGGCGCTGAACCCATTACATTAGGAAAATAGATTAAAGACTATCTGTAGTCAGTCGTATGCTTTCAGCAGGCGTGGGCCCTCGCATTAGAGAAAATTCAATATGAATAGAATTTTTACCCAAACGGCTCCAAGGCCACTATTTATTTTGAATTCATCAGTCATGGCAAAAGTTGTGTGTGCGGATAATACAGCAGAATAAAAATCTTCTTTGACGAACAGAAGCAAGATTAAACCTGTGATTAGCTTAAACATACATACAACCCACATTACTTATGCTCATTTTCAGGTTCATCATTTATTTTTATATTTTCCACTGCAACATGTTTACATACTTTAATGTTAACAAAACACACATTATTTTTCTCACACCGGCTGTCTGAATATAGCTGTATTGGTGCTGCACGGGAGCCAAACCTCGATGTCTTTTTAATCCCATGATTTCTGACCGAGGCTGCCCACAAGAAACTGACTAAATACTTTTATTTCGTAGCTTGTGGGTTGGTAGTCGCTCCAGAAACCCACATGTTTGTACACTAGCATTGAAAAAGCGAGTTCTTCATATTCTGTCCCTTTTTTTAATACCAAAATGAATCCAGATCGAAACAAAAAATGACTTTCTTAGAAACTCAATGGCGAGGTAGCTCACGTCGCGAGTCATGTTTGTTTTCATTTTGCACCCTGAGAGAAATGTTGCATGCAGGTCAAAATCGATTTGTCAGGAAATCCTCTCAACACCGTCCGCTGGCATTAATTTGAATGCAGGAATAAATAATTCTGACATTTTATCCCCCACTCGGCTTTGTGATATGATATATGGCTCTGAAGTGCTTCTGAAATGGCACAGCACTATAAAGTCACCTTGTGTTGAAGCCAAATCCTGCGATTATCAATCACAAAATGTTCACTCAACTTCACTCTTTTCCACTGCACGATGTGATGCCTGGCGCTGATGTATCCCATCACTGTTACACAACATACTCTGTAAAAAAAATGATAGCCAATAAATCAACTGACCTCTGGAGCAAGGCTTCAGATTAAGACCTGTCACCCACTACAGGCCGCTTAGATTTACTGTCAGCGCTCTGTCCTCCTGGTGACACACAATACGTTGCTCACTGGGATTGTCATTAGGAGCAGACTGAGGATAAAGCAGGGACCCTGTCCAACTCGTTCCACTGGAAGTATCACTTAACTCCATTAATGGTAGTATGGTAATTACATTGTCGGTGAAATCATTGTAATGTGGTTGGCGGAGAATACTGAGGATGGTATAAGATAGTGGAACAATTAGATGAGTCACATCACCTGTAATTAAGATAAGTTAAATACATTTTCCTCACTGTCACGCTGAAAGCGTCTTTCTGCTTTTAGAGGATTGAGTTGACGTCACGTCCAGTTCATAGATACATATTTTCCATGCGAGTTGATCAAGAGAATGCCTTCAGCCAACAGAACTTTACGTGAACTTCACAAGGTACTTTCAGTAGGTATTTGCGAAGCCATGTGTTTATTCTGCTGCACAAATCACATCTGGGTTTTTTTTTTCCATGGCAGGGTTATTTTACCACAACCCCTCATATCTGTCGTTTCGCAGTGCCATTCCAAACCAAGAGTGACCATTAAGTGGGGGATTATTGCGACCGAGTTTACTGTAGGAGTGACGGGGTTCATATGAAATCATTTATTGCCGGCTCAAACGCCCTAGACATTGCTCCAGGCGAAGGTAATGGAGATGCAGCTGCAGAGCAGCAGGGGAGCACCCTGGAGAAAACAGCCAGTACGGCCAAATCCAACCATATAACGATTTCTTATATAATGCTTTAACCCCTTTTTAAAGAGCAGTGCATCAATGTTGTGTTTTGTGGCGCCCTCTGCAGGCAGCAATGGCCACGAGTTCATGTTCCTGTTGAAGGGCCATGAGGACCTGAGGCAGGACGAGAGAGTCATGCAGCTGTTTGGTCTGGTCAACACACTGCTGGCCAACGACCCTGCGTCCTTGCGCAAGAACCTCAGGTAAACACACAGTCACCCACACAGGAGCATCACACACATAAAAAAAAAAACACAATATTTACATTTATAATGTAAAAAAGTTTACTTCAGTCATTCTGCTTTTCTCTGCTACGAGCCAGAAGTAAAAAGTCGTCGTAATCTTGTTGTAACCTTGTTATGTTTATCTTTTAATAATAATCTAAAATGTTATGCCCTCAGTGATGTGTACATTTGTCCCCGTGGTATCAAAAATGATATAGAATATCTATATTCTATAAGTTAGAGACTCCGGTATCGACACTATTTCACTCGTGTTGAGCACACACACCTTCATACTCTCACACTCTTGAAGTTAAACAATGAGTGAAACCTTGACGCTGAACTGTGCCTTTTGTTTGCGTTTGTCTCGGCTGCGTGTTGCTTTTGTCAGCATTCAGCGCTACGCAGTGATCCCCCTGTCCACCAACTCTGGCCTGATTGGCTGGGTGCCTCACTGCGACACCCTGCATGCCCTCATCAGAGACTACAGAGAGAAGAAGAAGATTTTGCTCAACATTGAACATCGCATCATGCTCAGGGTGAGGAGCTGCCAGCAGTCTATGGTTTCACCTGTATTTAAATAACATTATTACAGCACAGCTTCAGTGTCAGTTACCTCACAACATTAAGATGTTCCAAACGTTTGCACTACATTCCCAGGACAGATTTTAATTATGTAAATAGACATTTATGTGTAAATGAGCTCATGTCCTTGCATGTTATTCACTGTTTAGTGCCGTCAGTTGTCTCAATTATACAATGCTTGATAAATCTGTTTAGTATGGATGTTTGTAGGAAAATAACACATTTACAAAGCTGAGCTGTTTTCAGTGATTATATTGATGAATACAAATTATTCTTTAATGACAACACATTCGCAGGTCCTTAATTGTCATGAATTAACTTGATGTCTCCGCCTCAGAAATGCCCAATTAGGCGTAGAGAACACACACGTGCGTAATCTTCCCTCACTTAAATGTCACTAAAGGAAGTGAAAGTGCCTCGGATGACATACGAGAGCGTAGACGGAGCAGGTTAGCTCCCCCTCTGTCAGTAGTGCTTTAGTCACAGAATAAAATAACCGGATCATAAACTGCAAATGAAAAGCCAGCCCTTTTGTCTGGGCATTTTTTTTTTCAATACCAGTGAAAATTGAACCAAAACATGTCCTGTGGAGTTTGCACGTGCAGGGTCTAAATTCGTTGATATGCGAGAACAAATTGTGGCGACTAACCCTCGAGGGGAAAACCCAATTTTCTTCTTTCTTTCTGTTTTGAATGAGACTGATTTTATTTTCAAGGTACTAATGGTGTTATTAATGGTGCGCTGCGTTCAGTTTAAGTCCTCGTAAATGGCAAGATTCAATCAGCCAGGCCATTAATCAGTTTTAGATGAAACATGAGGAAGATGGGAGAGTGAGACAATGACAGATTGTAGTCTTTTGGAGTGTCACCGTGTTTCTTTCCAAAAACTTTAACTTCATTAAATATTAAGCATTATTCAAGTTTGCAGGGAACTCTCACGTCCCATACGCCTTCGGGGCAAACGCGGTCTGTGAGGTTATTAAAGCATTTTCTTTCTAAACAATGAACTCTGGGTCAGGGTAAGGTTAGCCCTCCGTACAGCCCGTTTCTAATCCCCCATGACCTGAAACAGGTTTATATTTCAGTATTAACACAACCTTCTACTTGTACTTACATTAACATGCGGAAGGTTTTCAACAGTAAACATTATATGAAGAAATAATGATAATCCAGGTATGTGTCGGTGTGTATATTAATAATTGAAAAGGTTTCAAAACTGGTTTGAGAAGGTATCTAAAAATCCTCATTAAAATGGATTCTAAATAAAATTAAACAAACATTACAGCGTGAATGGTCTATTTTTTTTAATTAACATAATTGATCTGATATAAATTTTCTTCCAAACTTCCAAAAGCGTGTCATACACTAGCTATGATATATAGTTCATTTAAGTAGAAACTCAGCAGCCACCAAAAAAAAAAAGCAGACGTTTGAATCTGTCAAACATGAGCATGAAGGTATTTCAATCATCTTTTGGAAAGTGCGTTTGCTTTGTGTGTATTGCACAGACGCGCCCCCTGGTAGCTGAAGTTACATCACACTCTGCGTTAAAGGAAGGGAGGACATTTTGAACATAATTATTGGTCATGTGGGTGGAGACCCAGGTTGAAAATAAGAATGATTATCCTTTTAATTCATCCCTCGACCTCTTCCATTCAATGCTCTCTGACGGCTTCATATTTTACGCTTTATTAGGTTGTATGTGTTTTAGTTTTCATTTGAAATTCAAAATCTTGTATCAATCACCTGTAACTAGCTATAAAAAAAAGTCTTAAATGTATCTATTTGTCTAAATCAATGTGAACATGAAATTATATTTTTATTGATTTTGTTCCTTGTGTATTACAGATGGCCCCAGACTACGACCACCTGACGCTGATGGAGAAGGTGGAGGTGTTTGAGCACGCCGTCAACAACACGGCGGGAGACGACCTGGCCAAGCTCCTGTGGCTGAAGAGTCCCAGCTCTGAGGTGAGATGCTCCGTCCTCACATTTCAGTGCTTCTGCGGTAAAATGTCAAGAGTTGTAGAAAAGATAACATACAGATCTATGAATTAACATTTTTCCAAGAGGCGGGACTGGCAGTCGCTTTAGAAAAGGTTTTCATTTGATTCAGAGGAAACATAGTGAGTCTCTTCCTTCTGTAATGATTTAATAAATGCAGTATTTAAAGGAGAACTTCACCCCCAAAATGACCATTTGTGCATCAGTTACTGACCCTATGGTACCTCGAATTCTTGAAGAAAAGAATTTTTCTCACGTGCCTCCACAGTGAATCCAAAAAGGGAGAAAAGTCTTGAATTAAAGTAAATGAGGGGCCGCTTTTACAACATCAAAAATAATATCAAAACATCCGTTTAAAAACTCTCACACAACTGGTGCGGTGTTATCCAAGTCTCATTTACCAAGTTGTGTACTCACTGCTTCCCAAGCGTGGGACTGTTTATATGGAAGTGTTTTTAAAAGTACTGTTTTCTTCAAGACTTCAAGGTAACACGGGGGAGTTATGGATATAGAAATGATGATTTTGTGGGTGAAGTATTCCTTTTTAAATGAAACCGTTGTTTTCCCCGAGGGATCGGTTCCCTGGGTTGTGTCCTACTTTGAAACCACTGCCTTAGCAGGACTTAACACGCAGACCTTCAAATTGAATCCATTTTTAGAAGCATTAGTACTTTGTGTTCCAACGTCCTGCAAGTGTCTGGAAAGACGTCACGAGCAGCCTGCCAGAGACTTCTGTGCCATTTTCCCACACTGTTCCGCTCTAATGTTGTGAACCAGAAGAGCTCTCGTAATGCAGACCTCTCCTCCAGGTGTGGTTCGACAGGAGGACCAACTACACCCGCTCCCTGGCTGTGATGTCCATGGTGGGCTACATCCTCGGACTGGGCGACAGGTGAGTCTGTCTGCCATAAGGTTGAGAAGTCTTGCTTTATTTCGGACACATTGTTAAATATAATAACGCCAGTTATCATAAGACATTAATCAGGAGATGATGTTTCTGTTCTCCAGGCATCCATCCAACTTGATGTTGGACCGATTAAGCGGGAAGATCCTCCATATTGACTTTGGAGACTGTTTTGAGGTGAGAGGAGATTTTCTTTCAATTCCACAGATTCTTTTTTTTTTCCTCCTTTTTTTTATCAGAGGTTGACTCTCATTACAACCTTCAACAGGTCGCCATGACCAGAGAGAAGTTCCCGGAAAAGATCCCCTTCAGACTGACGAGGATGCTGACCAACGCCATGGAGGTATGCGGCTCTGCGGTATCTCGTTACACTCAGAACGTGTAATGAGATCGGCTAGCTTAAAGCAGCCGGACGAGTGTTCGCTGCAGCTTGGAAAGTCAAAATCTCTGTCGCAGAAAACTCTTTTTAATGAGTTCTTATTTTTTGCCAAGTGTTAAAGTCCCCCACATTAAAGCTACAAGTACTCCTCCACTGGAATAATGTCTGAGCCTCCGCTCCTGTATCTTCTGTGTTTTAGTCCGAATAATAATTCAGTGTGCAGCATTTTATTAGAAGGCTCACTGTGCCTTGTATTTAATGAGCATGAAGAATACCTCAGCAGAATATGTTTTAAAAGCTTTTTAAAGCTCAATTCAAGGATCTAAATAAAAACAAAACAGGTTGCACTTCCACTAAATCTCAAAACCTGATTGGATCCTGCTCTTCACTACCACATACATTGACCTAGAGCTGCAGCGAGTATCTTCCGAAAAATAATTGCTACTATTCTGATAATTGATTAACCCTTAAGGTCATTTTTCATGCAAAAAATGGAAGAAAATGCTGTTTAAGCCTCTCAAATATGAACATTTCCTGCTTTTCTCTTGATTTATATCATATTTTATATCATTGCCGTAAGTTATCCTCTATTTATTGGCCAAACACCAGGCAGGACTGTAACCCTCTGATGCTGTTGTTGTCCATCGGTGACGTTGTTTATGTCTGATTGTGTGCAGGTGACAGGCTTGGACGGTAACTACCGGATCACCTGCCACACGGTGATGGAGGTGCTGAGGGAGCACCGGGACAGCGTCATGGCCGTGCTGGAGGCCTTCGTCTACGACCCGCTGCTCAACTGGAGGCTCATGGACAGTAAGAGATGCTCAGCTGTTCACTGTCAGTGCGTTCAGCAAGGTCAAAGCTCCAGTCCAGGAACACAGACGGCATCACATGACAATAAGAAGTTTAACACGGAAGAATATATTTTGCTGCCGGTGCAAATAACTCCACTATAGTGAAAAAAAGGTTGTTGGTTAAATCCAAGTGAACAAAGTGAGTGATTATCTCTGGCTAACCTAATCTCTAAACTAATGCTGTCAAGGCTGCCTCAAGCAAAACCTTCATCTGCAGGAGGAGAATTCATCAGATGTATTGAAAATGATGGTCAGGATTTTTATTTGAAGCAATAATAGGAATCTCACAGGGACTGCAGGGTGCATTAGTTAGAAGCACATTAGTGATTTCTTTCTAGACTTAACATTGCTTTACCCATTACCTGAATTACCGACCTCACAGTAGGATATTTACCATCTTCTTATGAACATCTTCTTCTTGCAGCAGGAAGTATAACAGATCTGCAAAGGTTAGAAAAGAGCTTCCTGTGTGACTGATGAAAACATAAAACATAGAACATAGAACATAGAATATAGCCATTGTCACGGGGGAAAAGAGAGACTCGCTCACACACCTGCCCTGTGTCACCCACAGCCAACACCAAAGGCAACAAGCGTTCCCGCACCAGGACCGACTCGTACACCGCCGGGCAGTCAGTGGGTGAGTCTACGGCGCAAAGCGCGTGCCTTGTTTTCTGCTTCATGATGTACGAACGTGTTTGAGCCTGCGGCTGTGTCTCCTCTGCAGAGGCTCTTGAGGGAATAGACCTGGGAGAGACGACGCACAAGAAACCCGGGACCACGGTGCCTGAATCTATCCACTCCTTCAGTGAGTTAGCAGCTCCTTCTGTCAGCCAACTCTTTTCTTCAACATTACCCAGCTCTCTCGCTGTCGTAAATGATTGCCCCACCTGCTGTGCTGTTTGAGCTGCAAATCAAAGAGAACACTTGCTTTTTCTTTTCTTTTTTTTTTTTTTTCTGTTAGTAGTTGATGATGCCAGCATGTCTGGTTTATTTTTTTCTGTTTTTTTTTTAGTTGGAGATGGCTTGGTACAACCTGAGGCGCTCAACAAGAAAGCCATTCAGATTATCAACAGAGTGAGAGACAAACTTACAGGTGAGTTCTGCAGCCAACAATACTGCCAACCTGGGTGTAGTAGTACAAACATCTGCTATTTGTCTAGAGTTTAGAGGGTTTTTTTGTCTATTTTTTCCACACATCTTTATAGTCAATTGGTCAAATGTCAATAAAAAAAATCTAAATTGTAATTTAGCATGTAAACAAAGCTGGAATTCTTTGTGAAATAAGTACACGGTAAAATATTTATTTAAATTCTTTTAAATTTCCTCAAAAAGGTGCAATGCTTTTGTGCAGAAAGGCTGTACAGTCATCAGATCTTTACCTTTACTTAGTCACATTACTATACTGTAGGCTCACCCTCCATCTTGTTTCTGTAGAGGAGAGAGGCCTTGAAAAATCCTGAAAAAAATGACCTTTTGTGCTGCTGATTAAAGTCCTTTTAACAGAAGTTTTACCAGATTGAATTTCCTGCTAAAGGTTTAGGGTTTTGATGAGAGTTTGTTCCCGGCAGGTCGAGACTTTTCTCACGACGAGACACTGGACGTGCCCACGCAGGTGGAGCTCCTCATCAAGCAAGCCACGTCACATGAAAACCTGTGCCAGTGCTACATCGGATGGTCAGTACTGCCGCTTCAGCTTGCCAGACAGTTGTTTGGGTATTTTCTGCCTCCGAATTTAGTTAGTATTCGTATAATAATACAGTATTAGTAATTGCATTTGTTTTTTTTTATATGATGCCCGATCCACAGTCATGCTGTAGTTTTCCCAGATTTTTTACACGTATTGCTACGTCACTAGTGTGCTGTATATGAAGCCAAATTGAGACAGACATGGAGGCTTTTCATGACTTACTGTAAGTGAATCATTACTTTTTCTGTCTTCAGGTGTCCATTTTGGTGAAGAACTGTTTCCGGCTAACAAGGTTAAATCTGACATTTCCTTCTTACTGGTAAACAAAGAAAAAGCACTCAACTCAAATGGGTATCCACTTGAAAATGTACTTAAGCCACAGTGCAGAGCCTGTGAGAAAGAAAGCCTTTGTTGTAGAATTATCCGATTTTTAACTGATGATCATAATTTAACTCAAACTGTCGTCATTGCTCCAAATGACTTTCCTCGCTTTTAACATCACAATAAAAGCTTCATACGGTGGCCATATTGTAATAAGTTATGAAATTTCCTACTTCACACGCTGTATTAAAAACCCACCAGTCCGTTGTATCATTGTGTATTAATGTGACAAATTTCAATAACATGGTATGCCTTTAACTGACCTAAACATTGATTTAAGGTTTACTCATGATACGATATAAGTCAAGATTTGATTGGAGATGATCATAATGAACTGTATGGGCATTTGTTTGCCATTAAACCCTGTACAGATACCACTGTGACTGCACTCTGTTCTTTTGGATGAGCTTGTAACATCAACTGTAGTTGAAAATAGAAAGAAATGCATCTTTTCACCTATCTTCTCTGTTATAAGGCAAGAGGTGTAACACTGCCCTTGTTTTTCTTCTAGTGCCCACAGAGGGCACTCTGACTCCTAATAAGATCCTTCTCCATCTCTTCTGAAAATACTTTGAGAGAATGCTCTCATCAGGCAACAGATGAGGAGATCAGACTAGATTCTCATCTAAAAACCTGAACCAAAAGAAAAAAACACAAATACTTAAAAGGTTGAACATTTGCTCGCAAATTTAGATTGGATGGCTTGTTCCAACAACAGCTCCACTGCAGTATGTTTATCCTCATCTTCCTCATATCCTCATCAGAGCACGGGGAGATGCAGTCCCTGGAAGAAATAAAACCGAATCAGATGAAGCAAATTGCAGAGGCAGCAGAAACAACTATTAATTTGGTTTCCTGTTCCATTATCTGGTCAATGCAAGCTAGCTTTTGTTTTTACTTGTGCTCATTGCTATTCCCCCTCTCATTTCTCCATTTATTTCTTCTCTGCATTCTCCTCTGAAGGTTAATTACTTATAGATAGTTAAGGATTACGGATCAACAAAAAGCAGCCCATTGATCTCTTCCCTGCCGTGCCCACCTCTGCAATGTCACACTCCTTACACATTGGGACAAAGGCCTGGTGATTATCTTTTCATATCGATCCATTCCTCCTGTGTTTTCCCTCGTCCCCCCCCCCCCCCCCCCCCCCCCCTCCCTCTCTCCCTACCTTGCTTCCTTTACCTCCGCTCTGTCATTTTCTTCTCTGCTGCCGCCAAAAGCTCATTATTGAAAATGCGACTTTTCATAGTCGCCGCGGCCATTTCTGTTCTTTCTCACTGGTCTAATTTGTTTGTATTTTTCCCGTCTCTCGTCTGCTGAGCGGCAGGCGAGTCAATAGCCTAAGTTAAATAGGCTGCATTGATTGTGAGAGGGATTTAGCTGTTTACCAACTGTGGAAATGGGCCTGGGCCACAGAATAACAGCTTGGGTGTCTGCGTGGAGCAAGGCAGTATTGACAAATGATACTCATTGGGGGACAATACCCCTAAATGAGGGAAGGTGAAGGGCTCGGCGGCAGATACTTTGGGTGCAGCAGGCCGTGCTCCATCAGCCTTTAAGGTTGTCACATGAGGCCGGCCAGATCTGGCACCTTGAGCCAAGACACGAGAAATGATGGGAAACGGCAACACATTCACATCTTTCCCCCCCGCTGGGACCCAGGCCTGTTTCTCATTCCTGTTAGTGTTTCCTCCATCCTTGGGTCTTGTATTCCTGGGCAAAGAGCTCCCCTCTGGATGTTATTCCACTTCCTTGCACCGTCTTTAGCTTCTCATGACCTCTGGAGGTTCCATAAGTGCACTATCAAGCCCTCATCATGTCTGCACAACGAATCTAATTACCTTAAATTTCTCATCATTAATGGAATATTTCACTTCCTTCCACATTTTTATATGAATAAATCACTCAGTGTTACCTTGAATTCTTAAAGAAAACGTTGCCTTTTCTCACAGGCTGAATGTAGAATCCAAAAAACGGAGCAAATTCTTGATCTGTGAATCCAGACGACTCTGAAGTGTTTTGAACAGTAAACCAAAATGCATGTGTTTGAGAAGTAGTGAGCATACGACTGGATACATGACACCTGGATTATTCTGCACGAGTTGTGTGAGAGATTGTAAACAGATGTGTTGATATAGTTTTGCTGTCGTTAAACGCGGCCCGCATTTACTTCAATTCATCAAGAACTTTTCTCCGTTTCTTTTATTCTTCGTTCACCACGGAGGCATGCCAGAAAAAATTTTTCGTCAAGATTTCAAGATAACGTGGGCTGAGTAATTCATATACAAATGGTCATTATGTGGTTTAATTAATCCTTTAACAGTCAAACATTACCCATGAATAAAGAAAATTGTGAGTGTCAGTTTGCGTTATGTACTACTTTACTTCCAACCACAGTTTCTACGGGAGAAAGGCAGCCTATGGCGGTGTTTTTCAACCACCAAGGTCTGAAAGGAGGTCATGCAACCTTGTCTGGATTTGTAGAATCACTGGAGTTCCCTTTTTTTGGCCTAAGGTTTAGAGTAAATTCAAAGTAACAGCCCCTGAATGAAGGACACTATTCATTTTCTCTTCAGGGATCACAGGCGATGTGGGACGGAGCGCAGGCCTTTGCGTCAGCCCGACTGCTGCACACTGGATCTAATTAAGGTGTCATGATAATGTATAGCTCTCATAAAGATGTGTAGATCAGGAGTAGAGCTGGAGGGGGAAACTTGCAGGAGTTCAGTTCAGTTCGAAAGAATCCAGCACAAGTGAAGAACATGCAGAGTGCTGGCTGGATACCGTCTCCTTCCTGACTTATTCACCAAGACGTTCTCTGAAACAAAATAGTCCTGCGCCTCCCTATGGCTATGAGAACACTTTGCCTCTCAAACTACACGACCCCCCTCCAACTCTTTCTCTCTGGCATGGCTAACAGCTGTGAAGAGAAAGATGGAGACCGAGGCGATACTGACGGCCAGCCAGAGGAGTTCGATAGCAGGCTCTGGACTTGTTTAAAGCAGCAGCCTGCGGCCAGGACTCGGGCTGTCTTTGTGCACTGTGGTGTAAAGGCGGTATCGATGAACTTGACAGCAGTTTAGCCCGCCGGAGATCTGCTGCTCTCTAAGGACGCTTCAAACACGCTCTCCCACCAGCTTTAGCCTTGTTTACCCTGCCTGTTTGTGTTCCCTGTTTGGACGTCAGAAATGTACTTAGAAAGAGGTTCTGTTCATGTAATCATCTGTTTTGTAAAGTGCCAGCAAAGAGTGGGACAATGTAAGTAGCACGGTGACTTAAAGGAACACTTCACCCACAAAATGGCCTTTTGTACATACATTACTCACCCGGTGTTGCCCTGAATTCTTGAATAAGGCGTATATCAAACATCTATTTTTAAGGTTTAAGCCAAAATGCATGTGTTTGAGAAGTAACGAGCACGCGACTGGATACATGCGACTTGGATTATTCTGCACGAGTTGTGTGAGAGTTTGTAAAAGGATGAGATGATATGGTTTTGCTGCTGTTGCTGCGCGGCCCCCACGTACTTCAACTCATCAAGACCTTTCTCCGTTTTTTGGTTCTTCGACCACTGTGGAGGCATTTGAGAAAAACTAACTTTTCATCAAGAGTTCAAGGTAACGCGAGGTGAGTAACTCACATACAAATGATCATTTTGTGGGTGACCCTTCAAAAAAAAGCTCCTGCACAAAATACAGAAGTGTTGCAGTTAACCGTGCTGAAGTCACAGGAAGCAGGCCAAGGAGGGACGAGATGGAAAAACTGGGCCAGTTCGAACTTAAAGCTGCGCCTGGCATCTTGCATGTTCGCGGCTCTAAGTGGCACAATTAAGTAGTTAAGTGTCTGAAAAATTACATCTTTAATACACAGCCACATTAGCAAATGGCGCACAGTATGCTCATGTTTGTTTTGACCATTTCTGCCGGTCTGTGATGTTTTCTACAAAAAGACACAGAGGGACGAGTCAAGAGTCAGATCTAACTGGTGAGTACAGCTTGTTTTATGTCACCATATCCTACTGAACATACCTAACATTTACATTCACTAAATAGTACGTCTAATCTCTGACGTGTCTCTACTGCGTTGTGTGTGTGTGTATATATGCAAAAATACTTGTATACAATATATTGTAGGTACTTTACGCTGGAATACACATTAGCCTGTATCAACATAAGTGAAGGTGGAATCACTGATATGAAGTATCAGCAGCTGCTGTGAGTTCCTTAAAACTTTTCTTTTAAAAGTTTCCACTTGTCAGTTATTGCAATATTTATGCAGTGAAATGTTTGTCAAAGCTACAGATTTGAAACGCTTTCAAAAATACTGCAGAGAAGGTTGTATAATACTGTCATCTGTCTACTCTGTAACTAAGTTTGACTGTGAAACGGATAAAAGTGTTGTGTTGCTTGCAGGCAGTATTTACTACCTGTAGTTAAGGATGTGCACACACACTGAAAAAGTCAGTTTTTTCCATAATGTTCCTTTGTGGTGAATTCAACAAAATCTGCCAGTCAACCAAATCGGAGAAGCAAAACTTTCCACTTCTGATACCAATCAATTATTTTATGAAATAAACTGCATTTTTCATTTTATTTATTCGTGTTACTGATAGTTACACTATGCACTAAAAAATAAAGATCATCTTTAACCCCTTAAAGGTCCAGTGTGTAGTATTTATGGGGAACTTTTAGCAGAAATGGAATATAATATTCAGAACTATTTTCATTACCCGAAGCTCAGAATGAGCCCTTCACGTCCACATAGGGAGCGGGTCCTCTCCACAGACTCCGCTGCCATGTTGCACCGCCATGTTCTACGGTAGCCCAGAACGGACAAACCAAACACTGGTTCTAAAGAGGCTCTTTCACGTGTTTACCAAGCGGACTACATGTCCATATTTACTATAGTCTGTGGTTTTCACGTTGCCTGAAGGCCACTGTAGTTCCTCCGACACGCTTGAAAAGGTAAAGGTAAGCGCTACTCAGTTGGCTGCAGGCTGCGACCTCGCCGCTAGATGCCCCTTAATGCTACACACTGGACCTTTACGTTCCATGGACTTAAAATCCTTGTTTGGCCTTCGGTGCCCTGGCATTTGGCCTTGCCTCTAAAATGACTAAATTCCAGGTCTGGTCCCCCACCAGCATGTGTTTCCACTGTCTAGTTCCCCAGTGATGCGAGGCAAGTCGTGACGAGGTAAAGGTCTCCCACAGCCGCCAGCCAGTTGAGTCATCGTGTATTTACAGTAACACTGAAGTAACACAGTGTTGTTGGGCAGTCAAAAGATCGCGCTGTGGGGCTGATAATATTATTCCAAAGTTGATGCACTTATTGGGCTGTCTGACCAGAAGTGACCATGACATTGTATTTGCTTCAGCTCGGCTGCAGCTGTGTGTGTGACAGCTCCCAGGTGTGAGTGTGTGCGACTGTATGAATGTGCTCGGAGAGGCTGCACGCTCAGCAAAATCCTTCCCTGGATAAATAAAGATTGTTAAAGCGTTTGTTTGTCTCAGTACTTACTGTAGATGCAGTTGTGGAGCCGGTCGCAGCGACTGACGCTATTCAATTTGACATTTCTATTGCATTTCAGCTTTATTGGATTGCAGAGAGAGATTGGAGACAGATGCCTCAGACACATTTTCACACACAGTCTAAAAAGTAAACATCAGCAGCAAAGAATCAGATCAGAAAGCTGTGTGTGTGAGTGTGTGTGTGTGTGTAATCTTATCTTTCTTAATTTGAAGGTACAATGAGCAGAATCATCAAGTAGAGACGGAGCTACTGCATTTTAGTCTCTTTGTAAGACATTAAAAAAAAAATGTCTCTCGCAGATCTTTGAACCATTAACTGAAGAATAAATTACAAATTACTTACACGACTATATCTTAGGTACGGTTATACCCTCTGTTTTAAATGTGACATGAAGTCTGCGAGGTTTTAAAATGTCTTCTTGACAAAGATTGCGCAGGTCGGTGGACTGGACTAAAGTCTGTCAATGCTTCCTGGTGTTGGACAGAAGGGGTTGCACCCCATCAGCAGCGAGGCTCAGGTACACTGCCACTCCAGTGATTCTGTTAATGGGCATCATGTGTGCCAAGAAAGCACTGCCCACACCATTACTCTGTGTGTCCAGCAGCATGGACCTCTGACACAGAGCTGCAACACAACTATATGAGAGTTGTTAGGTCGTGCAAAAACATTTTCCTTCTTCTTTTCATCTTCTTTGAACCCAGGTGGTTTCACCGAGACTCGACTAAGACTCTCTTTTTCTCCCACTGAGCAGCTACGGTGCAGCTGGAGATTTACTGCCTTGCTCCCAGGAACCTAAGCAGTGGTACATTATGGAGGGAGGGGCTCTGCTCTCACTCTCCCCACCCTGATTTCTCCTGCTGGATCACACCAGCGATTAGATATTAGGTATATATATTCTAAGAGCCTGTGACTGATAGGGGCCGTAAAAAAATCTTAGAAAATTTGGTAATTTTTTCAATAGAAAATTATACACCTATCATCGTTGTTATAATATTTTATTTACATGGTATTATATGTAAGTATGTATATTGATTTCATTGTTTTGTTTGTTATATCATTCTATAGATGATAATGTTAATTTATTTTAATTGATGTTAATGTATATTAAGTTATATTCATTTTAAGTTATTTAATGCTTAAAGAATTTTTCATTCAAGAATTTTTCCATTTTAAAAATGACATTTAAACTGTAAAAGATGGACACATTTCTTCCACTGTGTGCAGAATGCTGCCTGCATGTCTGCACACAGTTATATTTTCACAGATCACTGTCAGGAAATATCGCACGGTAAGTATTGGACTACAAGAGAGTCGTATTGGACTACAAGAGAGTCGCAAGCCTGCGAAGGTAGACTTATTGAAAGCTTTGAAGAGGTCCATTGGGTTTTAGAGGTGTGTTTATAGCCGCTGCTCAGGGTTAGCATTGCCTGTGATGGTGTGGCCCAATGTAATATCATTTCATGGAGCCCAAACACCTGGTGTGTGCGGTGTCCTTCGGCTGTGGTTGGATTGGTTTGTGGCAAAAATGGATATGAAGAGGAGAGGAGCTCTGTAGAGAGCCAAAGTCCCGACGTCACGTCCAGGGAAGCCTCTGGTCCATTAGCCTCTGAGACTAAATGCAACCTGCAATGCAATCATCTTTTTGAAAAGATACGTATTCCTAGGGTTTACGTTAACCTTAACAAGTTATAGGCTGGCACAACCAAGCCCTAACCTTCAGATCAGCACTCTGTTCATCATGAAACCTTCTTGTACTTCTCTTGAGCTTGTTGGTCCCCTGCTGCCTTTTGCCTCTTCCCCGTATTAAGGCGTGACTGATTTGTCATTTACAGATATCCCTCTGCATACCAGTACTAGGTATCGCCCTCCTGAACAAGTCCCGTGTCCTCCTCTGCCAGTGTACTGGATACGTGCTTTTCTTTTTTTTTTTTTTTTTCACATCATTTTCTGATGATGTGTGAAAATCTCAGGCTGTCTCAACAACAATGCCGGCCCACGTACACGCGCTTCGATCGCATGTCTTGTCCATGTGTGGTCAAATATCAACTTGGAAGCGCTTTACTGTATTAAGTTGCAGCCACGTGGCAGTGTGGCGGCAGCTCGGAGTGCTGAGGTGCACCTGATAAAGTAGCCCCTGAGTGTAGATTAGTAGCTGGCCACTCTGCAGTATTAAAGTGGCGGACATTGTTGTCACTTTAAGAACTGAAAGCTGCGGTTGAATGCCAGCGATCTCAGAAACGGCCATCACGTCTGATTGTTGAATTGCCCCGAGCCCTTCAGACCCATGTACCCAATCATTCAGCCTAAGTAACTTGTTGACGTGGGACTGTCCTCCAGCTGTCCGTGCGGGCCATCCTCTTGTCTCCCTGCTCAGATTTACTCACCAGGGGGAATAGCTATTACATCTCCTGTTATTATTTGCCATAAAAATGCACTGAATGGCAACCAACTCAGAGGTGCTATAAAAAGCAGCGGGGTGTGAGATGGCGTCTGCACATCATCAATCAGACACAGTGGTGAAACATTGGGCCTCTCCACTGGGTAGTGGAAATTGATTTTTCTGTAAGTCTCAACGATTAGGGTGTGAAAGAGGGAGTGAGCGGGGGATGGGGGATGGGATGAGATGGGATGGGGCGCTGTGAGAAAATGGAGGAAAAGCTAATGTTTTCAAGACGGTTCATAACTGCCCTTTGCTTGTTTTTTTTTTCCTGAAATCTCAAATGACGGCGGATGTGTTCGGGTTCTGCAGCCGGCCCCAATCAGCGTCTCTTCAAAAGCAGGACTCAGCTTGAAAATGCGAAGTAAAACATTCAATACCAAAGATCGAAGTCAATGACGAGAGCTTTTTCACGGCAGACATTTTTACGTCCTGAAGAAAAGCACAGGTGTAATTAATAACCTTAATAAAGGCTTCATTCCAGTAAAGTGCTCCATTTCCAAGGTCATTTTTATTGTGCGTGCTGGATCACCGGCATGACTCAATGCAACACCCACCTCCACCTGTGCTTTTCCTGCTATGACTAGTCAGACTAACAAAAGAACATCATGGCCTTCAGAGCAACAACCTAGAAGAAATGTTATGAAATGCGTTGATTTACAGGAAATTATGTCCTAACTTTGATAGTTGTGTTCGTCATTTAAAGGATCAGGTTGGTGATATTCTATATTATTATCTTACCGTCAACAAGTCCTATGAAAAGACATTAACCAACTTATTGTCCCTACTAACAAGTCCGTGTAGCCTTTACTCCTCCGTGTCATGGAGCTCAATGTTGTTCAAAAACTATACGAGCCACAGACTGTATGGCTGTTCTCTATGTCTTCACCTACAGGTTTCTATATAGCCAAGTGTAAGCTCAATGTGGGCGGCTCCGTCTGTCACCATCTTGGCAGTGCCGACTCCGCCTTACTCCTGGCTAATCCAAAAATGGGCATCGTCGGTGGAGCTGCCTGTGACGGCCCCCTTCTGTCACTCAAAGCAGCCACGGCATTATTTATGCATACCATTAAGCCTTTAAACAGGTGAGTTATATGAACCCCCCCCCTTCCCCCTTGTACAGTTGTCATGAATAGGAAAATTAGCTATAGAGACCAAAACCGTTTTTTGTACCAGGCTGTAAACGTGTTTATTTCTGGGGGGGGGGTCTATGAAGATTGACAGGTTTTTTTGAACCAGCCTCAAGGGGCCATTCGAGGAACTGCAGGTTTTGGCACTTCTGTGTTGGCTTAATTTTTCAGACCTGGAAATTGCGGCTTGATACTAGTGCAAAAATGTGTATTCATCCGCAGCTGAAAATAATCCCCAACAAATGCACAATGTAATCCTGCTAAAAACTACTGTGTCCAGCTGATGTAGGAAATAACTGTAAAATAATTCTGCTTTTCTCTGTTGCAAATAAAACATCTTTGCTTCTGGACTTTTGGTTGGACATAACAAGCAATTTTCGGATGTCACATTGGGCTCTGGGAACTGCTAATTGCCATTTTTTTCACAATTTCCTGAGATGTAATGGACTACACAATGCACTTGTTTTAGTCCGCTCTATCCACTGACATTTCTCACCAGAGAGCTCTGATTGTCCACCATTTTCCTCCCGAAGTCTCGAACAGGAGAAATGAAGAGAGGAAGCAAATGAAGGAAACTTAAACCCCTCTTACGTGTAATTCACCCTTCCAAGGATCCATGAGCCTCGGAAATTGTGATTCGCAGATCGAATGGGCTACACACACACACACACACACACACACACACACACACACACACACACACGGACAGGAGAAGTGTAGCTGTGTCCAACCCCTCCAGTTTCCTGGCCTTATCTTCAACTCATTCACCATGCATCATCCATACACATAACTGCACTGTAAGCTATGATTCAGTGCACTATTCTTATCATAGTCCAGGCGCGATGATGTTCCGAGGCATGCTGGTGCAGTGACCCCCCTCGCCTGTGTCTCCAATAAGCATAACCATATCTGACAAGGCCAGAGCTATTGAAGGAGGGGGGGATTCTCGCCTCCTTTAACTTGCTTTTCACCCTTCTGTTCTCTTGGCTTATTTCCACCGGCGCTCTGTGGCCTAAGCCTCCGTCTTCTCCTCCTCCTTAAAATGTAGCTGATTTATTTTTCCATATTGTTTGCTCGACCGTTTCGTTTTTTTTTTTACCCCTCTCATTTGCAACCCGGGGCATTTAGCATTAACCAGCAGATGAGTAAACAATATGGCTGCAAACTCCTCCTGTAGCTTCAGTAAAGAAGGGATTGGATCCAGCAGAGATGAGTCGAGATATGGAGTCGCAGTGTGAAGCAATTGGATGCATGTTACAGGATATAAACCCACCAATCATTCTCTGCATTCCTGTGAGAATACTTAGGAATGCTTGGATACAGGAGCCACACACACACGCACACTTGAATGAATTTCACTTACTACCCACACACTGCTTTTTTTGAGTCGATCTTGTGTCTACTGAAATAATGTGCATGGACCCATTATCTCAAGAAGGGGCCGCCAGAGCGTGAGGGGCATCTTTCGCCTGACTGACTTTCATTTACAAAGTGGCGATGTTACTTTTGTGTGGGGAAATGAGATAGCACTGCAGCAGACAGTGGGCTACATTATCCCGAGCCGGGCGCACATCCTGCTCTCTCTTTTTTCCCCTTTATCAGCGGCTTTTTCTCACATTGTTCATCAGCCCCCGAGACACAAAGAAGCCCGTCTCCCAGGATCAATTAGTCACTTCCAGGGAGTCGTGGAGCGGAGAGGGAGCTGAGGAGACAAAAGCCACGGCCATGTTGGCGTCGCGACGAGGTGATAAAGTGACATGGTCTTCCTTCCAGGCCATTAACGTGACAAGCAGTCCTTGTCCGGGGAAGGTGGACCTGACAGCAAAGTGGTGCCCCGCCAGGATATAAGGAGAGCTCTCAAAAGAGAAGTCACTTTCTTTGACACACTTTTTTTCCCCCTCTGTGTCTTCTCCCTTCTCTCTCTCCAGCTGTTTTCATTCAATCGGCCTGCTCTCTTTCTCTCTCTCTTTGTGTCTTTTTTTAAAACTCCATCTCTGTCCTCTCCCCGGAGCCTTTTTCCCTCTCAATCTCTCCCTCCAACCCCCTCACTTTCTTAAAAGCTGTCTCTTTCTAAAGCTCCAAAGTCCTCCCCTCACCCCTCCAAATGTCTCTCTTTTTTTCATCTTTGACTCTGCTGCAGCCTCCTCTCCTCTTCCCTTTAGTCTTGCCTCCTTTTTTTCTTTTTTTCTTCTTCTTTGAATATTACCCATCTCTGCTCCGTGTCCACCTTTTCCTCTGCAACAACAACTCGTCTGCTGTCTCTCTTCTTAAGGTGATCGAAGGTGACACTGGCAATGCAAAAACAGTGAGCTGGCACAGAGTCGCAGCAGGACAGAGGCCCAACAAAACACAGGAGGGTAAACAAGGACTATTTTTAGGATGCTGTTGCCCGTTCTTAAGAAGCCAAAAGCAATGTGGGTCCTGTGTGTGACTGTAAAATCAAGATATCGGAGGGCCACATTCGTTATGCTGTGGCTGGTAATGAGACATGAAACGGCAGACTTGTAAACACACTGGGATTGTTCTTTAAGCAGTTTTTTTTCAGCGACCTTTTCTTCTTCAAGTCGTATGACGTCATTACATGTATTCTGCCCTATGAATAATGTCATAAGGCCAACAACAACAACAAATAACTGAGTTTAAGTGCTTTTATATCCTTGTTATACTGAAAGAATTTCGATTAAAAACCCAAAGCATACCAGGGAAACTATTCAAAGTATGTTTTTTTGTACACAACTTCATTAGTTTTGCCCACTGAGTTGTTGAGTTTGAGCTGTTTGGATGTATAGTGAATGTTTATCCATCTATAACTGTGAGTTTGGTCACTGAGTCATTTTTGAATTTTTTCTGCTTGGCTGTCGTTTGCTCCCAAAAGTTAAAAAAAAAATAATAATAATAATAAATAATAAAAAAAAAAAAATGTTATCCGCGCTTTTAAATGTGCTTAATGTGTGTTGCATCAGTGCTTCTGAAACTTCTACACATGTGAAGTATGCATGGACAGGCTTTATTTGTGATAGCACATCACACACTTATTCCCAATTGGGGAAATTGGTTGAGCGGGGAGGGAAATCTTGTAACTTGTTAATTCTGCTTGGCGTGTTCACCTCGGTGAGAAAAACTCAGTTATTTCTGCTTTTATGGGGTTTATTTGACGCATAACTATTCTACGCCCGCGGCATTGGTCTTCACAACGTGTGAAGTGAAGGGAAGGAAGAAGGAGTGACACACGAACGCTGCCCCCACCCTCTCTGTCCCCTCCTATCAGCCTCACTTCCTGGAGTCCACTGCTGAGTTTGACCCCGCCGCACTTCCTCCCCAAAAAGAAGAAGCCTATGACCTGCTAAAGGTACATTACATCACTATTACAGTCAGCTGTTGGTGGGAACATGGAGGTTTATTTGGTTTATTCTGACAGCACACGTGCTGTGGTTGAGAGAGAGCCTTTGAATTGAAATGTTGAAAAATAGATAAACAAAATCTTTCACGCCAGAGTGGACCACTCTGAAATGAATTGACCACTTGGGTTTGCACACCCAAATTACACATTTTCTCACTTATCACAAGAAAGGCTTTAGAAAGGCTTTCTCCAAACTATGAAGCAGCTAATCTGACAACGGCAATAGACCAACACATTTTTTTCAGTATGCTTCTTTTATGCTCAGCTCTGCATTCTGAATGTGGCCTTTGTCTTGTTTAAATGTAACATTTCAGCGCTTTCACCACAAACACTTTTTCTTTAACCCAAAATGTAAGAAGATAAAGGCAGACACTTCTCAACGTCTTAAAACCTGGGTGAATACAACTGGAACTATCTGTAGAGCTAGATAAGAAGGGGTAAGTGAGAAAAAGTATTTTTTTTTTTTGCCATTGGAATGAACTGACCCTTTTAATGAGCGATTCAGCTCAGCCTTAGCCATATTAAGCTTTGGGTCTTGAGGCGCTGATGTCAAGCTGTTCAGCTGCAGTAGGAATGAACACATACTGTAGATGCCGACACTTTCTGACACTTCCTCCAAACTGCTCCACAGGGCAACCCAAGTCTGTGTAAGCTGCTTACATTTGTAGCTGTTCATTGGCTGATGTAGAAAAAAAAACCTTTTATTGTTGGTATTATGAAACTCCTGAGAACTTCATGCTCTTCACTGACAGCAAATTCACTGCTAAAGGTGGTTGCCACTCCGGCACAATGGTGCATACAAGAGCAGAGACGGAAAATTCCTCTGCTAACTTCTTCTCGCCATTACACGACACAGTGCACACACACATATACAGTATGCACTCTGTCTCCCCCGCCCCCTTTACGCTGCTGTGACAGCTTTGTCACAAAGATGAATTCATCGTCAGCACTGCAGCCAAAACAAGTAATTTGATTGCCCCGACCACAAATTAAGTTAGTGTGATTCAATTTTCGATTTGGGCTTCTCCTGCAGCCATACATCAGGGGAGACATATTTCATTACACAGCGAAACCACAGGCGGGCAGGCAGCAGTGGCCCGCTCTCGCCATAGGAAGACATCATGGGAGCATTATGGCATTTACTCGATACTGCCGCCGGTCCAGTAAGGCCGCTGGTGGCATTGGTGCCATCAGGCTTGTTATCCACGGGGCAACACAGCTGCGTAGTGTCCAGCCAACATATTTAGCTTGTTTAGTTAGCTGCAGGCCAAGCTGTGACAACGTGCTGGCGGGCTTAGGTTTTCCTCCAACCTGAAGATGCCAACTGATGTCCCTGACAAGCGTGGAGAGTGGAATCACCTGAAGACCTCCGCGCCCGTGCTTTGCAGGAAGTGTTCTTATCTTCTCCGTGGTTGAGATTCTGGTACAATTGCACCATCTCCTGCTTTCTCAGCCTCCTCTGCCTCTCTTCCTCCTCCTCCTTGAGGTTTCTCCGTGTGTTCTTGTCGACTAACTGGGTTTGAAGACAGAGTGCTCAATCAGCGACCGCTACCACCTCCTCCTTCCCCGCCTCACAATGCAGCCAAGAGCTTTGTAATTAAACTGCAGGCTGTTCTTCTGTGTAACCAGATTTTGAAAGCCGTGAAGTGAATATGCACCACTTGGCCATTAATTCAAATGAATATCACTGAATGGTGCAAAAAAAGAAATGTGCCCCCAGTTTAGCCTTCTTTTTTTTTTTTTTTTTACAAACGTTATCGAAAGCAGACGTTGTCCCCGTGCAGACTGTTGTTGTACTTTACAAATTACCTGGCTGTTATATTCATGGTGTGCAAGAGAAAAATGTCATTGGAGTAATGAGCCGTGAGGAAGAGCGCAGCCAGGTTAGAACTTAAAGCTGTTGATGATGATGGTGTTGTCCAGTACAAACATGTGCTCAGTGTTGTTGGGTGCAGGAGGAACTTTCCTGGCACATAACTTTGCCTTGTGTAGTTTAGCCCTTTTTTTAATTTAATTTGTGAATTTTTCTTTGCCAAAAAAAAGAACAGTTACAGATTCTTGTTTTTCTGTTACAGCAATATAACTGGCAAGTCTGAACTAAAACAAAACGGCGTGTTGCATTTCAAAGGCAAATGATTGTCACTTTTTGTGGTGTTTTTTTTTTTTTGCTCTCTGTCTGCAGATACAGTTGGTAAGGCCACGTTTACCTTGGACTGTATTTGAAGACCCACATGTGACTATCGTACATCCAAATCCATCAAAAAAGGATTGAGGTTTATTGACAGAATTGGAGATCTTGGCCTCTTCAACTTGTCACCTGGTCAGAACCTTGTTCTTGCCTCAGATTTGATGCTCCTTAATATTGAAAGGAGCTGATGTGGTATAGCCATCTGAAGGTGGCTCCATGGGACGCCTCCCTTTGGAAGTATTCCGGGAATGTCCAGGAGAGTCCAGGTGCAAGCAGAACTCACCGGAGGAGTCCATACGTCCCATCTGACCTGGAAGACCTTCAGGATGTCTGGGGACGACTTACAGACCCGTGCGAGTGGATGAAAATGTATGACTGGATCATTTTTGATGGAGTGCAGGTTAATGTCATCGACTAAGAGAGTTCATTAGCCAATTTAATTTGTAAATACATGTAGTAGATGGACTTTATCTCTTTTTGGTTTCTGCAGTGCTCTTCTGGGAAATTTAAATCGTAGAATAAATTGCCACCGTGGTCTCTGCCTTGTGGTCTCTCCCTACAGAGATGCTGCTAGTAAGTCTGGGTCAAATGGAAACTGCTCCCTTGGGGCTGTGAAATAGTGCATATCTATAATCCCCGGCAACTCCATCCACATGTAGGGCCCCTGGAAAAGGGTAAAAAATATCCCCTAGAGAACATGTGCATGTTAGGTGGATATAAAGATGTCACAAATTGTTTGAAAATCTAAAATGGCACAGCAGTGAAAAGCGTCGTCGTCGTTGTCTGCTGAGTATATCAATTCACGTTTTGGCTTTTTGCCCCCCACAATTGAAATGATCCCTCACGGTGTTGTGTCTTCAAGGCTGGCTGCTCAGGTATAGTGGAGATATGCTGCCTGTCTTGTGACGCAGGTTTCATTTGTGCTCCGCGCAGGATGGATAAGCACTCCGGAGAGGGAGAGGGAAGCAGTGACAGAAACGCCCACCAAGCATGGACTGATTCTGGCAAATGAGAATCTGTTGTGCCTCCCTCTTCATCCAGATGCCAGAGCTGTGGGATTCCAAATTACGGCTGTAAATTTTGCACAAAATGCTTCATGCTTGATTATCCCTGATCTGAGTTTTCTCTCTCCCTTTGTCATTGCTGCTCTGTGCCTCCTTTCATTTTGTCTCTTTTACTTTCAGTCTCTCTTTCTCTTCTGGCTGCTCTTGCTCATCCTCTCTCTGTGCATTTATGCACAGTGTTCTCCTTTTCCATTTACTTTCATTTGAGTAATCTTTATAATTTTCTCCTAAAAAATGTAATTATTTAAATGGGACAATCAGTGCAATGTTTGATCACTCTTACCTAGCATGTAATTATTCTTTATATGCACGTCCACCCTCAATTCTTTTTAAATAACAGAGTATACTATGTATTTTCTCTTTTCTCTGGCCTGTACATTTCTGCTGCGTAGCATCTTGCTTCCATCATTCTCCTAAACTGCAAATAGTTTGTCCTCTTTCTGTTCCTTCATCGCCTCAGATGGAGGAAGAAGGCCAGGCATTTCTCGCTATGTCCCCAACTCGAAACTCTCATCCTCCCTCATCTGCGTCTAGACAACGGCACAATCTTGTGGCTTACTTCCTCATCTGGTCTTAATGCTTTAATATTTCATGCAGTTCAAGGCCTTCTTTGTAATATGCAAGCACAGCACTTTTCTGGACAGTATTTGAATTATGTGCCTGCTGGCTATTCTCTGATTCCAGCAGGAAGCAGTCGTTTCCATGAAAAGAAATAGGGGTCACTTGTCATAATGGTGGAACACTTCTCTACTAAATGGATGCTAAGATTAGCGCTTCTGTAAGAGGATGAGTCATTATAATCACTATGCAAAGTAAAGGGAGCAGCCATTCGACATTTAAGTGGACAGCGCTGTGATTCCAGCAACAATAGAGAAGGGGCTCCTGAGGGATATGAAATGAGCAAGAATGGCAAATGTCAGGATGGCCAAATCTTACACAGCAAATTCCAATTAAATGTTTTTTTTTTTTTGGCAGAAGCATTGCCTGCTCCCCCATAAAATGTTAATGTGTGCTGCTGAGAGTGAGACAACATGAGTGGAAGCTGTAGAGACAAGACTGCTGTTCCAGGACCGTGGAGTTACTTTGCCTCCGACTGCTTGACAAGCAAACACAAACTTCCTCCTGTGGCTGTGTGCCTGGCTGGCTGCCACACTACAGTTTAACTCCATGGCTGAAAATAAACAAAACAACTACAGTGGGCTGCATGAATAAATAAAATAATTATATATATATATATATATACATAT